>JAGFMF010011799.1:10278617-10345645 GCA_019455555.1 Galemys pyrenaicus | reverse complement strand
ATATAAGGGAACCAAATAAGGATCAAGGAAAGGAATAAGAACAACAATAATAATAACAACAATAAAGACACAAAAACCAAAAATGAAAAGACAAGGACAGACTGGGGACACTTGGTGGGGAGGGAAGAGGGAAAGGGTGGAGGGCAAACGGGAGCACGGGGGACTGAGGTGATGGCGCACTGGTGATATGGTGATGGGGAATACATGGGGATTACAACTGATGTCAAATATATGTAAATTAAAAAAAATTATAAGTAAAAAAAAAGAATGCAAAAAAAAAAAATGACCCGCGGTGTTCATGGCTCTCCAAAGTCCCTCCTGTGGAGATGTCAGTGTCCATTTGGATTGTGTTCCCTTCTCGACATGACTCTTGGGGATCGCGGGCCACCTTCAGTGAGCAAACACCGTTGGTTTGAAACTGACTTCTCTGCAGCTTTGTTGCTCAGGAAACAGAAACTGACACAAAGCACATTTTTTAAAAAAGAAGAAATACACACACCAACCTCTGGTTGCCAAACAAGCGCTACCTACATGTTTTATCTGTCGGCATCCTGACCGACAAAACGCGGTGAAGAAACGAGGTGAGGGGAGCGGAGGGCAAGACAGGCCTGTGGCAGAAGACGGCTGAGAGGACCCCACGCAGGTGCAGGAGCAACGGCCCCGGAGCACCGAAGCTAGCAGCACGCGTGCGTGGCCTTGAGGGCAGCCTGGATCTCCGCTGCCGCGGACCTTGTGACGTCACGTCCCAGTTGGCTCAACAACATGTGAACGTGTGAGCTCAGTTTCCCGGACTCCAAGGCCTCTGGTAAGGCGATCACAGCTCATGGGCACTCAGGCTGTGGATTTCTGGCAGGACGTCTGTGCAGTGGTACAGTGGGATACGCGTTTGCTCTGTCAGCCTCATTATTATGCTCCATGATAGCTTCCTAAACACTCAAGGGAATAAACTACAGATTTCTCTGCAGATATGTAAAATTAAATGATTGTGCTTGAGACAGTCAGACCCAATGAACTGAAAAATCCACTTATGTGATCGCCCCGCTCTCCAGAGCTTTGTTGTGTGAGCTCTCACCATGGCATCCTGGTTGAACCTGCTCTTACATGGATGGTGTCCTCACTGACGTGTGTCACACCTGTGTAAGCCCGGTGCCATGCAGACGGTCTGCAGTCATATAATAAGCCTGACATATTTAAAATAGACTTGGACATGCATTGGACTGTCTCCACAGGGTACCAACCATCCATACAGTAGGTGGGGGTAAAGGGCTGTGACGAGCACACACCGGTGTACTGGCCCACAGATGTACATCATCACATGTGATCTAGTACTTACTATCATGCTGTGTCCTACAGTGCAAATGTGCAATATTTTCACACCAAAATACTTCCAAAATTAAGTATACCATTATATTTTTAAAATGAGGATGTTGAGTGGAAGTTTTCACATCACTCATTCATGTTGTTGAAGTCTTTGAGTAGAATGTAGTAATAACAGGAAGTCAGGCTGCATTTATTTTCCTCCTATGAGGATGTGTGTAAGGACACAAACCAACACACACACACACACACACACACACTCCTCCAAATTAGATCACAGGAGCAAATTCAGGTGAACTTGCAGCCTGGGATTGGGGCTGGAGCTCCCATCTCAGTGTCCAGGGCTGAGCCTGGAGTTCCTCTTGGTGTGGCATGTCCAAGTCTGCACGCCATCAAGTCCTCCTGTGACAGGTGTTATTTAAGTTTAGCCAACAATTCTCTACTTCAAGCCCAAATTCAAACTGACTGCGAGGAGAGAAAAACAGTGAGCCCACGAATCACATGGCCATGCTGATCAGTGCTTCTGGAAGCTTCCCAGGCATTGTATCTGTGCTGTAGCCAATACGTTGACAGCCTCACTGTTCTCTAGAATTTCCCCTGAGAAAGAAACTGAGGCACAATGGGGCTCCATTGCCCGCTGAGCAGAGCTGGTGCTGGCTCAGAAATCTGCTCGCTCTCGGCTCATAGGTCCTCCCCTCTGGTAGCGCCCTGTTCTCCAGGACAGAAGAATCCTCTGACTAGCAGGTGACTCCGGGCCACCTCCCAGTAGTCCCCAAGGTGGAACTGACCAGCCGTGTGGGGGGGGAGTCCTCTGAGCTGCACCCCAGTCTTTCCTCCAAAAGTCCAAAATGCCCATCCTTAAATTAATTCTTTCTCAACGCCCTGATTGGGACTTCAGGCTGCATCCTCCTGCTCTGCTTGGGTAGGGCTGTGCGTAACCAGGATACAGCCAGGCCTGGTTTCCTTTCTACCTTTGACTTTAAAAATACACATCACTTCACTGGACAAGATTTGGCCAGGCACGCAGCGCTCTGAATGTGACATTATTTCAGGAAGGATGTACCTGTGTCTGTGTGTGCCCTTACACATCACATGTGTGAACATGCACACACACACATGCATGCACGTGTGATTTAAACCCAAGTCAGTTGGTTAAATCTGTCAGAGAAAAGTGACACTCCTCTGTGAGATCACTCTTGGTTATTTACTCAGTAAATGTGTAATGAGCAATCACTGCATGCAAAGCCTTATTTGGACTCTTGAGGGAAGGCAGGACGTGCCTGTGAATGGTGCATCCAGAGCCCAGCGCAAAACAGATGCTCATACTCCTCATGATCTATCCTTGCAGGCTCGTCTCCTCTGACGAGCTCCACATTTTCATTTTCCGGTGACAGTTGGAAGGGACCTCACACAAAAAACAAACAGGAAGGCTTGTGCTGCCCACAACTCCCACTGCCCCTCTCTCATGCGCCCCAAGGCTCCCAGGGACAGCTCTCCTAGACCTCCCCACAGGTGTTTTCCAGATCCATATGTTAAGCCCTAAAGGACATCCACCTTCCTAACAAGATCAAACCCCAGAGTACCTGCTGGGGACACGCAGGCCTAGCATGGGGTCACGGCTCAGTGCCAGCGATTGCTGGTACACAGTGGTTTTCTCTTCCTTTTGCCTGGGATAGTTTCTCTCCCCAGTTCTGCAGACCTGGGCAGGTGTGCAGCCTGCATATGTACCCAAGCCAAAAAAGTCTCTCTCTCTTTTTTTTAAGATTGATTTATTTATGCCTACAAGAGTTGGGGTACAGGTCAGAAGTGTGGGGGGTGAGAAGATCCACCGGAGGCAGAAAGGGAACAGAACAGGCATATTGACTGAAATACACTGCTGAGGGGAGCAGCGGGCGAGGCAGAAGAGGTCTGCTGAACCATGGGGGTCACCTCCCTGGCTGGAGGCAGGGATCAAACTCGTGCTGCAGTGGCTGTGGTTTGCCTCACAGTGCATTGCTTAACCCACTGCGCCACTAGGGAGGCCCCCCCAAAAGTCTCTTAACTTAAAAAGCAATCCAAATCTTAGGGCTGGGTTTAAGAGGTCACCACAGGATGTCAACAGTCACGTCACCTGCGGATATCTCCCTGCATGCTTTTGTTGCAGGAGAGAAGTCTGAGGCCACAGAGAACACTACCTCTTAACCAGCATCAATCGAGGGATTGGTAGGAAAACCCTATTTCCTTTATATATTCAGGTCTCTATCAATATGTTCTTATGGATTATTCTCTCAGGCCAACCCCACAGTTTATAATTCTCCGAAATCAAGTCAAAGAGTCGATACAGCGTGTTGCCTGCACACCGGTGCCAAAGGCCGTTCCTCAGTTGTGATTTTCTCAGAATCATCTGTTTCTCCAAAACCATCTTGCATTTGTGCCTATTGTCTAGTTCTTTGAGACCAACACGACCAAACTGGCAGTCTCATCATTACTTATTTTTCACAGTTGAATCAAATCCAGCACTGCTAACTCCCGCTATCACTTCAGACTCGCCATCGAGAACATCAGAAGAGCAATTGCGGGGACAACAGAATCTCATCTCGCCCCAGTCTGCTTGTCATGGTTTTGCGATTGTTATATTTTCCATAAAATTGATCTCTGTGTAGCTGGTTATGCTGAATTTCACAACAACTAATACAATTACCCCCAAATAGAGAAAGTGCTGTGCCTGCTCCCCTCACGTGAGAAGGTGTGACTCTAGCAGGTAAGCTGTCCTTGGGGGCCACTCCAGATTCCAGTTTCATCAGGAAGTCTGGAGTTAACACATGTTGGAGGCGAGAATTATATTGAGTATTTTTAATTAACAGTTGTGTTTGATCAGGGATTTAGAAGTTAGCACCTGGGAGGAAGTGCGAATTGAATTTGGAATGGCCTACCTGCACTGCGCGGCTGTGGTGCTACTGGGTGGGGTTTGGAGCATGTGCCGGGAGTTGTGGGGGAAGCCTGATGGTGGTGGAGTTGGGGGCACATGGCTGTGTGTTTCTGTTTGGGGAAAAAGTGACTCACTTGTTGAAAAACGCTCTTGTTCCTATAGTGCATGCCCCTGCATAGTCTGGGTACCCAGCTTTTGGTTGTGAACTTATGTGCAGGTGACGTGACTGTTGACATCCTGTGGTGACCTCTTTAACCCAGCCCTAAGATTTGGATTGCTTAAGTTAAGAGACTTTTAAGTTAGGCTTTTCTCATGACCGAGCACTGGATCAGCAAGGCCCTCTAGGGGACAGTGCTCTGGCTGGATGATCCTCGGTCAATCCTGCTGTCAAGATTGTTGTTTACTTATTTTTTTAAAGATTTATTTAATTATGCACACAAGCAGTGGGTACAGCCAGGAAGCTGACCTGCATGGCACAGCAGACTTCTCCTGTCTCCCCACAGTTCCCCTCAGGTGCAGGGGAGAGAGAATTCACTAGAGACAGAGTGAGTGGGGAACAGAACAGGTGGATCTACTGAAATACACTGCTGAAGGGAGCAGCGGGCGAGGCAGGAGAGGTCTGCTGCTTCATGTGGGTCAGCTCCCTGGCCGGGGATCGAACTATTGCTGTAGTGACTGCCGATAGCTTCATTGTGCTGTATCTTAACCTCTTGCACCATCAGGGAGGTCCCAAGTTTTGTTGTTTAAAATTGGGCACCACACTGAGGCTCAGCTTCTCATACTCAAATGTTAGTTGCTAAGTTGATCGGGAAAAGCCATGAGTCAGTCTCCCAAGAAATGATGCTGCTCGCCAGGTGTCCAGCACTGGGGAGCTAGGGGCTGGTTCCCCGGTAAGTATGCTCTTGCCCTGGAGCTAGCCTGCCTCCCTGGAGGTGTACCCTGTCTACTGGCCTTGGATCCACCTCCAATCCTCTCTGCACTTGTGGGGCTTCTCTTTCTGTTCATTTGCTCCAGCATCTCTCTCTTTGGAACACAGCTGAGAAACATCCCCCCTCAACCCTCCGTCCACCCCGGAGTCAAAAGTGGTCAGGGCCCTGCACTTAAGGGTCCTGGGTAGAAAGTGACTTATGTGGAGCAAGTGGACTGGACACAGAGAGCTGGGGTTCTGGCCTAGCAGGACTCCAAGGAACAGATGCCTTTTCTGTTGTCCTGGGGGACTGTCCTAGCTCCTGGTTTTCCTGCTCTGTTCACCAGCTCCCCACATTTAACCACATGCATCTCTGTCTTCTGGACACCTTCTATGCTAACTCTCCCCTAGTCTCCTTGTGATGCTGCAGCAACATTGTGTGGCCCCCTACTCTGTCATCTCCATCTCCACATTCAGTTTGACCCCATCACTGTCTATTTTCTTCATCTAGGCTTTGCCTCTCTGCTCCACTCTGCAGACTCGCACTCACGTTGTCCTAGGACTCCAGGTTTGGACTGACCTGCCCAGGCTCTCAAATTGTTTTTTGTTCTTAAGAGTCTATTTATTTATTTTGCATAGAAGAACGGGGGTGTACGTAAGCCAAAGGTGCAGGGGGGTGAGAGAACTCACTAGAGACAGTGGGGAGCAGAACAGGTGGATCCACTGAAATACACTGCTGAGGAGAACTGTGGGAGACGGGAGAGGTCTGCTGCACCATGCAGGTCAGCTCCCTGGCAAGGGATTGGACTCATTCCATAGCAGTGATAGCCTGAGACTTACGCCTAGGCTGCCAGAGAGGCCCCCCAGGATCTCAAGTTGTTCTTCGTCCTGTCTTTGGAGTTCACACGAGTTAGCAAGTTTCTAGAAAAGCTTTCAAGATTATTCAGGTCATTGTAATCATCACTTCTTGAAACACCTAGAATAGCAAAGGTTGAGCCAGAAAATGTGGTGTTTGCTTCTGTCGTAGATTGTCTTCTAGTGAGACACAAGCTGTTGTCAGAAGAACCTATTTCCTGGAGCTTATTTCTGAGTGCCCTTGACAAGTCCCTCTGAGAGATCCTGTGATGAGGGGGTGAGGGCTGGTGACAGCCCAGCCTGGGCTGCTGGGGCCTCCCACTGTGGCTGTAGCTAACTAAGAGCGGATGACTTAGCCAGGCTTTGCCAGCTTCCTCCCAGGGTGGTTTATATTCTGAGGCCCATCTGTCACTTTGTGACTTCTTCACTCACGTCATCCCCTCACGATGCAGACCTTCTGTCCCCAACAGCACCGATGATGGCATTTACGGTGGTTGCAGGACTTGACTCGGGTGAATGATGTGCTGGAAACATTGGGGTGCTTCAGGCTCTTTGTTAGTGTTTTCATAGGGGGTGGGGTAAAGGTGAGGCATGCCACATAGCAGCATGGAATTGCACCCTCAGAACTGTAGTTATGGAAATGGTTGATTGATCAATAAAATTTGAGAAAAAATGAAAATGAAAGTAACATAATGAATGGGCTTGAAGATCACTACAGCACAATGACTGTAACTGGTTTAAGAATCGCAGGCTTGAGTATGCCAAGAGGATCTGCCACAGAGTGTCCCCTGACGGTGACCTGAGAGCGGAGCTGGCTGCTGGGCGGCAGTGGACATCTCTGACAGAGCATCTGGACACCAAGCATGATGCTGTGCACCTCAAATGTACACGCCCTGCCCCCATAGAGTTGGGCTACATTTTATTTATTTATTTTTAAATATTTTATTTATTTGTGCATAGAAGAGCTGGGGTGCAGGCCAGAGGCACAGGGAGTGAAGAAATCACCAGAGACAGAGTGGGGAGCAGAACAGGCAGATCGACTGAAACACACTGCTGATGGGAGCAGCAGGTGAGGCAGGAGAGGTCTGCTGTGCCATGCGGGTCCCCTCCCTGGCCAAGGATCATACTCGCAGTACAGTGGCTGTGGAAGCTCCACAGTGTGGTGCTCAACCCCTTGCGCCACCAGGGAGGCCCCTGGGCTGCATTTTAAAAGAAGGATCAAATCTTGAAACAAACTTCACAAAGGAGAAAGTATACGTGTATGAGAGCGCGGGTGGACATGAGAGGACGTGTGTGTGGACATTTGCATCGGCACTTTAACTGAAAGATGTTCAAGGAAAATTCCCAGGAACAGCCTCTCCCCATGTCTTTTAAAGACAGGGTGAAGGGCCCTCCCTGGTGGCATAGTGGGTTAAGTAACGCACTATGAAGCAACTGCAGTCACTGCAGCATGAGTTTGATCCCTGCCACCAGCCAGGGAGGGGACCCACATGGCGCAGCAGACCTCTCCTGCCTCACCCGCTGCTCCCTTCAGCAGTGTGTTTCAGTTAATCTGCCTGTTCTGTGCCCTGCTCTGTCTCTGGCGAATCTCCTCACCTGCCCCCCGCACCTCTGGCCTGCACCCCAGTTCTTGTATGCATAAATAAACAAATCTTTAAAAAGACAAGGCACACTCTACAGAGCCACGTTTGGGTTGCACACTGTGTACCCCAGGTCACCTTGTACAATCGTCTCTGGAGTCTTTGTCAAGTGGCTGAGCCTGAGACATGGATCATGGAGCTGGGTCGGGACTATGAAAACATTTGTACTCCCTTTGATTTTCTAAGCAGGTAAAATTTCAAAGTTCTGCAAAGTCTTGAGAACACACTTTAATAATCATGACCGATCTGAGTCAGTCAGCAGCTTTTGCTACTTGTTCTCACTGGAAGCAAGAATGAGATCTAATTCCCCGAATACAAGCACATACAAACCACCAAAATCGCCCCATGGCTTCAGATAAGAGACGAAGCTGACATGAGTCTGAAAAGGAAAAGTTCCTTCAGTTCACTGAGTGAACCGAATTGAGAGGAATGTTTGAAAAACAAAATAATTACATGACTTGATGTCTAGTTTCTGGAATGTGGTAAATGGAGGAAAATTTACTGAAGAATATCCACAAGTGTATTAAACAACATATTCCTTTAATTTAGATGAAATTCACCAAGTGAAGTGGTATTTTGGCGTTTGATGATATTAACTTGCGGTTTGTTTCATGAATGCTAGCGAGTGACTGAATCAATAAAATTAATAAATACTGTAATATTTTAAAATACAGAAAAAACCATGTAGCTCAAATTACAGTGCCATAAAATGCACATTTTATCTTTCTATGGGGAAACAGGAAAACCATGTGAGAGTTTAGGAACATTTGGGGGCTCACAAGTGCGGTGACAGGAGCCCTACGGGGATGGTCATGTCTGGACACTGGTCCTCTTTGCCCTCAGATCAAAGAGGTGAAGACGTGATCTCCATTGGGTGCTGGGGTGTGCAGGCTCTGCACAGACGTGAGGAAGAGGAGGTGAGGGTGTAGAGGGAGGGCCAGGTGGCAGGTGGAATGCCCACACACGTCCAGGCCCTGAGCACCACATTCTGCAGACGTCTGTTAATATGTTTGCACGGAGTATGGTGAAAGCGGTTGGGACCACGTCTCATGGAGCATCTCTAAGCTCTGAGTACTTGTGGGTAATAATAACAATAACATAATTCACTAGGAAAAGTCCCTCCTGCACACGTGGTGATATGCTTCACCTGCCCTAACATTAATGGACTTGGTATCTGTCATATTCCCGCCAAGACTATAGCAAGCAGGGCGCCCCCTCCCCAGCTCAGGGAGCCTCCTCCGAGGACTTGCCCACCCGCCTCTTGGCTACAGGTGGCCTGGGCCCCTTCCAAGCTAATCAGGGTCATGTGGTCACTGCCCAGACGGGCTGCAGCTGCCTCTTCTGTGACCACAAGATACGTCACAGGATTTCAGCATTTTTATGTTTCTAATGTTTGGATCAGATCATTAATATCCAAATATTTTCACTTCCTGATCTTAAAAAGATAAGATGGCTCTTTGCACCTATCTCTTCTACCAAGGACTATGCTGCAGAGATAAGTGTTAAGTGAACTTAATACTCAGATTAATTTTACCTTTGGAGAGAAGGCCATTAATCTCAGGTAATCTCTGAGGCCACATGTACATAAAGTTCAAGGAATTCATCTGTTCTCTTTCCACTGAAATGCAGGCAAAGTTACCATTACAGAGATTCCACATGTATTTTAAACTGCAGATTTATTAACATGTTTAACCATAAAATTTTACCAATTAAAATTTGTAGTAGGAATTATTTTTTCGACTTTAATTTTTTCAATAAAATTGTAGTGATTTTGTGTCTGCCAAGAAAATCTCATTGCTCATTGTTTTATAAGTTAATGCATTTTACTTTGTGATGATTATTTCACACATGTTCAGTTTTCCCCGTCATTTTTTTTTGCAGGTTATAATATTACAAATAAGACACAAATACCTAGGCAGTACTTCTTTCTATAATAAATTTACCATGTTCCATTTCAGCTATTAATCATTTTATTGTGTGTTGAAATCCTCTAACATTAATAGTCATTTATACATCTTATAAAGACAAATAATATCTAATTATTTGTTGGTAAAAAGAACATAAATTATTAGAATGGCAACAGCACAGGAGCTGGAATAAGAAAGCAAGGGTGAGACTTCTCCTCTCCCCTCCCTCCCCTCTGTCTCCCATTCCTCCCCCTCCCTTACCTGTCACCCCCTCCCCTGACCCACTCTTCCTTACCATCTCTACCCTTCTCTACCCTGCCTTAACATGCTCTCCCCTTCCTTCCCCTTCCCTTCCCGCCTCTATCTATCTCTCCCTTGCCCTGCCTTCCCATGCTCAACTATTCTGGACCCTTCTCTGGCCCCACCCGCTCCACCTGCAGATCTCAGTCCTCCCACGCCGCTCTAAACCCTATTTTGGGCCCCACTCGTCCCAAAGTCCTGTTTTCTCTTCTGGCATCTTCCTGCATCTTCAGGACTTAACACATCAAGCTTTATCGCAAAGTAGCTGCCATTGTTAAATAATGCCTAAAATGATAAAATACTCTGTGAAAGAGAAGATAAAAGGTATACCTCGACACAGCAATATGTGTTATTTTGCCCAGAGACTGCTAAAATTAAGACCTCACAAGCAGGCAAACCTACGACCTTTCACACGAAGTAAATGCTTTTAAGGTGAAAGCCAAGGACCCCTGCGGGCAGGAGGGAGGATGACTAGCTGCGTGGACACTGTCCCCAGTCCTGCTGGAGAAAGTGGGGAGCAGGTCTGGCTCCTTCACCAGTGCACTGAGCCCTCCTGGAGTACCCACCTTGCCCCCACGTCCATCCTCGACTGAAGTCTCTGTGGCTTCTGCCCCACTGGGCGGGCAGTGAGGCCCACTCGTTAGACCCTGGAGGCTGCCAAGCCGGTGCCCGTGGATGGCCTTTGGCCTGGAAAAACAACCAGGTCTGTGTTCTTTGTCCGTTTCTGGACCAAGCAGCCCCACTGTGATTGAGTGGAGATGCTGTGGGCTGGGAGCATGGACTCGCAGGCCAGGCTGGTGACCCCCCTGCCAGGACTGGGACCCCCACCCCGCGGGAGCTCAGGTTGGACACTCAGACAGGGGAGCAGGAGTCTCCCAGCACCTGGAAGGGAGGTATGGGGCACTTGTGTGCTACTCGGGCATGGAGAAGATTTCGGCTGGCTGGTGGCAAGTGTGGGAAGGGGCACAGGCACGCAGAGAAAGGGAACACGATTGTGAAGTTTCAAGGATGTTTCTCATTGATTCGCAAACTCTTCTTATCCTCACGCTCAGCTAGAGGCCCTCCTTGAATAGACAGACCCGGTGTTGGAAAGCCCTAGACAGCACGATGTCAGCAGTGGCCCTGAGGGTCTACTGATGGGGCAAGATCAGGACACTTGGGCAAGGGGGCTGGAGCTCGGCGGTTGTGGGGGACTCCAGGAGACGGTGCTCCCATCCCTGAGGGCCACCTGGGCTGTGTGCGGCCCTGTGCTTTGGAGCCACCTGAGGTTTGAATTTCGTCTGTCTGGGCTGGGAAGACCAAACTCTGTGGACCTGAGAAGTGCCTGCGGATGGGGAGGCAGCAGGCTGGGCCCGTGGTGGGAGGGGGTCTGACCGCACCATAGAGGAACACCCACTCTGCCCATAGGTTTGACAACCCCGCCCTCTCAAGCAGCCACCACCCCAGGGCCACTCCTCTGTCCCAGCCCTAGCCCGGTTGGCATATGGCGATCCCACACTGACGCTGAGTGAGCCAGCGTCCTAATTGGCTTACCTCATTAATAACTCGGTGATAATGTGTTGATTAACGTGTTCTCTTGTTCTAGCAACATATTTGCATTTCTACAGGGCCATCTGCGGCCCTGGCTGAACCCCGGCTCTGCCTCCCTGAGGTGGGGGATGGAGGGGTGCGGGGGACGTATTAGTGCTCTGGTCACATGGGCAGTGATGCCCATCCTGGGCAGGGCAGTGTCCTGAGTACATGTTGTGTTGGGGGTCAGGTTCCCAGCTGGTAGAATAGGAGAGGCTTTGGGAAAATTATTTCAGGAAGAGATGTCATGTAGATATCATTTATGTATCTAAAAGAAGTGAAAAAAAAATATGTTTTAGTGCCACATAAAGCAATACTTGCTCAAATCTAAAAATTAAAGGCCTCTTTTCCTTCTTATTAAAAATGACCTTTTCTCATACTAAAAAAATGGCAATTTCCTCAAAGGCAAAAATATTATTTCATTATTAAAAAAAAAATCTATCCTAAAAGCACGCCCTTCACATGATGGAGCAGACACCCTGTGAACTCTGGCGCTTGGCCACTGGCCACTGGCCACAGAGCAGCCGCCCTGGCTGACTGCCAGCCCCTGAGCATCGGTGCTCATGCTCCGCCCCTTTCCATGCACCCCACCCTCCCCCACTGGCCCTGTCCTCTTCCCATCTATTCACTGCACTCTCCTGATGACAATCAAAACTGGCTCGGATGAGAGAGGGGCTCCTTGGCTTGCTGTGACTAGCTCTGCTGGGCCCAGTTCGGTCTTGGGTCTCGGGATAGAGGGAACCCCAGTCTGACCTGTGGCTTCCCCGCTGGACTTTACTGGAGGGCTAGGTGGGTGGGCTATCTGAGCAGGTCTCCATGGAGCCGGCCTGTCCCCTCTCAGTATCAGTTGCTGTGCCCCCATGTCCCTGGAATAGAGGACTCGGTCACCACACACCACTCTCCCAACCCCTTCCGGACTTCCTCGGGGCTATATTGAGAGAAAGTGAAAGAAACTATGAAAAAGCAAAAAACCAACCGAGGGCACCCATCCTGGGAATGGCAGGTGTTTCTCTTTGGATTTAGGCACCAGGTGATGCAGCTGCTCACGCTCCTTCCCACTCCCCAAGGAGGATTTGCTGCCATGGTGACCCCTCAGGGGCAAAGGGAGCCTGTTATCTATTTCAGTGGAGGGTGGTATAGCTGCCAGCCTCCCAAGGGCTACCATTTCCTGGGGGGAGCACTAAGGGTGGGCTGGCACCCCCTGGGCATGACAGCCTGGACAAGAAGAAGTAGTCCCCCAACTAGGTCGGGGAGAGGGTTCAACTGTGAACCAGCCTCACTGCAGTTGCTGCGTGTTGAAATGACCTCAAAGGTTTGAGGCTCTGTGCAAACCCCACAGACCAGCTGAAGAGGCTGTGATTTTGAATGAATACCCTGCACAGTCATATCAGACCCACAAGCATTTAAACATCCAGCTGAGCCACCTCTGTGATCAGCCTGGGTCCCTGCAATGATGGTCAGTGGGCTGAGAGCCACTGGGTGAAATGGCTTCAAGGACTCATTTAGACGAGACCACACTGTCCATGGGGAAGAAGTGGCCGCCCTGCCCATCCTGGCAGGCAGCAGCTCTGATAGCTCCAGGGCAGGATGCAGGTTGTGGATCAAGCTCCAGCCACTGTGGCCGTGTCTCCTGTCAGTGTCCAGCTCGCCAGCCTAGAACGACACATCATAGGAGCGAGGATGGCTAGAGAACTTGAGCCCATCACATCCGAGCCAACGATGGAGGCTATGGGAGGAGATGGACCCTTCCCTGGCCTGGGGGCTGTCGGGTCTCATGGGCCAGTATGTTCTGTGAGGTCACTGCACACACCTCCTCTGCCACCAGGGACCAGGTCTAGATCCACTCGAGATGCCACCACTCCAAGCAGGCTAGCTGGGCGGGAGTTCTCGGCCCTGTGTGAGCTCAGCACGCGATTTAGGGCCCCATATGTTGTGCCTGGGTGGAGACAGGTCGGCATTGCGTTTATTAGCAGTGACAATAATGACAACACAACAGAATCTTTCTGGGCAACTCTCTGCTCCCTACTGCACAGGTGAGAAGTGCTTAACCCCTCATGACATCACCTAACCTTCGCCCAAGCTCTAAGAGCTAAAGGAGATGCAAACTATACATAGCAGGAAGCATAGATTAGAAGGGTGAATAGCTAGCGAGAGTCATGTCACTGGCATAAGATCAAGTCCTAGTTCCACACTTTCCCCACACCTTGTGGCCTCTGTGCTGCATGCTGAAGCCTGATACAGTTGAAAAATGTGCAAATGTATCAAAGAGAGTGACTGGAGCTCACAAGGAAGGGCATAAGGAAAGAAATGACTTTTCCAAGGGAATATGCGTGTTTGAATCATTAGAGCACTACATTTTTAAACAGAATAAAAACAGAAAGGTCTTTTAATTGTGGAGAATGGGCGAGTCCTCTTTTGGACTTTTGCAAAAATACCATTTTAAGAATGTGTGAGACATTCATCCTGTTTAGGGAATAAATTAGCCACAGAGCATAGGGAACAGTAGTCAGGGCACGTGGGTCTTACTCAGGAACGGGGTTCACGGGAGGAAGGGGTGCTGCAGCAGGACATGCTTTCAGGGTTCAGAGGAGGCGCCACACAGCGAAGGGACAGAGCAGAGCGGGGGTTTCACTCAGCAGGAAGACCTGTCAGAATGAAGATACACCTTACCCAAGCTCTACCCAAAAAAGAAATTGTTCTTTTTCACTTTACACCATTAAAATCAACTATTCCCAAAGGAACAGAGCGGGTTGTCTTCACTCCACCCCCTTAGAACAGTGGCAGGGCTCAAGCGTAGGGCTTTGTCTAACTATCCATGGCCTCCATTCAGCTAACCCGGCTCCTGGCTTAGAGATCAAAGGGGTATCTTCCTTAATTTATTTGCACAAAAATATGATCACAAAAGACCCCGTATGTGTGATCTTTCATACTGAGGTGGGCAAGGAGGAGTGAGCAGACAGCAGAGCCAGACCTCAGTGCCAACCAGTGCCCAGTGGACACTGCCATTCTGGGGTGTCGGTGTAGAAGGGTCGATCTCAGGCCGCCTGGCACTGACATGCTGAGCAGGGCTCAGTCCTGCGCTGGGGCTTGAAAGTCCTGGCTCTGAGCATATGTGAAGTGCTTGCTTGGGATACACAGACACGGCACCCTCAGAGGTTCACCGAAGAAGCACTCGCACGCTTGAAGTCCGCAACATTGGCACAGGAAGTAGAGTTCATCAGAAATTTCATGGGGGGCCTCCCTGGTGGCGCAAGGGGCTGAGCTTCCGGAGCCACTGAAGTGCAAGTTCGATCCCCAGCCAGGGAGGGGACCCACGTGGCGCAGCAGATATCTTCTGCCTAGCCCACTGCTCCCCTCAGCAGTGTTCTTCAGTCAGTCTTCCCGTTCTGCTCCCTGCTTTGTCGCTGGTGAATCCTCTCACTCCTCCCAACCCCCGCCTCTGGCCTGTACCCCAGCTCTTGTATGCATAAATAAATAAAATCTTAAAAAAGAAGTAAAAAAAATAGAAATCTCATGGAGCTTAGTGGTGTTTTTTGTTAACTCCTGCCAACCTGGATCCACAGTACCTTGGTGGAGCACCTAAGATCTTGATGCCTGTGTTTCTCCATCCCTTGAGTGAAGACGACATTCATGTGGCTAAATAACCTGGTCTCAGAAGTGTCTGCAGGACGAGCATGCTGGGAGAGCCACATGAAGGTCAGGCAGAGTGAGCCCCACTCAGGGCCAGGGAGCCATGGACTGGAGGAAGCTGCAGTTTGAGTCTCTCCTGTCACTCGCCACCTGGGAAACAAGCTGCTTCCCCTTCCTCAGGGTGTTGTTGGCAAAAAGTGATGGTGCAAGTGAGAAAGGCGCTGTGGAGTTGTGAGCGGGACAGTCCCCACGTGGTGCTGCAGGCACGTTGGCGGTACCTTGGATCAGGTCGCTGAGTCTGCGCTGTGATAAATGTGTTGCACACTTTGTAGTAGCTAATCCTGAATAAAGTGAGCATCTCTACAGGATAATGATTAAGTTTGTTAAGGGCAGGTCTAAAAAATAAGAACAATAAGTTTTAGCTTTTCTTCCCTGGTTACCTGCCCCACTGGGGATTTTGCTTCCAAATTCTGATCAGCTCCAAGAGGTGCCTCTTTCTGTGTAAGGTCACTGCTACTGGATTCACCAGCGCTTGCTGGCTTCGCCTCTGCAGCAGGAGGTGGATAAGGGTGAGCCCTTCCCCCAGAATAAGTCACCTTGCTTTTCTGTTGGGTCTCATGGCAATTCCTTTCTTTAATCATATTTAATCTGGATATATTCGAAAATATATTTTCCTTTTGCTTTCTTATTGGGTTAATCTGTCCAGATATTTCGCACCTCTCTTAGGCACCTGCCACTGAGTTTGTTTGGTGCAGTGTTTGCATAGGCCTCAGGAGCCTGCAGGAGACAATGAAATGTGGAGATGGTGGTCAGGCGTGCAGGCATTGCTACTCAGAGATGGGGTACCTGCCACATCCACACGCTTCCTGGCCAGTAGCAAGTGCTCGAGTGAAAGTTTGCTGGACCACTGGGGTGAACCTTGGATGTTCACTGACCTGGCGTGTGACTATGGAGCTGAAGACCAGCACGGAGATCAGAGGGGAACCCACCTTCATTGTCCACACTGGGCTCCCCAGTACTTACTGCACTAAATTGAACCAATTTATGATTTAGGTGGCTCTTCCTGGAAAGATTTATGAAGGAAGAGGCCTTGACTCCTGTTTCCAAACAATGAGGCACAGAGAGAATAGACCAGTGGTCCAAGGGCAAAGGAGGCCATTTTGATGGTGAGTTTCCTCTACTTCTCTAGGATTTTCAAATCATAATTGTTAATATCAAAATGGAAAACATTTCAAGCACAATTGCTTTATCATATGTGACATTCTGTGTCATAAATATATCTTTAAAGTGGAATATATTGAACCCAAGAGATGAGATTATCAACTCATTCCAAATCTGATCTCTGCTTGATTGACTCTAAAATGAAGAGATTACACTTTTTGATCTTATTTCCACAGAAACAGTCAAAGATGCCAGTTACTGCTGTTAGGAAGCCAACTGGGGCTTGATGACTTAGGAGACGATCAGGACTCTCTTTTTGGCACAAAAATATTCATAGGAGTATACACTGTTAGATTAAAAGGGACCTTTCAACTGGTCCAATCCAGTCTTCTCCTTTTGTTGGTATGAGAACCTGTGGAGCCAGGTTCTCAATGGCTTCACAGGTGCCAGTGAAGAGCAGGCTAGGCCTCCTGTCAGTCCTCACCCCCTCTTCTTCATCCCTCCGCGTAGCTCTATAGAATGTCTTTCCAGGACAAACCTTCCGGCATCAAAATAATTCTCTTCCCTTCAGAGATGTTCTAACTTTTCTCCATTATATTCATCCTTGTTGAGGGAAGATTTAAGGATGAGAACAATTCTCTGTAACTAGAAATTTATGGGAATAAAGCAGAACAGAAAGATGTTTCTCACCTTCCTCTCAAATAATATTTATTTCTTGGAGCTGGAATAGTGATTTCTTAAAATTACTGAATATATATTGCCTTATTAAGAAACTGGGTCATGCTGATAAAGTCGGTTGATGGCTTGGATTTTTCAGAAAGAGTTGCAATGATCATAGAGTGGTAAATGTATGTAATAGAAATGATTAACATGTTATTTCATTTCAAATTAATTTGCTGTTGTATAGATAAAATAAAATGAAAAATACAAATCAGTTAATAAATAATTTCAAATATTCTAAAGGAAGACAAACACATATTAGTGTAATAGAGAAGAGACTAAAATCTACATTTACATAGTGCAATTCATATTATAATGTGTTTTCATCAATGTTAACTTACTGAGTGTAAGAACTTTGGGGTTTGGGTAGAGATTATGTTTATACCCTTTTTTTGTTTTTGTTTTTTTTTCCAGGAGGAATTTGTAACTCAGACACATTGCCTTATTGGAGATCATATAGCAAGTAAGTGGTAAGACTCTGGTTACTTAGAACTTAACCCACCCTGAGCAGGTGTCTGTCATCCCCGAGGGGGTGCTGATATGGAGAGGTACAGTGGCAGGAAGGAAGACACGGAAACTGAAAGAGAGAAATGACTGTGAAAGCTAAAGATCAGTGAAAGCTGATAATTATGAAATAGAACTGACTCAACTCACATTTGACTTTGTAAAGAGCAAATAAAATTCAAATCGGTGCATATTATATATAAGGAACTCTTTCATGTTGAAAAAACGGTGCTTAAAACACAGCTATACTTACTACTGCTCACAAATGGAAGACTAAATTTACAGTCAGATAGCTATAAAACTTGAAGCTGAGGAGCTAAGAAGAATGATTTTAAATATTATCTACCTTGCATTTAAAAGAGGGATATTTAATATAAATATTAACAGTATAAAATATCGGTATGCTGATAAAATGCTAATCATCTTTTGAATCTATTTGTCAAAAAAGAAGTTATTCTAGGAACAAAGAATTAAGTTTGTAGCAATATAAAATAAAAGGTCATATTTGACTCATGAATGAAACAGAATTTATGAGATCAAGTAGAGGTGGAGAGGAAAAGTTTATCATACGTATTTTCCACATACAGATATGCTAAAACTGCAGTTTTTACAAACTCACACAAAGGTATATTGTATATACATATAAATGTTTATCAACATTGATATAGCATGTTCATATGTATGTATGTAGACATGCACGTGCACTGACGCCATTGTAATTTATATTGTATATACATGTGTAAATGTGTGCACACATGCATGTCTATGTGTGTACAGATGTGTAGGTTGTATATGGACATGCATACATATGGGGTGTAAGAATTTTCATGGGATGCATCATGAGAAAATGAATGAAAAATATGTCACGTTCCAACTTTACTAAATATTGAAATCAATTAATAAGCACTTTTTAAATGTTCAGTAAAATACTTCATACTCATTGAAAATTAAATGTACAGTAAAGAATCACTTATAATCAAATTAATTTTTTATTTATGCATACAAGGGCTGGGGTACAGGCCAGAGGCGTGGGAGGTGAGAGGAGTTACCAGAGACAGAGTGGGTTGCAGAACAGGCAGATTGACTGAAACACACTGCTGAGGGGGGCAGCCGGGGAGGCAGGAGAGGTCTGCTGCACCACATGGGTCACCTCCCTACCTGGCAGCAGGGATTGAACTTGTGCTGCAGTGGCTGTGGTTTGCTTCATAGTGTGTTGCTTAACCCATTGTGCCACCAGGGAGGCCCTCAAATTATTTTTCTCCGTACATATTTGTTTTTATTAAAAGCTTGAATTATACTATATAGCTTAATGCTTTTTTATTCAAATCTATATTTATATATTTCCATGTAATTAGCTATTTTCAAAAACATACTTTTAATGGCTTAGGTAAGGATAGTTTATATTTCTGGGTGTTGGTTAATAGAGTTATGGCTGATGTTTTTCTCATCTTAAGAGAAAGGAGGATACAGATGGAGTCAGGAGGTCTTGACCCACATTGGTGCAGGACATAGGGAAGGGAGGAGGAGGTGGGCAAGTGGCCGAAGGGGGCCAGGGAGAAGACAGATGCCATTGACTGATTGTGCAACCTGCTGGGTACTGAAAGTGGCTGAGAGTCTTCTAGAGCCTGAGACAGGGGCTTTGGATCCCAGGTGGATTGACAACTATACATCAGTCAGTTAAAAATAAAATTTCAAAGTTTAAAAAATGTATTTCTTCTACTGTAGCCTTTAATCTGGATGTCTGACCTTTGTCCTACATAAATTCTCATCTCCTTTCCTTAAGAGGCCACCTAACAGTTCCTCATCCATGCATCAGCTATGTGATAGATTTAATAAATGTTTAATGTACACACAAACATCAATATCTTATCTGTTGCATCTAGCTTCATATGCAGTGCTGAATTTAAAGAAAACCACCAATGGCATTGTGTATTGCTTTGTCTGCTGTGCTGTGCTTCCTACTTTAATTGATAAATATCACCTTTAGTAAATGATACTGGTGATTACTTAAGTTTTCTGGGTAAAACATATGATTTGGTCACTTTGTTATGTCTTTCTTTAGTTTGTCCTTACACCAGACAGAGGCATACTTCGTAGCTTAGACAATCTGTTTCTAGAGAGATGAATGTCTGCCCGACAGTCACCTTTCTGTGGAGCACACACTTGAATGGGGAGCACTCCCTGGTGTCCACATCAGGCATTTTCCAGAAAAGCTTTGCAGGATGGGGGATTGTTCAAACTTGATGGAGAGTGGTGTGTGGGGAGCAGACACCTACTATAGACTTTCTATTGAAATTAGCAAGTGAGATAAAAGTTACTGCTGTCCAGAGCTCTTGGACAGGTAGCAAAAGAGCACCTGCACTGCTTTGATTTCTGGAAAACCCAGCTCCTGTGATGCACGCTGATTCTACACTGCCTTGTGAACTGGAGGTGGCACTGCACACTAATCCCACATGTAACATGCTGATAATGAAATCCCTCTGACAATTACGTCATGCATTAGCAGACCCAGCCTAGTCCATTACTCATGATCCCTGAGTTGGACAAAACAAACTGGGTACACCAGGGACCTCCCGTGGAGCAGACACTCCAGTAAAGGAGGCAATGAGGTCCTGTTTACGTAAAGTGATCGAGGGAGCTGAACCCTGGCTCTTTAACCTTCCCTGGTAAAAATCAAGCCACTAAGATGATGACCCTTACCCCACCACCTTTGTGGCTTGGTCTCTTCACCCAATAGCCCTGGCAGGCACTAGCCCATCCCAAAATATCCGTGGTGAGTGGGGGCAGCCACAACTGATACTGAGACTCAGGGGACATGAGTCTCCACATAGAAAGGTCCAAGCTCTTCTTTCCTGGTCATATTGAAATGTTACCCTCCACTTCACGATTTAAAAACCATTCTGAAATGACTGAAACTAAATGAACCTTAATTAGAATTGTATCTTCAAAATACACTTATGGTATATGCAAGCATATATGCATACATGCCATATGTGTACACATACACAATAAACACATTCTCAAAGCTTTAAATGTTCATGTATGTAAGCATGTCAATGTCTCCACAGACAACAGGAGCAATAAAAGTGTAGTATATGCCTGAGATGTCCTATAAGGACCACAATGTAATACAGGAACCCAAAAGTGTTGGGTAAGTGGCCACATGAGGGTCATGACTGAGTTCTCAATGGGCCCTGACAAGACCCTCCTCGTCTACCGGTGGCTCTAAGAGTTGCTCGGCGTTCCCCCACGTGCACAGCAGTGCAGGGTCCAGACACCGCATGCTGTCCCACAGGAGCACTCCAGAAGAGGCCTTTTGAGAGCTGCTTGGTGACGATGGCAATGGTGGCAGGCCTGGGGTCCATCACTGTTCCCTCCGCACCTGCCGTGGGTGAGGCTGCCATGTCTCCAGTACCCCACTGCCTCTTCAGGACCCCACTTTTACTGCTAGACCTGGGCCAGGTGCCTCCAAGACCAGGCCTGCTCCCGAGGAGCTAGCCAGCCAAACCCAGGTGGCATCCTACGTGATGCTTTGCTGCATCTGCCTGGTCCTGCTCCCAGGTGTGGGACTTTTGGAGATGCCTCCCAATGTTGCAGCTGCTCCCGTGGCCCTGAGATGGCCAGTACACCTCACGCCCTCATGTAAGTCCACCCAGCCTCTCCCTGTGACTACCCATGTGGAACTTTGGAAAAGAAGGCACAGCACGTGAAATTCCATGCTGATTCAGAGGAAGAGAGTTCTGCCTCGCAGTCCTGGGCAGGCGACGCTGAGCTGAGCTGAGCTGCCTCCAAGGTCAGGAGAGGAGAGCAGAGCAGAGGATGGCAAGCTTTGGGGAGGCCCGTGAGGAGGGGGGCCAGTGCGGAGGGGGCAGGTGATTTCTACCTCTGCCTCACCTGCTTCTCACCTCAGGACAGACTCTGCCTCTGCCCTGCTTGCTTGTGGTGCCTGGCTCAGCCCTGCTGTGGCTCTGGTGCCAAGCACTGGGGTGGATTTACCACGGAGCATGACAGCTGGTGAGGATGACGCCATCAGCAAGCTGGCAAGTCTGGAATTCTCTGAGAAGTGGAAGAGAAAGGAGGGAAAAGCAGGAACAAGATGGAGGCAGGTGGAGGAGGGAGTAAGTCCCCGCCCCTCCCACAGGCCTGTCCTCAGTCGCTGGCTGACCTGGCAGGGGCCATCTGAGCTCCCCCAGTCCCGGCTCAGTCTTCCTTCCCCACAGGGGCCAGCGCAGCCCCGGCCCATACGTCCCTCAGGAGCCACAGATGTGAGGACCCGCCTGTGTGGCGCCCGCCCTCCCATTGGGAGAGCGGGGGAGTCCGCGACTGTCTGCGCCTCACTCAGTCCCCGCAGGTCTTCAGTGGGCACCCTCGGGGCATCTCTGCCACTACAGGTGGCCTCCGCCCCCAGAGCAGAGGGGTCAAGAAAGGCCAGTCAGGGACGCCCCAGCCCGGCCAGAGCAGCACTTAGGGTCCATGTTCTCAGCAGCACACACAGGACTCACGGAGCCCAGCGGGGCATGGTTTCCCAAGGGGACGGCGGCCGGGCGGCGGGTGTTTCACACCACTCACGCTCACACTCACGCTCACTCGCACCCTCACCCGCACGCCCCGTGGAAAGAGGGCACGGCCCTAGCACCCTGGCTGGCACCTCTGCCATCAGCTCCGCACAGACACCCGTGGGCACAGGAGGCTGCGCCTGCGCAAACACCCAGCTCGCTGCCAGCCAGTCGTCCTCCTCAAAGCCGCCTCCCAAGCTGCTCTGGAGGTGTCTCTGGAGCTCGGGGTTCCAGGACTGCGGCGTGGGCTCTTAGCCGGCTGTGCTTGTGCTCTCCTTGCTCTTCTCCAAGTTGGAGTCTCCAGCCCCATTTCATCTTCATGTTCTCAGTGGCTAATTTAGGGTCAGTGACAAGCACCCCCACCCTCCAAATTCTTGGCCAAAGAGAGTGGATGGAAGCCAGAAGCCAAGCTGAAATCTCCTCGCTGGAACCGGCGGGGGGATGATAACAGAGGTGCTGGGGAGGAGGGCGAAACTGAACCTATGTCAGCTCCAGGGATGTGCTACATGAATTGGGGTGAAAGCAGGACCCACCTGCACCCCTACTTGCCCCCCCAAAGTGAACTCCTTTGCCAACAAGTTAGTCTGAAAGGTTTGATATGAAGCAACCCAAGTCTGAGGGAGAACTTAACAGTCATTTTTCTACATGTGGGCACCCAAAATTAAGACCTGGGGGAGAGCTGGGCCCAACCCCACCCCTCTGGGGGCCCCTGAGCCGAACCCCTGCATCCTGAGAAGAAGGGGCGCCTTGTGTGGCAGGGCATGTGCCTGGGCCTGCTGATGCTCCCGAAATCCAGGTGACGGACCTGAGTCAGCACTTGGATTACAGGCAAAGTAGAACTGGAAGAAACTGCCCAAGAGAAGTCGGTCAGTGTCTTCACAAGCCAATGGCGTGGTCAGCCTGGCCTCCCAGGCAGGTCCCAGTCTGTGAGGCCCAGGAAGCAAACAGCGCTTGGGGCCAGGAGCACGAGCCCAGGCTGGGGAGAGGCGGGCTGCTAGAGCACATTTTTGCCCATCTGCTGTCTAGCACTAGCTCTGAGTGAATTAATGGGGGAGACTGATGAGAAATACAAATGACTGCCAGTATTTTACTATGACAAGAAGGCATATGGGCGAGGACACAGGGATATTCCTGAACTCATTTAGATAAAAGCCAATATGAAATCTATCCCAGAACTTCGGAGCCTGCGTCCTATTCAGTGACATTTCAAATTGAAATAAAACTCATTTTGTCTCCATGAATTCCACTCACTTGGCACATTTGGGAAAAGGAGAATTAAAATTCCACATAAGTGAATTTCAGAGACTGGTGCTTATCCTTCTTTGCGATTTGAAATGTACTGTGCCCCTCACCCACACATGCCCTGTGGCCATCCCCATGCCTCAGGCCCTGGTTCTCACCAGTCTAACCTAGAACTTGCCTGTTAGAGCCAGATGCAGTGAGGTCAGCCTGTGTGACATGTGGGGAGGTGAGAGAGTCCACCAGACAAAGCAGGGGGCAGAACAGGCAGATGGACTGAAACACACTGCTGAGGGGAGCAGCGGGCCAGGCAGGAGAGGTCTGCCTGCGCCACATGGGTCACCTCCCCAGTCGGCAGCAGGAATCGAACTCGTGCTGCAGTGACTGCCGTTTGCTTCATAGTGCATTGCTTAACCCACTGCGCCACCAGGGAGGGCCCAAGTTTCCTTCTTTTTTATGATCGAAAAATGTTCCAGAACTCAAGGTTTAGGAACTCAAGGTTCTCATCACATAGGAATCAGCCCCTACATCCCCTTCAACCTTTACATGAACCTGTGTGCTTTATCCAGTACCTGTTAGACCACTTGAAATCTCCTTCCTGGCTTGGTGGGGGACAGCGGCTTTTAGTATAACTCTACAAACTTTCTGGTCCCTAGTTGACCTTGAACTGAGCATCCAAGTGCATGTTTTTACATTCTGCAAGATCTCTAGCATGTTTACAATCAACCAACCTACTTCATTATGGCTTATTTTCACAAAAAAATATCCATTCCGTGCAGTTGACCTGCACAGATCACTGCTGGTAGCTGCCTCCAGGATGATCCAATGGTGTTGTGGCAGCCCATGCACCCCAGGGCCCCCGTGACCAGGTATCAGAGTGCTCTTAACCACATCGGGCCAAGGAGCCAGCTCCACATCCTCCTCCTTAATGTTCCCCTGCTCAAGGCTTGTGTTTGGCAGTGACACGATACTCGTGAGAGTAGAATGGATTATCCAATACAGTAGGTTAAGGACTCAGATCTTGCAAAATCACACCAGAGACTGTGACATAAAGATATAGAAAAATGAAAATAAATATGAAAGATCAGGTCACTTCTGACTGAGCAGAGCATGAAGGAACTGGGTATGACGAGAAGATGGGGGGACTATCCAGATGCTGGAGCAGAACCATTAAGGGGCACGGCCCTGCTGTTACTGACCCTCATCTACAGCCGTGCTGCTGGTGGTCGGGGTTGGGCCCAAGCACGGTGGTCAAGGAGAGCCACTGTCCCGACGAGAGAGAATGAGGACACTGGCCCGCCCAGCACGGCCCATCTGTGCCTCCTGCCACCTCAGAGAACCACGCATGGATTTCACTTGCATCCAATTTGCACAAGTGCACATCTGGATCTTCGAGGAGAGAACGTAGAAAATTTAGTTTAAAATAGCCCGGTTAGCAGGATGGCTAACACGGCTGGCACAACCCCGTTGTCATTGCTGCAGGGTTGCTTATTTAGCTCATCTCTTTTTATTTAGCTTCTCAGAGTTTTAGAAAGAACCCGCTGTTCTTTGCCCCAACTGCTTTCACTGAACTTAGGCTTCACAGACCAAGGTGCCCATGCCCCCTTTCCCAAACGCTCCCTGAGCACGTGGAGTCCAAGCTCAGAGGTTCCCTTCTGCCCCCCCCCCCACACACACCTGCCTCTCTGTCCCCTTTCCCATCACATCACTGCTCCCACTATGGTGTGATGGTCTATTTGTTTATCTCCTTAACTGAAAATTAACTCCTCCAGATAGGGGAGTCCATTAAAACAAATCTGTGTAGCATGAGCTTGGCTTATAAACTCTACACCGATAGTTCGTGTTTGAGCAGGGTTAGGGGAAGAGGATGAGGATGGAGATAAAGAAGAAAGAACACAAGAGAATAGAGAAAAATGAAAAGGAGGTAGGAAAGGAGAAAGAGCTGCCTGTGACCCCCCCCCCCTTCTCCTCAGGTGCTCGTCCTCCCAACTCACCAGCCCCAACCCACAGACCTGCTACCCTCTGCTCCCCGCACTGACCAAGGATGGTGACAACAGGTGAGAGCTTCTTCAGCTGGACCTAATTTTTTGACACCATGATCATTAGAGGAAGCTTATTTAAGTTTTGTTTTTTAAGATATTATATAATCTTTGATGCAAAGGAGCCTATAATTCCCCTTTAAATTTCAGACTGAAAGGCAGCTTGTAAACAAAGAGCAGAAAGTGCTTGAGAACATGAACCTCTCAGCTGTCTACGCCCCAAACCTGGACCCTCACCTGGGGCCTTCAGTCATGATGAAGGCACCGTCACCGAGATCCCACGGCAGGATATGCACTTTCTCACCTCAGCAAGCGGTATGGTAAATACCATAGTTTCTGCTTGCATCGCAGCCCCTCACCCCCCCACCTGTCCCTGCATGCTCAGCTTTGGGCCCCCCACTGTCCTCGCGCAGGTCAAGGCTGTTGTCTCAGCCAGCCTGGGTCCCAGAATAGTCCTGGGACTGAGTGCCGGCCTGGAGGGTCTTGGCCTTGCAGGTCTGCTCGGCTCTGCGCTGTACTGCTGGCCGGGCTTTCCCTGAAAGCCTGGGGGTCCCCAACTAGGCACAAGCAGGAACTCTGGGACGGGCCGGAAGCGGTGCTCAAGACATCACAGTCTAGCCCACTCTGCGACCTCACAGCCGGGCTGCCCAAATGGCGCTGTCCAAAATGCCACTCGTCAGTGATCTGTAAGTGCACGGAGCCAAGCAGAAGATGTCTCTGAGGACACCGCGTCTTAAGTCAAACGGGGCTATGTGGCAAAATGCAAGTAGAGCATACGTCTGAGGCCAGTGCTCCCGGCATGGCAAGGACCATGGCGCTGGCTCCACATCATGGGTATTTTCTTCCTGCAACCTGAAGACCCCTTACTTTCTCTCGTCCAAGATGCTCCTGGCTCTGGCAGAGTGGCAGCAACCTCTGGGCCAGAGCTCCCTGCACCCTGGCTGTTTGTACCAGCAAGAGTGTAAATGCAGCAGGAGGCGCAGACCCCTTATGGAGGGCACAGGATTTTCTGCATCTGCCAGCACCCCCTCTGTCCTCCCATGAGACCTGCCAGGGGCCATGCCTCCTGTGGGGCCTTCAACCCTCCGACCCCTCCCAGGGCTGAACGCCAGCCTGGGGGCTCCTGGTCGGGCCACCTGTTCTGTGACCAGTGCTCTGTGCTCCTGTGAATCGGCGGTGGAAGGCGCTGAATACCAGCGTCTCCCGCAGCTGCCCAGCCGCAGAGTTCCTATCATTACACTGCCCCTCTGGGTATGGGCTCCTGGGAACCCCTCATTAAAGGACAATCTGCTACATTTGCTAAACCCTTCCTTCCTGGGCTAAAAGGCCCTAAATGTGCTCCTTGAATAGTCTACTCTTACATCTCTAGATGGCAACTTTATTCTTGGGACCCATACCTTAATTACATTCTAGTTTCAAACACGCTTTTAGTCATATTCATCTCTGCCAGAGCCCAGAGCCAGCCCTGTCCTTCAAACGCACTTTCCTGGTGACCCCAGCCTGCCCTGGACCTCAGCCTGCCCTGGACCTTGGCAAGCAGCACCATTCACTTCCTGGAGCCTCCACTGGGGAGCGCGTGGTGTTTGCAATTAATTGCAGAGGCAATTGGGTAGGAAACTAATTGTGGAGCAAGCAAGACAACTGTACTCACAAATTGAGGGGAAATTATGGCCACATTTAGTAAATTATAGTATAATTCTCCCAACGTGCAATTTGATTCCCCATATGGAAGCTGGAAACAAAATTGGAGTAGAGAAGTAAAGATGTGGCTACTGTCTTCCCATCGGTTTATGCAGTGTCTTCCAAGAGTCGCCGACCTTTCACCCATAACCTACATTTTCATTTGTCATCAGTGGCCAGTGGAAGAAAATGCAGCTTTATAAAAATATCCAAGCACACCCGAGAATACAGCTTTAGTCAGACTCAACCCTGTCAATCTTCTTTAATTCTTTCCCTCCTTACCTGTGTGCTGTTTGCTGAAATATTTCAACAAACTTCAGATATTTGTGAATACTTGAATACACATCTTCCCAAAATACATTTTTTTTTCATTTTTCACCTAACTGTGGTCACCTAACAAGCATCTCTTTTCCTATTGGAAATAGTCTCAGATTTTCTCTAATGTGGTCACAGTTGGTTTGTTGACATGAGGATATAAACAAGGTTCTCACAGGACATTCGCTGGGTTGCTTGGCAACCTAGGTCTCCCTCAAACCCATAACAGGATCCTCACCCAACCCCACCCCATATTTTCTATGTCTTATTTCTCTTAAGTTGTCACCTATATTTTTCTCTCTAACAAACAATTGTTTTGTCTCCTGAACTGCAGGATGAACATTTCTACATTCTCTTACTTATCAATATTTCGAATAAAGAGGGAGTGCCCTAAACATTTTCAAAGTTGATCCTTAATGTTAGCACTTGTAAGTATCATCATTGTGAATAATGCTGCATGTGTGAGTGCACACGTGTGTGCTGGTGATTTCTGTGCTGTACAGCAATCTGCTGAGTCATCACTTCTTAGGTGTTCCCACCTCTCATCATGGGTTGGTGGGAATCCATTCTTCATGCTGCCGCTCATGTCCACCAGACTCTGCTTAATCGTTTATAATATTGTTTCCTTCAACACAACCGTGATTTATTTTGCATGAAGGAACCCCTTAGAAATTGCCAGTATTCTAGTAGTTTTAACTTCCAAAGGAGCAATTTCATGCAGTTCACACAAATACATTTTCTGCTCCAATCTCACATCAGTCATTTCTTCTGGAAGCCTTGGATCCGTTCAGCAGGACACACACTGAGAAATCACAGGGGGGAGTAGGACGCATGCCATTGGCGTTGACGTACATCCTGAAATGGGCATTTTTTAGAAGATAAAAAGTGAGTTCATGATCATTTTACAATTACTGTGACGATTATGCAATTTGATTTTCAACTAAGTGCTCTCATTTCGTGTTTACTTTTTCTTATGATAAAATCTTAATTCCTAAAAACATTATTGGCCCACGTTTTCTTTAGTCTATTTAAACTACTGTGCATTTGTGTAAAGTTCCTTTGTTAAATAGCAAAGCAGTAATAATGATATTACTCCTAGAAATATAACATAACAAATTGTTACAGACGAGCAACCAAAAGTGAGGTTGCCTCGCGTTTGTTTTTGCCCTGGGAGATGCTACCTGTAGAAGCACATAGGAATTTTCTGAGTTCCTTTGCCACCTAATTGAAATGATTTTAAGTTCATTTGTCTCCTTATTCTTCTATGTTTAGAAACGATTTCTTTTTGATTTTTAAAAAAGTATACATCCACTTCCTGGTTCCGAAGTCCCCGGTCAACTTGTTCATCTCACTAGCGGTATTTCCATCATCTGTCACCACCGTATGCAGTGTCTTGCAGCTGTGTGTTAAGCTGGGGCTGACTGCAAGGGCCTAGGCAGGGTCTGTGTCCACATAGATGTGGCACAGAACAGCTAGGGCCCAACCTAGTTGTCATGGCCACTGCTGTCTACCACACTGCTTGAGTGGCCTCCAAATACACTGGGAAGTTAGTCCTATCTTATGAAGAACTAAATGTGCTCTGAATGTATTGCTGCAAGTAGCAATTCTCCACTGAGGTGTGCCTGGAAGCAATAGGGAGCTTGAAAATACTGACACCCAGTTACCCCCTGCAGAGACTCTGCGGTGAGTGCTCTGGGTGTGAATGGGGCCCCGGTTTCCAGAGTTCCCAGGAGATACTAGCATCACTGGGGTGAAGACTGTTGTTGGGATTGTTGGTCTACACTTGCATGCCTGCACCTCCCACCTGTGACTGGACACATGGTCACCGGGTTGCAGTATCGGGGTAGTCCTACGTGCTTCTGGCATGTGTGGTTTATGTATGGATGAAGATACAGATTTGGGTAGAGATAGAGAAAGATAGAAGACAGGTAGGTAGGTAGGCAGACAGGTGGCCGTTTGCATCATTAGACCCAGGAATTGTTTGAGGAGTGCTCTGCAGGTGAAATCTAGGAGAGCCCCTATGCCACCCCCATCTCTATCTGCTGAGGATACACAGAGGTTTACAAGGTCAGCAAGTCTTATCTGAGCTAAAGTACCAGTGAATCCCCGTGTGTGTAATGTACAGGTGACACGGATCTGCCCTGAGCAGGCACAGGGATGGGGGAGTGAAGGGTGGGGGGCTCAGCAGGAACTGTTCTGCTCAGGGAGAAAAGACTCCAATGCATCAGCTCCTCTCACAGCTACAGAACTCATCTCTAAGTCGGCACATGTCAAGGGTGGATATTTAAAAAGCCTGAGGCTCGTGGCTCAACCCACTACTCAGCAGGAGCGAGCATCAGACCATAGCAGCCGCTCCCGTCCCACCCCCGTGATGAATGCAGGAAGTTCCAGCTCAGAATAGAATTACAGGCAATACACACGGGCTTTTGCAAACATCCCTGGCTTTCCCAAGCTCCCTGAGATTACAGCAGCAAGGTATTTCCATATAAATTTAAAAAGCACCCAGCAGGGGTGCGGTCTGCCTGCAGGCACAGCTTTCCCTCCAGACCTGGCCTCCTCCTGGCCTCAGCTGGTGACCCCACCTGTGATTTCAGCATAAACGTGGCTTTACATGCTGAATAAGTGCAAGCTTGTCACTGACCAGTGGGCTGTGGCCGCCTCGCCCTGCTCACCCCCTGTGCCACCCTGGGCAGCCATGGCGGGGAGGAAAGCCTTTCTGTAGTTCTGCTTGAGAAGCCCCCAAAGTGTGTTTGTTAGCGGGAAAACTCCAGCCTTCTGGCTGCCCCAGCCTGTGCTGCGGGGTGTCTTCGTAGCTGTTGGAGCGTTCAGGAGCCTGCCTTTGGTTGAGAGTTGCAGAGATGCAAGGGCAGTTCTCGGTCACGGACACTGAAGTGTCTGAGTGATAAGAATAAATGTGACCAGGACTGGGTTTAATTCCAAACATGCAGAGGCAGCTGGAGAACCCCAAGTCTCAGGGCCTCCGGAGGTGGGCATGCTGGCGTGAGCAAGGACCGAGCCACAAGTGGGCAGAGGAGTTGCTGACCCTGGGGCTGACTGGCACAGTGTTCAGATCTTGGTCTGGCTCCTGAGAGCTCCTGCAGGCTCCTGGCAGAGGTGCCCTCCATGTGTCTTTCTCATGAATTTTCTTTTTCTTTTTTTTTTCAATTTTTGCCTACAATTTTTAAAAATTTTGCATACATCTCTGGAGTATAGGCCAGAGATGTGGGGGTGAGAAGATTCACCAAGACAGAGTGGGGAGCAGAACAGGCAGATCCACTGAAATACACTGCTGAGGGGAGCAGCAGAGATATAGGACAGGTCTGTTGCACCCCACATCAGCTCCCTGGCCGGGGATCAAACTCATGCAGCAGTGACTGGTGGTAGCTTGATAGTGCTGAGCCCTAACTCCTGTGCCACCAGCCCCTGAGTGTCTTTTTTTTTTTTAAAGATTTATTTATTTATGCATACAAGAGCTGGGGTGCAGGCCAGAGTCCAGGGTGGTGAGAGGATTTACCAGACAAAGTGGGGAGCAGAACAGGCAGATCAACCGAAACACACTGCTGAGGGGAGCAGCAGGCGAGGCAGGAGAGGTCTGCTGCGCCATGTGGGTCCCCTCCCTGGCCGGCAGCAGGGATCGAACTCGTGCTGCAGTGGCTGCGGTTTGCTTCATAGTGCGTTGCTTAACCCACTGCGCTACCAGGGAGGCCCCCTGAGTGTCTTTGAATAACCCCATGGGCATGACTGCATGTACACACATACAGTGGGCCACAGTGGTTGATGTAAGGCTGAAATTGTTTCTCAGGGGTTCCTGATAAACTGTCCAGGGTGTTATGTGCAGCTGTTAAATTCTTTGTAAAGAATGAGCAACGGGTTGTCTGAGGATGAGGGTGTGGGGAAAAAGTGCTACTGAGTGTGACTCAGCTTCCCTCCTGCTGCCTTTCATGGGGCTTGAAATGAAGCATGGAAGCCTCCCAGGTGCTAAGCACATGCAGCTACTTGGGTGGAGAGGCGTAAAGAAGCAGGAGCTAAGTGACACAGGCATCTCCTCATTCCTGTCCAATAGATGGGCGTCTGGGAACAGCGCTGATTTGTCACTGACAGCAGATGAAATCACCTTTGCAGACCTGGTGATCCCAACCCTGGCCACAGCCACCACCTCAGGCCCCTTTTCCAGTGGTTTCCTCCTCAGCCTGGAGCTACTCCCCTACCTGGCTCCCTCAGCGCTTGCTGCCTTCTGCACATCAACGTCCCCCAAGCTGCCCTCTGCTGGGGACACGCTTGTCGCTCTTTCTCACAGGCCTGCTCTGTCGCCGCCTCTCCTTGCCATGTGGCCACCAGACCCAGTTCTGCTCAAGTCACGACTCTTGTACCCCAGCCCCATGGCCCTGGGTGGAGAGGGTGTGTGTGGTTATCACCACACTTAAGGCATCTCCAGGGAGCTTTTGGTAAATGTCAAGTAAAACACAAATACGAGGGGCACCCACGGAGCTCTAGTTCCTTTGTTTGCGCTTCGATTTTGTCCTGTTCTAGAGGTGCTCTCTTTATGCTCCCTGGTGGCCTGGGAGCGCAAGGAGAGGGCAGTGTGGGCTATGGGCTATCCTGGAGCAGAGCGGAAACACAGGGCCCCGGAGGAGGGTCCCCAAAGCAGAGCGAGTGTGTGTCTCAGAAGCCGCCGACCTGCCCTGTAGACAGGGAGCCCAGAGGGTGAACAAGGCCAGAGGCAGTCCAAGTTAAGTTTTCTGACGCCCAGTCGGCTTCCTCGGTGTGCTCCTGGCTGGGCTTAGTATCCCTATGCGGTGGACCCCATTAGTCTCTGGACAGAGAGATTATGTGGGGGAATGAAAGGTTCACACGCAATGGATCATAACCTGCCCAATTTATGTCTGGTCAAATAAAATGCAGAGTAAGCAATAAAAACACACGAGCCGATCTGATAGAGCCATGGAAATGTAAACTTTTATCTGTAATTTATTAGCGTGAAAGGGCTTTCTATTATTATTTCTATGACCTGTATGCATTTTAGAAAATAGAATCACATATGTGCTAAAATAAACTTCAGCTCCCCGTGTTCTTACCTGCATGAGTTATGTTATATTAGCAAGTAGCTTAAATCCTGTTAGCATGCAAACTCATGTCTATCCAGTCTTCCACAGATCTCTTCCATTAAGACTTCTGAAGACATATTAATGATACATTTGCTGTCTGCCCCCAACCACTAGGTGTTTTCAGGTATAACTAGCACAGAAGCACCCAGGAAAGACAGCACCTTGGGGGTGCACAGGAGAAGGGGCCACTCACAGAGGCATCACTGACCATTCGCTCCCATCAAGTAAAGGCAACAGACTTGAGATGGCAGGGAAATGAAACTCTCTCTCTATCTCTGCCCCCTGGAAGCAAGCAGAAGTCAACTTTTCTCTGCCTTACGCTCTGCCTCTGTCCGTGCTCTCACAGACCCATACCAAGTGATGAGCAGACGCTGGTGTTTGAGATGCCTGCACAGGGCCACTGCTTCTTGTGCAAACTTGAGCCTCAGCAAAGGCTGCTTAAATTGAGATGGGCACTAAAAAGAACACCTTCCTCAAAAGGTAAGTAATTAAATATGAGTTTAAAGGAGATACACACACATACACACTGGTTGAAAAATTAATTTCTAGTTCCTTTTCCAGAATGACAGATTTAAGTGAATGAAAACATGTTGGCTTTGACAAGACCTGGTCTCAGGTAAAATGAATTTTATTCAGCAGGTTCCAGTCCTATATGTTTTCTCTAATTCTATCATGCACTGGGATTTGGAAAATCCTTGTACAGAGCATGTACATTGTAATCCAGTTTGATGGGAATCTATGCATTGCAAGTGGCTGGCAGTATAGACGTACAGGAAGAAAGAAGAGGCTTTCTGGAAACATCTGCTGAGCACAAAACATGTCCCCAGTATGATGGGTGTCAGGTCCTGCTCATGTAAAGAGAGGAAGAAATGGCCTCATTTTTTTTTTGCAGTGACAATCTCTTAAACCATGAAAAGACAAAACAGGTGGGTCATAACTTGCACAACTTAATTTGGGTCAAATAAAATGCAGAGTAATAAAAAGATGAATGAATATGACAGAGCAGCAAAAAACTTCATTTTTTCCTTGGGATGTGGAGCCTCCTTCTATCAATTCCTAGTGCCTGTAGGCACTACAGTGTGAGGGGCCTCCGCTGAGATCCGCCACAGAGCATGTGGCTCATCAGCGACTTGATGGCTCCACTGCCACCTTGGCGTCTATGACAGGGAAGTGTTTTTCAAGATGATACTATGATGCCTTCGGTACTGAGAGTAGCTCGGCCAGCCAATCACAGTCAGCAGGAGACCCGCCATTGCTAACACAGGGCGCAGGACACAGGGCACAGTGGGGCAAGCTGGGCTTATAACCAGTGGGGCAACAGTCTGTGATGGTCACTGCTGTTTGCTTGTTTATCTTTTTGGTGTGTGGTTGTGTTATTTTGGTGAAATCTGTCTTCTCCCCACAGCGAGAAGACTCTGATGTTGCTCCCAAAGGGTCATGGCTTTGAGTGTCCACTGCCAGATGACAGTGGTTTAGGGAATGCTCTCTCCACCCCTCCTTGACCACACTCAATGGCTAACTCCACAGACAGTGAGCTCATTGCTGTCTAGTTGTCAATATAGTTCTGGGGTAGAAACTTCTATAAAAGTAATCAAGTACAGTTAAGGTTTCTTTGATGGAATGTTTTCTGAGGTGGGTGAGTGTTTGATGTTTATTTTGGAACGTTCACCTGCAGTTTAGGTGACTCTTCAGTAAATCCCTGAGTCTCCTCACAAGTTGCTTTACCACAGACTCCTTACTCACTCCTGAAGGCACCTGCAGACTTCACTTCTCTGTGCTCTGTGGAGAAGGGGGCAGCGGCTGCCTCCCCTCTAGTCTGCTGTTCCCCCCAGCCATGTCTCTGACACAGGACTTGGAAGGTGGAGTGGGAGCTGGGGACACTGTGTGTGAGCAGCCACAGCCTAGAGGAGCTGATGCCTCCCAGAGCCAGAACAGGGAGTGAAGGTGCAAAGTGGCTCAAATACCACAGATTCTGCATCTTAAAGAACTTTTGTAGATTTTGATAAACATCTGCACTTACTCTTTGTCCCCAGGACCACCTCCAGAGCCTTGGAGAGTGGTTTCCTGGACAAGCTCCCTGGAGAGCAGAGCTCCTAGGCTGCCCCCAGAGCTGAGTCTTGAGGACCTAAGGACTCCCCTCCAGTCATCTTCTGGCTTTGAGAAAGCAGCTTGTGCGTACTTGGGGGAGCACCTCAGGGCTGGTCCCTCCTGGCTTGTCTGACACTGAGGTATGACTCAAGCCTTGGGGGTCTTTATAGATGGAAAAGCAGCATTACCTGCAGCCTGGGTCTCAGCCACCCTGCTCAGGCGCTCTGTAGGGAGTGGTCTTCTTGTGCTGGAGCCTCAAGACCACCCCAGTCTTCCCAATGCAGAAAAAAATGGCAATCTGGCCATTTAATGATGGCATTAAAGAGACAATAGCGCATATATTCTTTAGTAAAAATGAAAATTCATAATCCTTTACTTAAAAAAATTTGTATGCTCCTTTCACTTTGCAACCCAACGTACTAATGCCTCTGGAGAGGGTGATTTTGAGGTTGTTTTAGGTGTGTAAACGAGGTTTCCCTTTGTGAAATTTGATGTTGAAAAATAAGGTTCTATGAGATTAACAGATTTTTTTTAAATGCAGAGCGTGTTTACTTCACTTTAAAGCAAGCATTATTTTTAATTCCCTTAAAAGTTTTATGTGATGATAAAAACTATTTCCAATGTTTTCTTTAGTTTCTACTTAGTACTCTAATTTTATTTTTATCCAAGAAAAGAGATTTTTAAAACTACCAATAAATCACCCTGTGAAGGCAAACACACCATTAACCATATAAATCGAGGGAGGATTAAATCACATTTGCCGGTTCACAACGAACCTTTGCTGCACATTATCCAAAGTTGAACGAGCACACACTGCACTTCTCTTCCTGCAGTAATTTATAGATATGTGGCCTTTTGATGGCTTCCATAGCCTTTATTCTTTATTTTCTATTGATTATAAGTCATCCCAGTCTGCCTAGGGACATCTAGTTAGTGGTGATTCAGATTCACGTCTGCCCCAACTATATTTAGCTAATGTAAAGAAAATAAAATAGATGACTCTCGAGAACTACAGGAAAAGCAACAGTGAGCCCTCCCCAGTTATGCTACCCCATGAGCCTCAGGTCTGATGGCAAAGCCCCTCACTGGTGCCCACTGCCCACTGCTTCCTGCAAAGGGTCTGTTCCGGGAAAGCTGGGGCTGGTGCTGTAGGTCACATTCCAGGAGGAGTGCAGCTCAGAGTAAATCCCCTCAGTAGGAACAAAACTACACTGGTTAGGACGCTTATTCAAAAAAAAAAAAGTTCAGTATATAAATCAGATTCACAGACTGTGTTATAAACTATTTTTATTCATTTAGCTCTGTGATGGCAAAGGATCTTGAAAAACCACCTTTAGTTAGAAAATATTAAGGAAAATAAAGATTCAGAGAGCCTGGAACGATATTTCCATTTACTGTGAAGTTTGGAGACCCATTGCCCTTAACTATGCTGTTTTAGAAAGTTCAGGAGGCAGCGCAAAAAATGCTAAAATACCTTTTAATGTTCTCTCCTTTGTGAATAAACTAACAATAGAATCATGTCACCTATATACATGCAAATTAAACAATTCTTTCTTGCAAAATGAAAACAGAATCAGGACTCTAGCTCATTATTTGAAAGGTTATTTTTTAAAATTGGTAATACATATGTAAAACTTAGAAGAATCCATATTCTTAACTTTGATAATTACACTTACATGTGACTGTCCTAGAGAATGAATAAAAATGTAAGAAAAAAATTTTATGTTAAACATGTTCATCTTTCTTTTACATATAATTGAAACAGCCCATGTTGACAACAGTGTGGGAGTGATTTCAGGTGTATTTTCACACTTTCATTCAATGAAATAATGGGCAGGAATTTTAAAATAATAGTCATGCACAGTTTATGGTCCCAGGGAAAATGTGAGTGGTGTGTAGAGACGTCCAAGGAGTACCAGTCTCTTGTTAGGACAGTGGGACTGCACAGGCCCTAAGAGAACCGTAGTCGAGAACAGAAATAGAAAAATGGCTGCTTTGAGTGGGGAGGCATGGGTAGTTCTTTTTGTCTTTTTTGTGCAATTCTTTTTCTTAAGAAATAAAAAAGGTATATATTGTCAATATTGGGGTAAAGGGGTTTTATAAGTCCTTTGCCATTTTGACGAGGATAAAACAAGGCATTCTTTCTGCTTTAGAGACTACCAAAGTGAGATGAATCAAAGTACAGCAGAGCTCAACTGCTCCCTTTATCAGTCCCCTGTGCTGTACAGGCAGGGTACGGCAGGGCCTGGCAGGGCCCCATGTCACACATCCAGACAATGGGGTGGGGGCAGGGCAGGAAGGCAGCCTGAGGGCTCTGACTCAGCAGAGGGTGATCTTGGCAAATAGCCTCGAAGCAGATTCCAGATATGGGATGAGTTCAAACGCCCTGATTTCAGCGCAAATGAGGAGGGCAGTGGGCTCCAGGAGAGCAAGGTCTGATCTCAAGTGGGAGCAGACCTACCAGAAGGACAACCTGCTCTGGAAGAACAGATTATTTAGTTAATTAAAAAACAAACAACTGGGCCTCCCTGGTGGCGCAGTGGGTTAAGCAACGCACTATGAAGCAAACTTCAGTCACTGCAGCACGAGTTCAATCCCTGCCGCCGGCCAGGGAGGGGACCCACACGGCACAGCAGACCTCTCCTGCCTCGCCCACTTGCTTCCCTCAGCAGTGTGTTTCGGTCAGTCTGCCTGTTCTGCTCCCCACTCTGTCTGGTGAATCGTCTCACTTCCCACGACTCTGGCCTGTACCCCAGCTCTTGTATGCATAAATAAATAAATATTAAAAAAAACAAAAACAAAAAACAAACAACCAAAAAAGCTAATAGATTCAGAGAGAGAGAGAGCATGAGCCTTCAAACAGAAGAGACACCGTGCATGAAGGCTTGAGGCCTGAGCAGAGATGGGGCAGTGGCCTTCGCTGCGGCCGATTGTGGGGTCTGTGCAGGAACACACAGCATAGGATGTGCTCGGCTCTGCCAAAGAAGCGTGGCGTTTATCCACCCTGTAGTCTGGGGAAGACTGAAGACACATGCTGACAAGACTGGCTCCAGGAGACCACAAGCAGCAGGAGAGGCAGAAACCTCCTTCTGTGGCCAGGAAGGAAATGAAACTTATAGTCTTGGTCAAGCGACAGGAAATGGAAATGCAGGCGATGAGGGCAGAATGTAACCACAGTAGATTTCTGATTTCTGTTCCGATGGCCTGATTTGTAATCTTGTGGGGATGAGGCCGGGGTGATGCTGCGGGAAGGGTGACTGACACCGAGTGAAGCTGATGCCTTTCTGTTTGAGTGTCGTCTCTGATGTGTTACAGGACGTCAGAGCAGACGGCAAGATTACTACTGGCCATGTGATCGTGGGTTTGTGGAAAGTGGGGGTTGCAAGTGGCCTGCGTGGATTATACAGAAGGACACCAAGTGAGGTGTGTGATACAATAGCACTTCTCTTAGTTCAAATACACATGGACAGAGCCACCGCGGGCATTCTGCAAAACCAGTTAAGTGATGATGATCATGGCGATCATGATGGTGATGAGGAGATGGAGGAGGATGGTGATATGATGATGAGGAGGAGGAGGAGGATGGTGATATGATGATGATGAGGAGGAGGAGGAGGAGGAGGATGGTGATATGATGATGATGAGGAGGAGGAGGATGGTGATATGATGATGATGATGATGAGGAGGAGGAGGAGGAGGAGGAGGATGGTGATATGATGATGATGATGAGGAGGAGGATGGTGATATGATGATGATGAGGAGGAGGAGGAGGAGGAGGATGGTGATATGATGATGATGATGATGATGATGATGAGGAGGAGGAGGAGGAGGAGGAGGAGGAAGAGGAGGATAAATAAAGCTGAGGCCACAGGTAGTTTTCTATGGTGAGGAAAGGAAGGAACATAACTGTGAAAATAAAATGGAGGGGAAAATAAACAGATAAATGAGAGATCAAGTGAATCAATAAACCAAGGATTTTGCCAGGACTAATGATTTCATGCCCAAAACAGGAGTAAATGCCATCAACTTTTTATATCTGATGTCAAAAAAATCTAAAAAGGACTGTGGCTAGCTAGAAGGGAAGATCAATCTTCTAGGGATAAAGATTTGATAATTAGGACACAATTAATTAACATAGAATCTCATGCTTGTTTAAAATACAATATAATGTGGGCCTCCCTGGTGGGCAGTGGGTTGAGCGCTGCACTGTGAAGCATCCAAGGCACAATAGTGTGAGTTCAACCCCTGGCTAGGGAGGAGGCCCACATGGCTCAGCAGACCTCTCCTGCCTCACCTGCTGCTCCCCTCAGCAGTGTATTTCAATTGATCTGCCTGTTCTGCTCCCCACTCTGTCTCTGATGAATCCTCTCACCCACCGCATCTCTGACCTGAACCACAGCTCTTGTATGCATAAATAAATCTTAAAAAAATACAATACAATGTGACAGGATACAATATGTGCATTCATTTAGGAAAAATTACATTTAATATGTAAGATTACTCTTTCTGATGATGAGGGAAGAGCGTCTGTGATATAAAAAGAGCAGGGCTGTGTGTATGAAAAATATGTCACAACAAATAACCATATCACTGGGAAGTTTTAAGATCTTAAACTATGCAAATTTGGAGATGTCCCAGTTTAGCGCCTGAAGAAATGATATGTAATATATTAGGTCATAATAATAGTTCACAATTTATTGTAAGAAGAGAATGTACATATGCTGTGAAGCAAACATCACACTGTGTTTATCAGCTAAAGGTAAGGGACCTGAGTTTGTAGACGATTGTTGGCAGGGTGACCAGTCCTCACTAATGTCCCAGAGTAGTTTGCAAATGGTGCGAGTTGCACAAATCTAGCACAACACGTCCACAGATTTGTATCACACTTAGTAGTGATAGTCACTTAAAAATTAAACACTGAATAAATGTAAAATTACACACAGCTATAAGTATTTGAGATAAGTGATACTTCTTTGAACAAAGGAGTTTCAATGAGAGAAAAACTACTGTTTTAGATTGTCATTGAGATGAAACCTGAAATGATCTTTAGTGAAGGAAATACATATTAAAATCTCCCAAAGCATATGCATATATTTATATAAACAAGATAAAATATTGTCACTTGGTTCAAGCTTGTATCAAGCATATTTTTGTATCTTCTTTCTTTTTCTCTAGTAGTAATTAATATCAGAATCATAATGTTTCAGTAATTACTTATTCTAATTACTTTAGGCAATGAAAGATATTTATACCTTTTTAACAGCAAATCCTTCATTAGCATATTAATCAAAAGATGAATAATTTACACGTTCAGGAACAGATAAGAATTTTTCCAAAAGAGACCTTGTCCATTAGAAGCCCAGAAAGTTCCCCGCTGTCTCAAGGTATCCTCAGTGTCTACCCCAGGCACAACCACCTGTTCGGTCCACTATACCAACAGACAAGGGCAAACATCCCAGGACATTGACAGGTCCCTCAAATTCTCCTCGCCTTGAGGTCCCCACCTGACTCTGTCTGAAATGCAGAGCCAACAGGAGAAACAGTAGCTTCCATGTGGCCCTGGAAACCTTAACCCAGGCAGCACCCAGAGATGCAGGGAGGCTGCACCTCCCACAGGGCACACAAGTTAGGAAGCCCAGGGCTGTGCTCAGGGTGGACCTGGCCCTCTCTACCCTGGAAGATCCCTGCAGCAGTTGAGGACGGAGGTGACAGACGCAGGTGGGGAATCTTCCTTTGGGCTCTGTCCCAACATGGCCCTGATGGCCCTCTAAGCCTGCTTCTGGACTCAAGGCATGTCCTTCTGCCCTTAGCATGATGAATCACACTGGATAATGTCTGAGCAGTGAAATAACATCCTTGTAGGGTAAATGGAAGTTGTCAGGTTTTTCTGTCTTCCCACCATTAGTGTCAATGAGAGACCCCTGCGTCCTGCACGCGTGACTGATGGCGGCACCTGGAGTAGGGTGGGGACATGCGCAGGTGGGCGCCCCTGGGCTGAGAGACTGGGCATATAAGGGTGGCATCACATGAATGCCAGCAGAAGCAGAATAAGCAGCAGAGAAGCAAGCAGAGGCTAGAGAGCCCAGAGTGAAGATTCACTGGGGGCTAGGAGGCCTCCCAGCCTCCTGGCACCCCAGAACCCTGGTACCTGGTGTGTACCTGGTCGCCTCTCACGCAGAAATATCAATACAAGCCTAAAAAAACCACCGAGGCCTCCAGGACTGCTCCTTGACCCATCTGCCCGAATCATAGAAAACTTGCCCCATGTTATCCTGTCTCTATATCCCTGCTCCCGGGATAGAAACCCTGGCCATTCCCCTCCCCTGGATAGAACAGTTTGTCTCCCTGGGTGCCCCTTCCATGCTCTTCGCTGACACCAACAATGCCCTGCAGTGCCTGGTCTCTGCAGCTGCTGCCTGAGGCATGCTGGTCAACGAGTGGCCACTCAGGCAGGTGGGCGCTCTTGGAGGACACTCTGCCTGACAATGCGGGGTGTGTCCACAGAGAGCTAGTTGGCCACCTAAGGGGCATCGCCCCTCCCCCACCAATAGCGGGGCCCTCTCAGCTGCCTTCTGTAAGCCACTACCACCCCAGCACCCAGGCGGGGTCTGGGGGGTGCTTTTAACTAGAGGGAGAACCTGTAGCTGTGGGCTCCCAGCTGGACTTGTCACTGAGTGGCCTGTGGTGGGGACAGCTGCAGGGATCCAGCACAGCAAGGGGAGAAGCCGAGGCAGGAGTGTGACATAGGATAGGCCTGAATGCTCTTCCTGGAATGTTTCCTCATGTGGGTGCACATCCTGACCCAATTAATCAGCAACAGCAATGAGTGAGCATCCCAGGAACATCTTCCTGTTTTGATCCAACAGGCTACATCACAGGTGTTTCACTTACACAGTTGTGTTCCCCATGAGAGTGTTTTAGAGCTGAAAACTGACAGCAGAGATCACATGGAACCTTCCAGAAGGGACTTACCTGCACTTGCTGCACACATGGCCCTGCTCTGGGACTCCAAGCCCATTAGAGGCTCCTTGCCGGAGCCACAGCTCACCCTGCAGCCGTGCGGGCGCCCCAGCCAGCTGTGTCAAGGCGTCCAGCAGCAGGAGTCTGTGTTGGATAAAGGGAGGAACAAGGAGTAAAGTCGATGAATAAATCTTGGGTGAAAGCACATCTTACATCCAAGATAAACAGCAGTATCAGGGGCAGATGGCCTGAGCGTCCACTCCCATCCCCAGCAGCTCCTCGTCTCCATAGGGAGTGAGCCCTGAGCGTCTGAGTGACTTTTGCTGGGCCTGACCCTGCTGTGACAGAGGAGGTTTCAGTGAAGTTGAACCTTGCAGTCGCCGGCTCCAAGAGGAAGGAGGAAGGAGATGTTCACTTACTTGAGATTTCACCCGAACATGGGAGGAGGTGAGATGAGGAGTCGGGGCTGTGGAGGGTAGGGAGTGGCTGTGGAAGCTTCTGTAACAAGGTTCAATGGTTCAATAACTCTTAGGCCCCAGAGCACAGATGGAAAAAAGGACCGAAATTTCTCTGAGGTTTGTATTCATAGACATGGTTTACCGGCAAGTGGCCCAGCTTGAGTCAGCAAAATTCTCTGACCAAGCAGAGCTCTAAGGCCAACGAACAGGAAGCCATAGAGCACAGTGAGGCTACCCAGGGGCAAGGGCCCTATTGGGTAAAATGGAAAAGTGATCAGGCTTTTCCATCCTCCCGCCATTGGTGTCGACGATGGACACCTGCAGTCTTGCATGCAGGCCTAATGGTGGGCACCTCAAGTAGGGTGTGGGCATGTGCAAGTGGGCACATCTGGGCTGAGACATGGGTGTACGAGGACGCCAGCAGAGAGACTAGAAGAAAGAAGAAAGCAGAGGCGAGAGGCTAGAGAGCCCAGAGAGTGAAGATGCACCAGGAGCTAGGAGGCCTGTCAGCCTCCTGGTTCCCCAGGCCCCCTGCCGTGTACCTGGTCACCTCTGATAAAATGATGCAATAAAAGCCTGAAAAAGCCACCTCGTGATGTCGCCCTTATATGCCCCGTGTCTAAACCCAGATGCACCCACTTGCGCATGCCCACTTAGGCACGGGTGTAGCACCGCAGGTGTCCATCATCACACCAATGGCGGGAGGGCGGAGAAGCCTGATAACTTTTCCATTTACCCTACAGCATCCTTGGTTTAATCTAACTTATTGTGAAGGACCTTAAAGATACAGCGGTTGGAGTGTGTGAGTGTGGAAGGAAGGGATCTGCTACATAATGTTTCGTGAATGTTGCCTCAAATTTTGATGAACAGGCTAACTTGAACTGAAGGGAGAGGGTGGCCTTGTCCTGACCCAGTGTGGCCGGGCTGAAGCTCAGCAGCAGGTAAAGAGCCATGTGTTCAGCGCAGACTTGGGAGGAACATCGTTCTCCCTCAGGCCAGTGACCCCGTGTAGGGTTAGAGCAATCAGGTCTTTCCACCCTCCCACCACTGTGATGATGGACACCTGTGGTGCTGCGAGCATTCCAGGGTGCGCATGCGCAAGTGGGCGCACCTGTGTTGGACACGGGCTTAAATGGGTGGCGTCATGAGGACACCAGAACCTACAGCACCGACCGATAGTACTGACAAGCAGCGGCAGCAGAGAGAGAGAAGCAGCCAAGAGGGTGAGATGTGCCAGGGGGCTGGGGGGCTTGCCAGCCTCCCGGACCCTCCCTTGGTACCCCTGCCTGCCACGTACCTGGCCACCTCTGACAATAAAGAGTGTAAAAGCCACCGAGGGCTCCAAGACTCCCTTTCCTTGACCCATCTGCTAAGAACCATCCCGAACTTGCTCCGTACACCATCCTGCCGCTACACCCGGTTGGTCTGGAGTTCTGCTCTTCCCTTGCCTTTTGCTTTCTGGGCTAACCCCACAGGACACAGATGGCCATGCCCTCTGCTTCATACCTGCAGGTAGATGGGTGTGGTGGCAACGGAGGCAGGGTAGGGGTAGGGGTGAGAGGCTCAGGGGGCACCTGAGACTCCAGCAGCCCCCTTCAAGTGTTCTATTCTTTCACTCTGGGCTCACGCTGGCATTCTCTCATGGTCTCGCCTCTTCCGTAGTCTCTTGTCCTCTCACAGCTGTCTCTATAGCCAGCCTCCAGGCTCAGGTGTGCACACTTACACAGCACACACCTGTGCTCCAGGTGTCCACAATCAGGCACGCATGCCCACACCCTCACTCTCTTTCACCTTCTGTGTTAACTTGATCAAGGATGCAGGTGATGACCACAGAAGCAAGTGGCCCAAAAAGACTGATTAACTCACTTATGTACAATGTGGCACAGAGAGGCCAGCCAAGCCAAGCCAGTGTGACGTTTGCACTCACACGCTCACATGCGTTCACACATATACTAACACACGCTGGGCCAGAGAGCCGCATCTGCTTAGCATGTGTCATGCTGGTGACAGGACAGACAGACTGACACACAGCATCTGGCTGGACAGAAGAGCACAGTGAATCACCACCCTTACGGGCAGAGCAGAAGGCGGGCAGATGCTACCAGCGCTCATGACCAGCTTATGCCATCTGGGTTGATGTGACTTCGAGGTTCAGAGCAGGGCACAGCAGCGCCTCAACCTGTCCACACACCAGTGCTGGCTCCTGCAGATGTAGGGGAGCCACCACGTGAACGCCCCCCTCCCAAATGCAGGTAGCCATTAAGTTTATTTTTAGCAATTCAGCTTTTTAAAATATATTCCTCACATTTTGTCATTAGGAATATATGTCCATGCTGTGGTGCTAGCAAGGCACGGAGCAGGTTCCCCATGATTCCGAGAAGACAGGTCAAGGAGGAGTCCTGGAGCCCTCGGTGGCCTTTTCAGGCTTCTATTGATATTTACATCAGAGGCGATTAGGTACACGGCAGGCAGGGGTGCCGGGCTGGTAGGGGTGCCAGGCTGGCAGGCCTCCTAGCCCCGACACATCTTTATCTCTGAGTTGCAGCTGCTGCTGCGTATGCTCTCTCTTGCCTCTCTCCTCTCTGCTTATGCTCTCTGCTGGCGTCCTCATGACACCACCCTCATACGCCCTTGTCTCATCTCACCCTCATACGCCCACTTGCGCATGCCCACACCCAATTTGAGGTGCCCCCATCAGGCAAGTGTGCAGGACCACAGGTGTCCATCATCACACCAATGGTGGGAGGGCGGAAAAGCCTGATCACTTTCCATTTACCCTGCACATGCCTTTGGCATATGATAGAGGTTCTTGGAGATTTCATGCCAAAAGCTCAAGTCCTTGCCTTTTCTGACTTTTTGTTCCTGCTCCTTGTAACGAAAGTAGTTCTCCACCCACAGAAGATACTGGGTTTGGGCCCGTCTCTCTGAGAGCCATGTTCGAGGAGAAGCTGGGTGTAGCAGCAGGAAGGGCAGCACAAGAGCAAGGTTCGGGATGGTTCTTAGCAGACGGGTCAAGGAAAGGAGTCTTGGAGCCCTCGGTGGTTTTTACATTTTTTATTGTCAAGCTGCTTTGCTGCTGTTGCTTGCGTGGGTCAGTATTGTTGGTCCTGGCCTCCTCATGACGCCGCCCATTTAAGCCCGTATCCAACTCAGGTGCACCCACTTGCGCATGCCCACCCTGGAATGCTCGCAGCACCGCAGGTGTCCATCATCACAGTGGTGGGAGGGTGGAAAGACCTGATTTCTCTAACCCTACACCGGGCCTTGTGCACAGCAGACCAGTGGTTGACAACTGCTTGCCAGCAACTGGACGCCCGTCCCCCTAGAACTCTGCTGTCTGTTACCCTCTGTCCCATCTCTGACTTCTGACTCCAAGGAAGGACCAGGTCCCACATGCGATTCTGTGTGTCTTACTTAGTCCTGACCAGAGAACTGTGCAGCAACCTAGGATATTTAGGCTTGTGATGGAGGCTGGTTGATTAACCCATTTTACAGACGAGGCCCGGGACATTGGGAGGGTCTCCTGGCCACTATTCTGCTGAAGAAAGATCTGATTCCGGCGAGAGGAGAGACACTGGACAAGTTTTCTATTTCTAGTATGAATCTAATATGCTTTTGATGAGCTTTTACAGATTTAAATTAAAATTACACCTTGGGGAAAGTGCATTGCTTTAAAAAGAGTTCTCTATTTATAGATTCATCATTTGTTGCCCAAGGGCATCAATTTCTAGGTTTTGATCCAATTTTTATCCGAGAATCCAATACAAAGATATACAGTGAATTTAATAATTATTGGAAAAAATAAATGAAACTCCCTGACGGCAATCGTTTATTTGTTTTGTTTTTTCTAGGAGGTGGGTTTTAAGTGATATCGTAATGATCATCAAAATGATAGCCATTTGTATGTTGTGAAGAATACTTTCATAGTTTTCTTGTATATAATCTCATGTTTCTCATAATTCGATGAGGTAGTTTAAGGAAGCTCTTAAAGATTCCATTTTTTGGCTAGAAAGTGGGAGCTCAGAGATGTACAGCAACGTGCCCTTGGTCACACAGCAAGGGGGATCAGAACTGGACCATAGTCCTCACGTCCTTAGGAATCTCTTTTTTCACACATGGCCCTTGAAGGGTAAATGGAAAAGTTATCAGGTTTCTCCGCCATCCTGCCATTGGTGTGATGATAGACACCTAAGGTCCTGCACGCGTGCCTAAGTGGGCATGCACAAGTCGGTACACCTGGGCTTAGACATGGGCACATAAGGGCGGCGTAACAAGGATGCCAGCAGCAGAGCAGAAGACAAGCAGAGAGAGAAGAAAGAGAAAGAAAAGAGAGAGAGCAGATGTAGTGGCAGGAGGGGGTGTCACAGGAGCAGGGTTCGGGATGGTTCTGGGCAGACGGGTCAGGAAGGGAGACTCTTGGAGCCCTCGGTGGCTTTTCATGCTTTATATAGTAGAGGTGGCCAGGTACATGGCAGGCAGGGGGGCCGGGGGGGGGGGGGGGGGGGCTGGCAGGCCTCCCAGCCCCCAGCGCATCTCACCCTCTCGGCTGCTGCTTCTCTCTCTCTGCTGCTGCTGCTGCTGCTGCTCAGTACTGTCAGTCCTGTTGGTTTTGTCAGTTGGTTGGTCCTCGCAGTTCTGGCGTCCTCATGACGCCGCCCATTTAAGCCCGTGTCCAACTCAGGTGCGCCCACTTGCGCATGCCCACCCTGGAATGCTCGCAGCACCGCAGGTGTCCATCATCACAGTGGTGGGAGGGTGGAAAGACCTGATTATTCTCTGCCCCTACAGCAGAGATGAGAGGCTGGAGAGCCCAGAGAGTGAAGATGAGCCGGGGGCTAGGAGGCCTGCCAGTCCCCTGGCCCCCCGGCCCCCTGCCTGCCGTGTACCTGGTCGCCTCTGATAAAAAAAAAAGCATAAAAAGCCACCAAGAGCTCCAAGACTCCTTCCTTGACCCGTCTGCCCAGAATCATCAAGAACTTGCTCTCTGCCCTTCCTGGCACAACACCCATCTGCTCGGAAGCATCGAGAACCTGCTCTGTGCCTCACTGCCACCTCAGCCCTTATCCTAGAGGCAAACGCACCCTCAGGAAGCAAGCAAAGGCGACTCTAAATGGACCTGGGATCAGGGTCCCACCTCATCAGGTGTGGGATCTTCTCTGTTCCCGGGAGCACTGTCCTGGGCTAAATAAAGGTGCAGAAATTGTTGCAACATCTGGAAAAGCCATCTGGAAAATGTATAAAACTTAACACAAACCTTTCTCCTAAAAGCAGATCTCTCACAACCTGCCTCACATCGCAGGTAGTTATAACTGAGGATGAGGTAGAGCTTGTCTGTAGGAAGCAAGGTGATTAGCCCTTCTACACCTGCTCCAGAGGTTTAGTGAAGACAAGTGAGGCTGATGTTGTGTGTGTAACATGCTGCACCCCTGCCCTGCCTCATGTGAAAGGCACATAGGCCTCTATATTCATAGAATAATCTCCACTGTGCAGAAATAGGCCTGAGAATGTTGCTGTGTTCATGAAGCCAGCAGCTCCCTGTCTGGTGCCTGCTCACTCTCGGCTCGCCTCTCCCTTCTCCACCTGTACTTCGGCCCAGGGCCTACAAGCTTAGGGCTGCCTTCTGGCCCCCGAGCCCTATCAGCTTAGGACCTGCAGGTGTCCTTCTGGAGGGGAGGGAGGAGGGAAGCGTTGGGGCATCTGTGTCTCCATTTCTCTTCCTGGGGGGTTCTTGTCTCCCAAACTGTGCTGGCCCTTTCTGACCTTCTCCTGCCCTTTGACTGGGTCATGACTGATCACCTTGGGGTGGTGGGGTGCCCTGGCCCTTTTGGTTTATTCTTTGCCTCCAAGTCTTTGCACATGGCCCTCCTGATAGACCCTTCTGTGTACCATAATTTGGGGTCCCATTTGTTTCCCACCGGGGATCTTACTGAAGCTACGTACCTACATTTCCACATGTGTGAGTATGCACATGCACTTATACCTTGTAGCAGGTGAATTGTGCCCCCAAACGATATCTCCATGGTTAACTCCCAAAACCTGAATGTGACCTTACTTGGAAAATAGTCTTTGCAGGTGCCACTAAATTACCTCAGATGTGATCGTCCTGGATTTAAGATGGGCCAGTCCAGCGAAGGATGCTCACAAGAGAAGGGCAGAGAGACCTTGTCTGGGGACAGGGGAAAGAGGTCCTGGGGGAAGATGGAGGCAGAGGCCAGTAAGAACACAGGGAGGGACAGCTGGTGCCCCCAGAGCTGGGGAGACGGGACCCTCTGCTGGAGCCTCCACAGAAGGTGTGGTCCACCTCATGCTTGAGTTGGAGTCTTCAACTCCAAGCTGGGGGTACAGCTTTCCATTGCTTTACCCCAGCTTGTGGTGCTTTGCTTACAGGGTAATAGACGCACATGGCTGCTTATGTCCACCCTCTCTGTTGACTTAGGCACAGGGCATTTCTGGAAATGTTGGAGGCTCTTCTAACATGCTTTAGCGGCAAGGACAGAGCTGTCCACTCTTCACGGTGATCTGTGTACATCTGTACATGTTCCAGGTGTAACTGACCTGCTAACTTATTTGAGAGTAAGCAGAGCCAAGGACCACTGCCTGAAACCCCTGAAAGAGCATTTCAGGGGTGAGGGGCCCAACGCCAGCAGTGTTCCGCGCTGGGGACGGTGAGTGGAGCAGGAGAGCAGGGCAGGACATGTGGTTCTCTGGCATTCTCGTGCACGGCGTCTGCAGGACCCCTCCTCTCCACCTACACAGATGCGGCAGTGGGGTGGGACTCAGGCTGGGGCTGGCAGCCAGGAGATCCCACCAGCGACATCCTTAGCAATGCTGCGTCTGCCCCAAGACAAAGGGCAAATTCTTCATGTAACGACCTACCCAAGGAAAGGACGCCACTCCATTACCCACTGGAAAACCAGCCATGAGCTCGTGTTTCTCTACTATTGTCCCCAATTTTTCTTCTAAATCAGCACAAGTGTCCGAATTTTTGAAGCATCAACATTCATGCGTTGTGGTCCCGGGCCCTCGACTCACACAAATGTCTTGCTGTGCAATTTTGCCGCAGACTGTAATTTAGGGAGCATTAAAACAAAGTCCAACATTTATATAAAAAATGAGCACAGTTTGCATGGGCGGAAGCAGCTCTGGCATACAGCAGACACTTGTGTTTGCTTACTGTAAGAGACAGCCAGTTCTGAGCAGGAGGAGAACATCCTGCCGAAGGAGAACTGCACGGAAGGTGCTTTCCTGGTCAGTTACCTGGAAACAGTGCTCAGGTCTCGTCACTCACTCTCCCCCCTCACCTTCCTTCTTTCAAAACAGTACTTTTCACCTGTTTATTCAAAGGAAAAGGCTTTTCTGCTCCAGTCTGTTTGGGAAGGAGATTTACCTCACGCTGCCTGAAGGGACAGGGGGTCCCTGACCATGTGGGGTTCAATGCACCAGTGACCTACAGACACTCAGGGAGGCCGTGGCTGGGGGGTCAGGGAAGCGCAGCCCCATCTACAAGCTGCCTCCACAGGCACCAAGGCCAAAAGGATCGGCCTTGGGGGCTCTGGGACAAATGTCAGCCATGGGGAGTGGGGATCCCCAAGGGCATGTGGAACGACCTCTTTGGTGCCCTGGATTCCTCCCATGTGCTGATCGTGCCCCCTGGGAGGTACTTGTCTCTTTCAGTTCATCATTCAGCTGAGTGGGTGCTGCTCACTCATTCCTTTATTCCCGGCTTCTCTTCCTGATCGCCCACAGCCACCTGTTCCTCAGGGAGACCACAGAGGGCACACGCATGATACCCAACCATGCACCTGGGCCTCCTCTGCCAGGGGATGTCTGAGTCTCCATGCCCTGAGCAAGCTGATCCCTGCACCACACCACCCACACACACACCCACACATACACACACACACACACCAACGCACCATACCCACACACTATAAACCACACACACTATATACCACATACACCACACACACTATACACCACACCACACACACCAACACACATACATACAACCACACACACACCAGATACACACCACCACCACACACACACCAACACACCATACCCCCACACTATATACCACATACACCACACCACACACCACACACCATACACACCACACACCATGCATCACACACTGTAGTCTGTGGCTGAAGTCATAGATTGTTACAGGTGGTGCCCCCTGGAGGAGATTGCTGGTGAGGATAGCCCAAGGGAAAATGCTAAAAAGTATCACATTTTGGGGTACAGCAAATGATAAAAAATATAAGGGACTGCAGAGGGGGTGTGGATTTTATTCAGTCTTTGGAATTCAGGTTTTTCTGGTCTTTAGCATTTGGGGTCAGTGTATTTCGGTCCCCACTGAGCTGATCTTCCAGAGGCTACTGTGGGCCTCTGAAAATGGAGCTCCCAGCAGCCAGCCTCAGAGAGGAAAAGTTTGGAGGCTCTGCAAATAGCCGAGTGACTGAAACTGTCCCCGGTTTTGCTGCTGTTACAACCTGGAAGGGAAGGCAGAGACCCAGAGCTGAGCACCGACCTGAGCTGTGACTGTGGCCACTTGTCAGGTCATTTGTCAGCTGCAGCTGCTATCTTGAGTAGCTCTTGTCTGGTGCTGTGCCATGGCATCCTGGCAGCCCTGGGAGCGTCTCCTGTGTGTCATTTGCTCTTCGTGAGCTGGAACCTGGCCTAGAGTCTGGCCGCCATGTGCTCAGGTCGGCAGAGGCAGGAAGACGCCATCTTGGACATGTGGCCTATTGTTTAGGAGAGGAGCACTGTGTCCTCAGTGGTGGGAAGATGCCATCTTAGCTGCTTTGTTTAGGACTGAAAAACGCTGGACACTGCTTTGGGTGAGGTAAACAGTCATTTTTGGCCTCAGTAACTCTTTGTTTTAACCCTGGTTTATTAAATAAATCCATTGTTGTTCCCTGAGCCTGGGGAGGCTTGCAATTGAACATGTGGGTGAAGAACTTAGGCGTGACTGTAAACTATTTGGGCAGTGTCCTTGGCCAGTTTAGTGCCCCTGCTGCCCTGTATCAACACCGTACACACCACACGCCACACACACACTACACACATGTCACACACACACACCCCACACACCAGTGACTCATGGCATCACTGGCACAGAGTGAGGAGTCTAGGGAAGCTGAGGAAACTGGAACTTGCATGGCAAGCACAGTGAGAGCAGAGCTGCACAGACTCGGGTCTCTGGGATTTGCAGAGGGTGCTCAGGGCCCTGCGACACACGGTGAGGCTCCTCGGGTGACCTGGGCAGACTGCTGGGTGGGCAGTGCAGAGGTGCATGTGCAGGCCCTGGGGCTGTGCCAACAGTAGTCAGGATTCCAGAATGACCTGGAGAAAAGTCTACTCCAGATGGTCTATGAACTTAAAACAACGCTGGGAGAGTGCAGTCACTCTGAAGAGTGCTAGTGACTTGAAAGGAAGCCAATGAAATCTATTTGACAATGTGATGTTTAAAATCTTGTTAAAACAAAAAAGAATGCAAAACATTGCAAAAAAGGAAAAAAAAAGCAAAGGTGACCCATAACCTTCCACTGAAGAAAAGCCAGTAGATAGAAACAAACTCAGAAGTGAAAGGCAGGGAGGAGTAAAGGGTGGTGGCTTCAGAACAGCCCTTGCAGACAACGGCCTGGGGTTTTAGAAACTGAACATCATGAGGGCCAAAGTGAAACATAAAAGTTCTAGGTTTATCTGAGGAGCTAAAAATTGTAATGTTTGAAATGAGAAATTATACCAAATGAAACTAATTACTGAGAGATACTGAAGAAGGAAGATTCAGGGGACTTCACAGCACAGCAGAGAAGTCAGCCAATGCCAAGAAAGAAGGGAAAAAGGACTCAAAACAGAATGAGAAGAACCAAAGTGACCTGTGGAGAACAGGCGTCCAGATGCTGAACGTCTGTCTAACTGGCACATTCAGTAGGGAAAGAGGAAGGTAGGGCATGGAAAAGCTTTGATAAAATAGTGGTCAATCGTTTTCAAATTTCATGAAAAGTTTAACTTTCCATTCCCAAAGCAAACAAACAAAGACTCCTAACGGGCCTCCCCTGGTGGCTCAATGTGTTAAACAATGCACTATGAAGCAAATCGCAGCCACTGCAGCACAAGTTCGATTCCTGCTGCCAGCCAGGGAGGGGACCCACATGGCACAGCAGACCTCTCCTGCCTCACCCGCTGCTCCCCTCAGCAGTGTGTTTCAGTCAGTATGCCTGTTCTGCTCCCCACTCTGTCTCTGGTGAATCTTCTCAGCCCCTCCTGCCCCCCCCCACCTCTGGCCTGTACCCCAGTGCTTGTATGCATAAATAAATAAATCTTTTAAAAAAATAATAAATTTTGAAACTCCAAACAAAACAAACACAAAGTAAATAATAAGACATCACCTTCTGCGCCTATTGCTGATAGTGGTAAACACACAATATTTAAGACTTTAGACAATGTAGAAATAGATCCTCTATATAAACCATAGAAAAATTCAAGGGAAAAATTAAAGGAACGACCTTGGATTTCTGAACACTGATTTTGAAATTAAGGTGCTAGAACAAAACCCTTTGAATTTACACCTCTACATTGCATTGTATTATCTTTACAAATCTAAGATGAAATTATTTTCAGTAATTCAAAAGGGATCTAACTTCTCATCAGCAGACCTACACTTTAGGACATGTCTTCATGTTCATATGGATTTCATATAGCTGTGAATATGGACATTTAATGTGTCATCACCACCCAGTATTTAGCTTTATGTCTGTATTTGTCTTTACAATTAAGATAATTCTTAATTAGAATAAAGTTGGATCTTTCTTTTTCTTTCTTTGCATTTTTTCTTATTCTCTTGTGTTTGATATGTGAATAGCTTTTAAACTTCTTACTATTGTTTGCTAGATTAAAAACACATTGTGGGCTCTGTTTACTATATGAATGTTAATAATTGTTCATGAAGTCCCGGTATGTCTACCATGTCATAACAAAGCTTTGCAATAATAATGCCTTACAAGTTAGAGAGATCATTTTGAAAGTTTTCTTAACTAGAATGTCTAAAATCAAAAGATTAAACAGAGCAGGAACAGTAATCTAATTTCAGAGGCCTAAGGGTGAAAAACTCAGTTCTTACTACAAGTTTTCACCAAAGATGATAAATGAGAATCACACTCCCCTTTCTCCTTAAGTCACTGAAGTCCCTCCTCATCACCATCTCACTCCTCCCTACTCCATTTAGAGGCAATTCAATGATAAACAGTAAAGATTTTTAAAAAAGGTTTTGGTGATAGTGATTTTAGCTTTACATTTATGGGGTGAGTATAATCACATGCATGGCTAATACCCTGCCAACATAACCTAAATACATATTCAAGAAGTTCACTTGTACGTTGTCAACAGAGGAACATAGCTTATCAAAAGGTTTAAAACCTTACTGAGCTTTCTTCGAAACAAATATAGAGCAAATACTATATTATTAAACTCATTAATTCAGAAAAACATCTTACCACATAGACTTCTGCCTGCAATTCTCTAACTGTTGCCTGTGGGAAGCCTATTGCTGGGGACCTCCCCTGCTCTCAGCTTTGCTGGTGAAACCAGGACTTTAACACCATTATCTCAGGCTTGGTACTCATCTCACTTGCAATGGAAATTCCTGATGTCAAGTACCAAACCGTCTGTGATAGACCTCCCTGGTGGTGCAAGGGGTTGGGCACTGCACTGTGGGGCTTCCACAGCCACTGTAGTGCGAGTTTGATCCCCGGCCAGGAAGGGAACCCACATGATGTGGTAGACCTCTCCTGTCTCACCCACAGCTCCCCTCAGCAGTGTATTTCAGTCGATCTGCCTGTTCTGCTCCCCACTCTGTCTCTGTGCCAATCCTCTCACCCAATGCCCTGTGCCTCTGGCCTGTACCCCAGCTCTTGTATGCATAAATAAATAAATCTTAAAACAACAACAACAACAAAAACCTTCTGTGCTGTTAGACTTGAACCACTTCCTAAAACCCAGGTTCACTGGGTCACCCCCCAGAAACCTCAAGGAACTATCTCCTTCTAAACCAACTTTCACCCCCAAACTATTTTAATCTATTTTTAGTTGTGTCCTAAGCATTAACATTTTGTTTATGTCAGTGATTCACATTTGGGTTTTATAACATGCGCATGCTTTGTGTAACACAGTACAAAGTTCTACTAAATTACCAGTAATTCAACTTCAAGATGTATAGTTTGGATGACAATTATCTGGTCTTCTGTGTGTGAATCGAAGTCCAGTTAGCCATGCAACGGGTTGCTCTCTTTCTAAGAAAGTCACGCAGACAGGCGCCATCCACTGCGTGGGCGTGCAGAAAGCTGGCTAGAGTGACTGTCTCGCTCATTGGATTGGGTGGCAGTGGAAAGTCCCACTTCCAGTCCAGGCTCCATGGCAGCTGGTGTGTTCTCCATGCACTTTCTCCTTTCCTGTGGAGTCAATACTGACAGGGCCTAGGCTGTACTGGGTTGTTGTCCTCTGAATTTTTACCATTCCAAAGCACCGAAGAAGCACAATAACCCAGCAGACTCCCTGATTTCCAGATACACCAGTAAACACTTTCCTCTTGATAACCTGGATTAGTAAATAATTCTAGTCAACTCAGCGACCCCCATATAATCTTGAAAGAGATGACAGCCCTGCACTTTACTGATGAGGTAGTTGGTATGTCTCCTGCTGGAATTATTCCACAAGAACCAAGACTGCCAGACAAGCAGAGAATGAAGTTGTAGAAAAGAAGCCATGTTTGTGAGTGGATTATTGAATATGACTGTGAGAGGAGCTCTTAATTGTCTTCTGCTCCTTAATTTCCTGTCACCTGAGGAAGAATAGACATGACACACTGCTTGATGGGTGAGGACACTACCCCGGTGGGCGTCACCACAACCCTGAGAGGTGTGGTCTGTAAAACCCGAGTGTTGCTGAGTCTTCACCAACTCTTCTCTGTGGCCACTTACTTCCGGGTGAGGGAGATGGCAACACTTTTGCACCTCCAACCTCCTTTCTTTGTCAGTGAGTTAAACCACCTGGGCAGAACAGCCTCATGTAGCGAAGTGGTGGCTACTTCTCTTCAGTGAACCATCATACAACATTCTGCAAGTGCAGTTGTGGGTGAGATATCACAACCTGGTGGAAGTCAACATACCACGTCTAGAAGTCAGTGAGAGTCTCAGCCCTGAAGACCCACGAGGTCAGCTGAGCAGAAGAGCATGTCTACTTACTCTGTGAGACCCAGAAGCCTTAGTCTGTGGGCTCTCTTTTTAAAGAGGACCATTGAATTATATCTCAGGATGCAAGAAAATATATTTTGGAAAAAAATTAGGAAAATAATTAAGTTTTAAGCAGATGAACAAAACAGCCTAGTGCCATGTTGCCTGCTAATCATGCACAAGAGGCCTCGCCTGCAGCTGAGCCGGTCATGGGCCAAGGGAGTCATGGGGGGCGCTGGTGGACAATGATGGACAGTGGATGATGGTAGATGCTGCCAGTAACTCTACACCCTACTGTGCAGTTTCACCAAAACACATATCAAGGAAAAACACTTCCTTTAATTCATCCGTGAAATGAATCTCCATATAAATATCTTCCTTTTATTGAAATGTGAATTATTTTAATATGTTCAGATGAAATTGATGTTGATCTATTAGAAAACATACTTCTATATCTTCTCATAATATTTCAACATCATTTCTCCCTCCTTCCCCTTCACCCAACTTCTTCCCTTCTCTGGTGCTGGTAAGAAATAATCCCACATCACAGGAATGAACTCTGCTATATTCTTGCTTATTTCAAATGTAGCATTCAGAAACTATTTAAGCAATAGATTGCAAGTTTAAGGCCTGAAGATAAGCTAGAATGTGGATTTGTAAAGAATCCTCACTATATTTGCATGGTCTAATTATGGCAAAATCAGGGAGTGTTGCTTAGTTGGTATACCAACGGTGGCAAAGGAAATAAACCCTTTCCAATGAGGTCTCACACGTTAAGCAATTGACACATAATCTGTGAGATCCAAAAATTACTTAAAGAGATATTTTGAGGATTTAATGGATATATTTAGCAAATAGTTCTGTTGTAATTTAAAACTTGAGATTTATTTATATCAAATAATTTAGACTAGGCTACATGACAGGCTTAAAAAAGTCACCATTGCCTTCTTACATCATTACCTAATAAGTATTTCATTTCATATTTTTCCAAGAAGATCATGGATTTAGAAATTTTTCTCCTACGTTTGAATAGCATTTTCATTTTTCTTAAGGAGACATTTCATCCAACAATGCATCATGGTATGATGACATAAGTTAAGGACTCTACAACTATCATTGGTTCTTTATGGTGATAACAAAAATATAGAGAAAAACCCACCTGTCAGGGCAGTGCCTGAGAGGTGTGCTGTCTGTGGAAGTGGGGCCACATCTCTTTTTCTGGGAAACTAAGTTCTGCTTTTATTTGCCTAAAAATAAAAATATCCAAAGCCTAAAGTATTCTACAACTATCACCTCAACAATTATCAGTAAATCTCAGGTGAATAGGTTTTGTGATAAAAATTGTAGAGAAAATTAGAAATTAGAGGAGCAAGTAGAAACATGGTTATACAGATCAATTTTAGTCACACCAGCGGCATCGATACTCACGGACTCTGCAAAATTGAAGAAAGAAGTAAATTATAATACATGGTATTAAAAATAAAGGGCAGGAATCTTGAAAATAACAGCAAAGCAGAGGTAACAACTAAAACAAGATTGAAAGCAAGCAGCGATCAGCAAAGGAAGTCAACAAAATGTAAAGGGGGCCTGTGAGTGGGGGGAGGTATTTGTAAATTGTGAATCGGGGACTGAGATCCAGAAGAAGTGAGATCATATTCAACTCATAACAAGAAATAAATGGCCAGCACACACTGCAAACAGCACACCAGCTTGCAAGGGTGAACTGAGCACCGAGACAAAAAGAGCCACATAGCTAAGGCCTGTTGGATAAGCCATGCTTAGTGCTCTTCAAAAGCATCAATTCTGGGACCTCCCTGGGAGCATAAGGGGTTAAATCCCAGCACTATGAAGCTATCCACAGCCACTGCAGTACAAGTTTGATCCCCAGCCAGGGAGCTGACCCACATGGTGCAGCAGACCTCTCCTGCCACACCCGCTACTCCCCTCAGCAGTGTATTTCAGTGGATCCACCTGTTCTGCTCCCCACTCTGTCTCTGGTGAATCCTCTCACCCCCTACACCTCTAGCCTGTGCCCCAGTTCTTGCATGCATGAATAAATCTTAAAAAAAAAAATCATCGATTCTATAGGACGTCCAAAGAGCTTTCTCCCACAACTCACCACGGGGCAGAATCCAAAGCAAATAGCATCTACACAACATCTAGAAGCACCCCAATGCTCCGAGCCAAGGAAACAAGAATAAAATCACCCTGAAATCATCAGCCAAGTCATCATTAATCAAGCCAGGTACTTCTGTAAGAGACACCTGTGCCTTCCAGAAGGATTTAGTTGTGTTTTTTTTTCTCTTTTGCTATTATTATGCTACATCTCAGTCTATTTACATTTCCTTGAAAGTTTTTACTGACAAACCTAATTATCCAGAGAAATAAAGTGGTTGTATTTCTCCTTGTTTTAAAAGGAGATCCTACAAACATTTCTCCAGACCGTACATTTTGGTGATTTAGGGACCCTTCTTTTCCAAGAGTGCTGGGCCAGAACGCTGTCCCAGTGTATTTCAGATGGACACCTGTTCTTAGCAGTGGCCATGTGTGGGGGCCTTGGGTGACCAGACCAGACGCAGCCAGGGGAGAGTGGGGCAGCTTCCCCGCCTTCTCCCAGTGATTGGTTTCGTGTCACTCTATGGCCCAGTTTTGGAGCAACAAAATGAAATTCAGTTGCTAAGGTTTACCAGATGGACAAGCTCTGTTGACACCCGAGTGCTTCCTCCTTGCCCATCGAGTCTGCTTTCCTTTCTTTCCTCCTCTCCTCACACAGCAGGGATGTTAAAATACTCTTACAGTTTATTATCACTGACGCAGAGAAAAGGAACCACTTAGCAAGTGCTGAAAATAGCTTTCAAATATCTCTTGGTTTGACAAAACCCTTCAAGCATTTTGCAAAACCTCTGCTCTCTCAATTTGAAAAACCATCCATATTTTGAGGAAAATGCAATGTTTCTGATTGATTTACATCTAAAACATTAAACAGCTCTTTGTAGGGGCCCATGATTATTGAGTTCTTAATTTATTTTTCTAGGAAGACAGTTGTTTTTATCTTTGAGCACTGCTTCCCTCCTCGAAGGCATGGGATGGAGCTCTGCATTCTGGCAGGTGTGCCGGCCGGAAAAGTACGGATTAGTTATAAACTGGGCAGACTGCTTCACAGGCTCACAAATAGCATGAAGAGGCAAGCTATAGAGTGTAATAACTTAAAAAAATGAAGCACATCTTAATGCTGACTAGTTTCTACTATTTCAAAATTGACGTTGGCAGGAAACTCAATATACTGGCTACCATCTTATTTAGCTGAGGTTGCAACTGGGAGTCCTTTGCAAAGCTGCTTTTGAATTCACTTACATAGCATCACGCCCTCTGCATCTCCACACCCCCAGCACACAATTTTCACCATCATCTGATATAAAATATTCTTATTATGCCAAACAGAGAAGTTTATGCAAATATTTTCTCATTCCTCCTCCGTAGTCAACCATTCATCCTTAAACCTCAACAAAATTCTCTGCTCTCATTTCCTGGCATGAGCAGAAAATATTTCATCTCAGGTAGAAGGGTAAGTGGAGATCTCTGAGCCTCAAAGAACTTGCCTAGCAGACAGGTGAGGGAGGTGCTTTTGTATTTCGGGCAACCCCAGACACCCGGGCTCGCCCCACCAAACACAGATCCAGAGTGCAATCTCCTATTGGCTCGACTCCAGACTCTGTACATCAGTTTTAATAACATTAAATTAAATGCACTTGTGATGAAATCTATCCGAAAATCCAAATTCTAAGTAACAGTGGCGAAAGTAACTACAAAGAGGACTGGGTGGCCCCTGGAGCCTGAGGGCAGACGCTCAGGTGAGGAGCAGTGGACGAACCTAGGGGCCAAGTGTGCTGAGCCCAGAGTGGGCATCAGGCCTGGGGCCGTGCTGCTCTCTTAGTGCCCACATCACTCCTAGTCAAGGCCTGACGTGACCTGGTTAGTGATGTGTAATCATTTGCCGAACTACCCCAAGCCTGATAACACCCAGTGTGGAAATAAAGTAGGAGCTTGGAGAGGGCAAATCTTGGGCAACTGCTTAACCCAAGTTATCTAGATTCTGCTGGAGTTGCAGAGCTAAGCAGCAGGTAAAGACCTCGCCAAAAGCCTTTTTCAAAAAGAATCGCTGCGATGATATTTTTGAAAGAGCTCCTGTGCCACCAGAGCTCTAAGCCGGCACACAAGTGGCTGAGGTGGTCTAAGCAATGGCTACATCCGGGACACGGAACTGAGAGTGTGGCATCCTGCCCACCAGCGGTACTGCAATTACCAAAACCAAGCAAGTATGAAACGCTAAGTAAACAGATCATCAGCGACACTTAGATGACATGGATTCTTAGGGTTAGAACAATTCGTTTTCATTATAATCTGGGTTTACCGACCACGCGTCAGCCTGTTGTGAACCCAGACATGTCCATTCAGGGCAGCGCAGCATCCTGGATTCAGATGAGCTCTGGGCCAGATTGCTGGGCCCTGAGCCCCATGCCCACCTTTGGTTGCTTACGTAATCTGGGCAGTTACTGGCAGTTACTGGATTTCTCTCAGCTGCAGCTTCATCATCTGTCAAATGGGGATTATGGCGAGTGGTTAACACAAATACTCCACATAAGGATTGAGCTAAATGCTGACTGACACAGAGCCGTCAGCCTTAGACTGGACAGAGTTGTTCATAGGTGTCATGTACACACAACCCACTTTGTCTTGGAAATGTAGGTGTCGAATGAGCTAAAGGAAAAGACGAAGTGGAGAGGTGAGCCTGTCGCCTTCAGCCCAGCACCCCTGGCCCAGACCGTGCTGGCGAGCGGCACCCAGAGGCCTCTATCAGCTGGCAGTGGCAGGGGAGGGAGAGCAACCGACATCCAGCTGCCAGGATGACGCTGGGCACTGGAAGCGGCTAGCATCACCCAGGACGTGTCCTCCGAGGGAGAAGAGCATCTGGGGCTCAGTGGGGGTGACAGGCACATGTTTCAAGCAAGCAGAGCCACGCCTGAACTGGAACCACTCTGGGCTGGGCAAGCAGTTGCTGGTTGGCCTGGGTCTCCTCGGCTGGAATCATGAGCCAACGACCCATAGTCAGCACTTACGGTCGGTCTTGGGCAGTTTGAACTGTGTAACCACTGCAGAGGGAAGGTAAGCAAGTGTTTGTCTCTGTCCCTGGAGCTCGGAGCCTAAGACCAGGTGCTGGGCCCAAGGACTGGGGAGGCCCTCCCTGGCCCCCACCTGAGGCCATGTCATCTTTGGGGTCTCTCTTTATAAGGGCCTCGCTCAGGGCTGTGAGGGCAGAGTGTGTTTTTGGGTGGACGGTGATTAAACCAGCAGGGGTGGACACAGCAGAGCTGAGGTTGGCAGGAGCAGTGAGGGGCGAAGCCACTGCAGAGAGTAAGGATGGGTGAGCACCAGATGTGGTGGGACTAGCATGGGCAGAGAAGGCTTGAACTTGGCCTTGGAGCGAGAATAAATTAGTTACAGAGGAGGAGGGTGCCGGGCTGCCCCCTGGGGTCTTAGAGTCTTAGACACTGCTCACAATTAGATGATTGAGATTCAACTTAAACTTATAAATAGGTCGGTCCCTGGTGGTACAAGGGGTTGAGCGCCACACTGTGGGGCTTCCGCAGCCACTGCAGTGCAGGTTTGATCCCGGCCAGGGAGGGGACCCACATGGCCCAGCAGACCTCTCCTGCGTCGCCCACTGCCCCCCTCAGCAGTGGATTTCAGTCCATCTGCCTGCTCTGCCTCTGGTGAATCCTGTCACCTCCCGCAACTCTGGCCTGTACCCCAGCTCTTGTATGCATGAATTTTAAAAAAATCTAAAAAATTATAATAATAAGTTTATATTATTATTATATATAATATGTTACATATAATATATTATTATAATATATCTGTAATAAAAACTTATAAAATATAAAAAATTAACTTATACACTTTACAAAATTTACTGATGTATATAAAGAATAAGAGTTTACTTTATACATGTTAGCTTTATAAACACACTAAAATCTTTTGAATTGTAGACTTTAAATGAAAAAATTTTATGACAAGCAAATTATATCTAAATGAAGCTTGTTTTTTTGTTTGCTTTTGCTTTTGTTTTTATATATGGCTAAATGCTTGTAAAACATCAGAACACGTGGAGCAAAAATGAATCAGGGACTTGGTCTTCCAGTCCCCTATTCCCTCGGGAGCTGACAGGCTGGCCGGTGACACACGGAGATGGAAGGTCGGGGACAGGGTGGGCCCATCTAGGTGGATGGACTCTCCACCAACACCCCAGGGACCAGGGAGAACCCGCCCTCAGCTCAAGGCTGACAGCAGCTGTGGGCGCTTTTGACGGCTCAAGTCACTTGAGAAGCCACTGCCGCCCAGAGGCCACCCTCTGTCTTCAAACACCCATGTGCACAACGAACAGCTGAGCAGCTGTCCAGCGCCCGGAGGTGCGCACAAAGGGCTGGCGACAGCCACCGGGCTAGGGAGTAGGGGGTGGCCAGGTGCCCTCACCTGGTACTGGTGCTAGGGGCTGGTGCAACTTGAGGATCTGGCCTCAACACGTGGACTCAGAACTGGGCAGTGCCCTGCTGAGCAAAAGGTAGCCTAGGAGAGGCTGTCCCTGAGAGTCGGAAATACTTATTAATAAGAATAAAGGTGTCCACACGGAAAGCAAAAGGGTGTGGGACGTTAAACTATAGGTCTTGAGAAGGTAGTCACAGCACAGGGCTGGCAGTGGGCGGCTGGAGGGGCTAGGATTCGATGGGTCCAGCATTTGCTACAGAAGTAAGGAAAACAGCATCAGAACAAACTCGGAGGTCCAGGGAAGAGGAAGTGAGAAATATGGACATGGAGACTCACAGCACCGGAAACCAAGGTGCAGCTCTGACAACCGCGGGCCAGGTCTGTTGTTTTGAAGGTGCAGAGAAGTTGATGCATCTCTGGTGATGCTGTTTAGGAACAGCGAAGAGAAATGTGCACATAACCAGCATTACGAATGAAAGTGGAGGATTTCACTATGGTGAGAAAGACTAGAGGAAAGAGAACATTACAAAGAAATCTGCCAATGCATACACTTTTGCAACTTGATAGAAGAATTATAGGATACATAAAAGGAAATTCTTTATATGGTTACAAATAATACAAGTATTCCCAGTTCCACCATTTCTGATAACTAAATGTGGATCTTCTAGAAAGCATAAAGGACAAAGAAAATCCATAAAATGTGCAAGAATAATAAGGAAAAAAATGTCATTATTCACAGATTATAACATCACCGAAGTAGGAATCCCCAACAATTCTATGGCATTTAAGTGGAAGCTAAGCAAATCTGTACAAGACAAGACTATTATTTTAGGTAATTGAATTTTTATATTCAAGAAGCAAAGACTGAAAATGTTATTTTATAATAGAAAAATGTATTTGTAACTAATGATATATTTTCAAAACACATATGTGAGATTACTACAAAGTGGCACCAGATTTTATATCGGAAAATGTTAAGCAAAACCTGTAAAAACTAAAAGGGAAGATGTATTCTTTTTAGAACTCTCCCTAAGTGGATCAGCACATGGAACAACATTCCACAAAGGCTCAGCTCTCTTCTTCCCCCATGTGTCGTGATGGTACCCCGACTCTGAAGTAAAGCAAAGAAGGTAAAAGATAAACAATTCTTGCCCTGATTTTCAAAGACTTTGATCTGGATTCCAAGGGTTTGATTCTTTCAAATTCAACTGCCTTTCTCTTCAAGGGGTTGTATTAAGGAGAGGTGGGGAGCATGTCCTCCATGTTGATTCCATCTTCTCTGTCCCCAGCAACCCTCACCACACTTACTACCCAGCTGCTTGCATGCTAGATGCATTGGTATCTTCCTACAGTGCCCACTTGTTTATAGCTGTTTTGCAAAAGGAGCCGCGTCTAGTGATCTCTGGGTCTTCGGTGGATGCCTCGTATTCAGTCACGATTCGACAAAGTGCTTGTGAAGCGCTTGATCTGGCTGAAGTCCCTCAGACACACCAGGCCTCCCTCGCAACTATTTCTCCTCTAAGGGTGGAGTTAAGTGAAAATGAATGCATGAAGGTTATAGATGTTTATTCACTAGAGCAGATTCTTTTTTATAGAAGATCTCAGAGGAGTAAATTTACTAAAACATGAAAACTACAGTTCCTAAAAAATACTAAAATTAAATGTAGTTAGAATCATAAAATCTTACACCTAAAGATCTTTTCAGGTGTCATCTGATACAGTGACTTCCACTTTCAGAGGAGGAAGCAAAGGAACAAAGAGATCAAGATGGTGTGTGTTAAGTTTTCCAGTATTTGGCATCTTTGCATGTTTCCATTTGGCTGCATCTCTGCGGTGGGGCAAGCTGAGTGATGCAGTGTCTTTGCAGCCGTGACTGAGGGCTGGTTTAAGTAGCAGCATCCTCGGATGCTTAGGAAGCAGGTGTCTCTCTGCTTCTGTGCGAAGCACAGTGCCTGTCCCCATCACACAACACTCCAAGTTTATGTGAGGGCCCCAGTGAGGCCACCTCCTCTACGCTAGACTAGCAACCTCATAAAAATGGGGAGGCCCTAAGCTCTGTGCAACAAATCAAGAAAGAGTAAAAGCACAACTCTTCAGAGAAAAGGACATTGAGGGCACCCCGCTCAGCTGAGAGGGCACCGTGGAGGGGACCCACAACCTGACTCAGGAGGGGGGATCCAGCTTGTACTTCAAAGCACATGCCCAAATTGTAGCACTTGTTTCTTGGACAAATCCTCTGATGTGTGCTGGTGCAGTTGAAAAAAGCAATCTGAAGCTTTATTTAGACAGAAAATATCATATTTAGTTTTAAATGCTGATTTATTGTGGCAGGTGCTTCTAAGCAAAGAATTTCTTTGAATCGTGAAATGCTCTCTATATATCTATATGTAAAGTTACATGCTTATTTCAGACCAGTTAAAATGTGATTCTAGACATTTGTACCAACAGATATAAAGAAAATGTTTCATCTGCTCTAAAATCACACTTAATAGTAGTCAGTCTTATCCAAATTGTCACCAAAAAAAGTTTATCTGAGCTTCTCACAATGGGCTCCATTGTTTTCACGATAGCGATTATCTCTGAGCATCATATATTAAAATGAGATTCTCAGCAGCAAATGGAACTAAGATTAATTTTAAAATATCTCATTAATTTGCAGTAATGAGATGTAATGAATATTTATAGAAGGTTTTATCTGTACCTATTAATTTGCCACGATGTGTCATGGATAAACCAATTCTCTGAGCTGAAACCAAGATGCCAGAGTGAAAAGTACATAAGATAATGTCTTAGAACCACGCAGGCTGCCAGCACCAGGTGATCGAGATAACATGTTTTCTGCAAATCAAAGTTTACTGTATAATTCACTGGCTACACCACAGGGAACTAAGTCATTTTCTCTGCACATGCAGTTTATTACCTTTAAATATCATCGTTCTCCCCTTCCACTACCACTTACCTGATAAGGCAGAAAAATAATGTTTTTCTACTGCAGAAACCAATAGTCTTCGTTAGTTAATATTGGATTAAAGATCGTTTAGATTACAGATTGAAGAAAAGGGCAGGTGAGTAAATCACTGGAATGCTTCGCCAGCGGGGCTGAGGAATGGCACAGGGCCAGCTCACGGCAGCTACGTGTCTGGGGGCAGCATCGTCCATCAGCCACCCCATGTGGCTGTCACTGCACCGTCTGGCTGCTGCCGCCCCACCGAGGCCCACGCAGCGCCTGCCCCCGAGGGCCACCAGTGCCTGCCCCCTGAGGTCCACAGCAGCCTGCCACACAGCAGCTTTCCCTGGTGAACGTCATCCTGGCATCTTCTTTAATCTGAAAACAATATAATGGTGATCATTTACTCTGTGAGTTTACTACTGAAAAGCAAATTCAAACATAGTGACCATCTTCATCTTCTCTGCAGTGATGATTGATGAAGAGAAGACCTTCTTCACCTGCCAGCAGTGGAGAACAAAAGTTTTAGCTGCACTCAGTGCAGTCACAGTCTCAAAGGCAGCTTCTGTGTGAGTCTAAACAACAGTCAAGATCAGGGTTGGATCACTGAAAATCTTGCAACAAGATGCTGTAAAATCGTGGCCTTCAGAACATAAACTTTTTGTTATGATGTGGATATTTTCACATGAGCTATGTAGGTCTGAGCCACAGATTGTAGGCAGGGACATGAAAGTCATGAAACTGGAAATTAAGGGAGCTACAGATTTTATTTTTATCTCTGATCAGGAAACATTAAATCAATCAGGAGGATTTTAGTGTTCATTTGGAAATGTTGATGTCATAGAGTCAAAACTTCTTAAAGTTATTTTTGTAGTCTATTTCAAAGGTCTGTATAGTTTATACTAAAAATATAAAAATATTGATGCGGTGTAGAGTTGCATAAGTCAGAACTTTAAATTATCTGGATAACTTTTTAAAAAGCTAGAATTATGGCAGAGACATAAACCAATGCAGGAAAAATGACTAATCCAAAGGAGGCAAAACAGAAAGGTCAAAAGATACAAAACAGAAAGAAAATTATAAAGAAAAATAGGAAAAATTCATTCAGTGATCATGAAATCAAGGAAAATTCAGTGATCATAATCAAGGAAAATAGACTGAATCCTCCTATTAAAAGTTTGGAAGGTATATCTCGACAGAAAGGAAAGGAAAAGATATAGGAAGTTATACTAGGTAAATGCAAATAACAAACACCCCTGAAATACTATTTAATAACAAGCACATTGGACATAGCTGTAAAACTCTAATTGGAGAGAAACAGGAATGTTTTCTAAGGATAAAAGTTTTAATGAGACGGGCAGTTAAAATGATCACAAGTTTATAGCAACTCTTAAAATGCATTTTCTCATCAGAAGGAGGAAAACCAAAGAAAAGATAATTTCTAACAGCAATAAAACAGGATGAACCACAATAATAACTGAAATATGGAAAACTGTTGTCACAAAAGTATTAAATGACCCTAAGAAAACAAAAATAAGCTAGAACAACTGGCAACTCACGTACCACATAAGACTGAGAATTTGAAGGAACTGAGATCTCCACTGGCAAGAGAATGAGAAATGTAGCCAGGACGTCTCTGCAGAAAGATCTGGAAAGAGATGAGCCTGGGAAGCAGCCAGGGCCAAAGCACCAAAGTCGCTGCTATAAATGCCAGATTCCACAAAGGGACCTAGGAAGTGCATGGAGGAGTTTGACACAGGAAGGACCAGGCTGGGTGTGTCATCTGGAGGTCACCAAGATGGGCACTGCCATAGTGGGTGTGCGACAAAGACAGGAAATCAGGTTGAAACTGCCCCTGTGGGCCAAACGGGGCCAGTGGGAAATGGGAGCTCCTGCTGGGTGGGGCCTCCAAGGTCAGGGGTGAGGGAGGGCTTCACTCAGCTTCACACCGTCTTTCACTGCTTTTTTGGCAGAATCATAGTAGTTCGCTCAGTTCCTGAGGAAGAATCTCTTTTCACAAAGGACAAGTCAACTGATGTAGAAAGACAGAGAAAATACCTCAAGGCACTTGTCGGCCCGGCCAAGGACCACATTCCTGGTAAAGCCAGGTTCTTCCGTGTAGTACCACCAGGCACAGAGCAGGTTCTCGATGATTCTGAGCAGACAGATCAAGGAGGGGTCCTGGAGCCCTCAGTGGCTTTTTCAGGATTTCATTGCATCATTATATCAGAGGTGGCAGGCAGGGTTACCGGGGTTGGGGGTCAGGAAGCTGGCAGGCCTCCTAGCCCCTGGCACATCTTCACTCTCTGGGCTCTCTAGCCTCTTGTGTCTCTGCCACTACTACTGCTTCTCCTTCCTTCCTTCCTTCCTTCCTTCCTTCCTTCCTTCCTTCCTTCCTTCCTTCCTTCCTTCCTTCCTTCCTTCCTTCCTTCCTTCCTTCCTTCC
>JAGFMF010011799.1:10259793-10278516 GCA_019455555.1 Galemys pyrenaicus | reverse complement strand
CTTCCTTCCTTCCTTCCTTCCTTCCTTCCTTCCTTCCTTCCTTCCTTCCTTCCTTCCTTCCTTCCTTCCTTCCTTCCTTCCTTCTTTCCTTCCTTCCTCCCTCCCTCCCTTTCTTCCTGCCTTCCTCCCTCCTTTCTTCTTCCCTCCCTCCCTCCCTTCCCTCCTTCCTCTCTTCCTTCCTCCCTTCCCTTCTTCCTCTCTCCCTCCCTCCCTCCTTGTGACACCACCCTTATATGCCCATGTCTCAGCCTAGGTGCACCCACTTGCACATGCCCTCTTAGGCATGTTGCAGGACCACAGGTGTCCATCATTGACACCAATGGCGGGAGGGCAGAAAAGCCTGATCATTTTTCCATTTACCCTACATCCCAGTTACAGGGAAGAGTGTCTGCGAAGTACATGCCTAGTCTAGGCACCAGTGTTCACTGGAAAAGAGAAACAAGAACCACCTTCAGTGGAGCAGCTGATAGGAACCAGGTGATCAAATTTAGCATTATGAAGAACAAGACATCAGAAGCCTTGTGTCTGGACCTGTGAACCATACAGAGAGGACACCTGAGAGAGGGGGCGTCTTCTCTACACATGGAACCACTGTGAGGGGAAGGGACCCTGTGAGTCAAGGAGGCCTCACTGGCCTGGGCCTTGCTCCCAGCCTGGGCCTGAGCAGTGCGTGAATGTGCAGATGCAGCCACCCCAGCTGACTGAAACCAACTCACACTTGTCTGCCAGGAGATGAGAAACTAAAGACCCTTGGGAGTGTCCTGGAGATCCAGGCAGTAAGCACAGCTGAGATCTAGAGGATTCCACCCCACCAAGCTTGGTGCCTTAACCTATGCAGAATTTATGGACTTGCATGGAGAATGGCAATCCTTTTGTTTTAATGTCTTTTATTTCTGTTTCTTCTCATGGTCTCACGTAGCCTGTGCAAATAAGGTTGCTCCCGGGCTGGGTCATGGTGGTGAGTGTGGCTACTCTCTGCCTCACGGCTATCTGCTGTCAGAACACGCTGGTGGGCGAGACCAGCCGCCAGCGGCAGGAGCTCCACTGTCAGCACTGCTCATGGCAATGGCTACGTAAGTGATGGAGGGATGTAGGCAAGGGTCTCTGGAAAGGCAGAAAACAGCTCAAGTCAAAGATAAAGAGGATTTTACAGACAGTCCCACAACAGAAGACACAGGCTTTTCAATCCATGTTGTAATTGAGTCGTAGGTCAGTGACCTCTTTGTTTTTGAGATATGATGGTTGCTTGGGCTGACAAAATACCAAGAGTTTTGTAATAAAATAAGGAACCCCTGCAGGCTGGAGAGAGTCTGCAGCTGTGCAGTGAGGTGAAGCTCTGGTCAGTCATCATTTTAGGCCACTAGAGAAACCCATCACCCTACGGTGAGACTCTGCCACAATGATGAGGAATCTGGCAGACAGCAGGCAGGCATGACCACTCATGAGGGGGAGGGGCAGTAATGCCCTTGCCCCCCTGGTGCCTGTGGGCATGATGGCACACTCCCCGTGTGTCACACCACAAACAGCCTTAGGGACAGTTGGTCCAGGGGATCAGGAGTATATTTGCTTAAAAGCCACCATTATCCTCATACTTCCTGTATTCTCATGCCCTATTTGAAGTTGCAATATTTGACATTACAGTCTTTTGCTTGTCTAAAGAAAGAATATGAAAAAAAGTGACATGGGCACATGGATTTATTTTTTTCCAAGGGAAAAACATTTCAAATGTTTTTTCAAGGTGTGTTGAGATGAATCCTGTTTTAGCAGGGAATCACCCAGTCTCTGAGGAATTTGACTCCCATTCCTCACAAGAGGTGCTCACAGTCACAAAAGAATACTCTCAAACTGTGGGGTCGCCTCTGCACAGGTGACGTGGCTTCTGTGGGCTCCATCTTAGTCAGAGGATGGGTCAAAGCCCATGGAGCTCAACAGACCCTGAGAACTTAGAAGACAGTCAAAGTCTTCATTTAAAGAAAGAGCAAACTACAGACAGTGAGTAATTCTTTGAGCCAATTAAACTGGGTCTCAGTACTCAGAGATTTGGTCACATGTTATTCTAGATGTTGCTGTGTGGTATTTTTTAGATGACACTAACCATCAAATCAGTATACTCGGAGTCAAGCAGATTACCCTCTACATTCTAGCTGGGTCTCATCCAATCAGCTGAAGGAATGGAGAGAAGACTAGGTGGACTCATCCAATCGGTTGAAGGACTCGAGAGAAGACTGTCGTCTCCAAAGAGGAGGAAATTTGCCAACAGCTGACCTTTGTAACATGAACTCTTCCATGAGCATGCAGCCCCACAACAGTGAACCCCAACTCCTGTCTCTCACTGTGGATACACACATGGAGCCATAGATAGATACATGCATGGATATAGGTACGTGTCATCAATGGATAAATACACACAGCAGATGAGTTTTCTCTTTCTGCTTCTATCTCTGAGAGAGCTATCTGCCCAGACATCCATCCATCCCACGGATTAATTTCTCTGGAGAACCCAGATAATACACACTGCTCATCACATTTAATTAAAGAAATAGCGAGAAGCAATTTTGGCAAGTGTACTTACGTGAAACTCTCCTAGCCGATGTCAGTGGCCAGTGTGTGTTTCTCCGTGACTGAGAGTGAAACATCCCCTGAGCTGGCCCTGGGAGGGGACCTCTCAGAGGCCCCAGCTCCACTTGCACGGACAACCTTCCACCTGCTGTCCTTTCCCCACCCTCCTTGGAAGGCAGAAGCATCCTGGTGTGTGCTTCAGAGGAAACACCAGCTGAGTGAGACGAGGCTGCGCTGGCGGCACCACCACCTCTCTGGGGGCCCTTGCAGCGGTGCTGTGTATGCCAGCCGGATCTGTGATCTGAAGTCACCCCATTTCTTCTTGAAGCCAGTTCCTGAACACACCTCACAGCCTGCGAATCTAGCCTGAGGATAAGACACCAAACTTAGTTTTCAAAACACCTTCCTTCCACCTTGGGGGGCAGCTATTTTGCAGCTTCCTCTCCAGCCAGAGAGCCTGAGACCATGGTGGAGCACCGGATTCTAGGAACCCTCCAGCCCTGCCCAGCCCAGCTCTGGCCTGTAAGAGGGCTTGGCTTCCAGCGAGCAAGAAGGGGGATGGGCACTTAACTGCCTTCCTCACAGATTTGTTTCTATCCTAGTGTCAGTGGAGGAGCCTGAGGCCCTGAGTCTAGAAAGGGGTAGGACAGGGCGGGAAGCAGTATTTGGGATTTTGGGCATCACCACCCTTGCCACACATGTGCACAGACACAAGGCACACACATGGGCACACTCGCAGGCTCATGCACGCACACGTCATGACACTATTGCTGAGATATGGACACCTAAAGGCCACAACAGACAAATGGAGCAAGAAGACGTGGTCTCTGCACATCACGGAACACTACTCAGTGGTCACAAAGTTAAGCTCACGCATTCCCAGCAGCATGGATGGAGCTGGAAGAAACTGTGCTCAGTGAGAATCAGAATGAAAAAGAGAAATAGCAGACAGTCTCACTTATAGGGGGATAGAGGAAGTTGAACCAAGGGTAAAAAAGGTTTCACCTTTTATTTTGATAGCATTTCAGATGCTGAGTGTCAGATGCTGCTACGGAACCCCAGGTTGGTGTGAAGCATTGCCAGTTGCCCTAGTCATGCCCCTTCTGCATCCTTCCTTGGCCCAGGATGCAGTGTTGGCTCCTTTTTGGTTTTCTTTTAAAGATTTATTTTGGTTTTCTTTTAAAGATTTATTTATTTATACATACAAGAGCTGGGGTACAGCCAGAGTCACAGGAGGTGAGAGTATTCACCAGACAGAGCGGGGATCAGAACAGGCAGATCGACTGAAACACACTGCCGAGAGCAGCAGCAGGTGAGGCAGGAGAGGTCTGCTACGCCATGTGGGGCCCCTCCTCTGGCCGGCGGCAGGGATCAAACCCGTGCTTCAGTGGCTGTGGTTTGCTTCATAGTGCATTGCTTAACCCACTGTGCCACCAGGGAGGCCCCTCCTTTTTGGTTTTCTTTCCTCTGTAGCACAGCTCAGGGAGACAGTTCTGAGGCGAGAGGACTGGCATCTGCACAGGAGTTTCCTCTGCTGACTAATTGCCTGGGAAACATCACCCTCACCAAAGACAGGGCCTTTTATTTACACAATGGAATACTATTCAGCAATCAAAAAGATAAACTAGAATCACTTGAAGAAACATGGATGGAGCTAGAAGGGATTATGCTCAGTGATAAGTCTGAAGGCGAAAGAAAAATATCGGATGGTTTCACTTTTAGGAGGAATATAAAGGAACAAAAAAGGGCTCAAGAAAAATAATAACAATCAAAAAAATTCACAGCACAACAAGAGCAAAAAGACAAAGACAAATCAGAGGCACTTTGCGAGGCGGTGGGAGAGGTACTGGGATGAGGGCAGAAAGAGCACAAGGGACTAAGGTGATGGTGCACTGGTGAAATAGTGGTGGGAATTCCATGGGGACTATAGTTGATGTCAAATATACATAAATTAATTAATTAATATAAAAAATAAACATTTCTGGATTTTTCTTACAGAATCTCTGCTATAGCCACCTAACCAGCCCCAAGGGCTGACCACATCTTCTCCCTATGAATCTGGAAGCCTCAGCCCCTCTGCAGCCCTTGCTCCAGACCTGGCATCTCTGACAGTCACACCTAAGTCACACTTGCAGGTCCTCAGCAATGACAGCCACCTTGGGAAGTACCCTCCTTCAGAGAATCCCCCAGGGGAGAAGGCCCATAGACCTGGAGCCCCTGCAGCCCCGGGGTGCTACTGGGCTCGAGGGGACCTTCACCTCCTGCTTCAACTGTGAGCAGGATGCTCTAGAGCAGTCTCCAGCAGCCTGTGGGGGAGGGGTGTGTGCAAGTAGCACATGGGGAAACACGCCTATTCTAAGGATGTTCCAAATGCTCACTTTAATTTTACTAATATCTCCCAATAACTCATATCATAAGTCTCTTATTTAATTTCTAGAGATGGTTTTCCTGTCGTTGTTCTTTTATTTATTAATCTTTCATCGTTTTCATCTTTAACTTTTTCTTTCCCAAAGTGTGTGGTGCTGTGTCATTCAGGTGCATAGGAGCAAAGTGTCACATGAGTGCGTGCGTGGAACTAAAAAAGCTTTCGCACACTGCAGGTGGCAGACTCATCTGACGTCCACGCTGTAGCGTGTGCTCCTGGCCTGTTGCAGACTTCACCGAGGGGACCTCTCTGACCCTCTCCCTGAGGCTGCAGGCACGGTGAGTGCTGCCCCGGTACAGCTCCTCGTATAGAGAAATTATATGATGTTGGAACAACTTCCGTCTGCAGTTTTGCCAGGACATACCTGTTCTTCTATTCCTTAGGTGCTATGTAGGTTAGAAACCTACTGATTTGCCAGACACAGAAAAGATAATTTAACCCATATGTTCAACAAATGTTTTCTGGGCTCCTAATCCTTGACTGGAGGCTGAATTTTATTGCTACTGAAAATGGTCCAGGGCTATGACAGGTGATGCCAGAACATCTGAAAACTAGCAGGGCCCACGGCTACTCTGGGAGGGGCCCGAGGGGATGGAGAGAGTGAGTGTGGGGTGGGGCTGAGCTGCAGATTATCTTTCTCCCTTTAGGTTAGTGGTTCTGGAAGTCATTTCAAAGCCATAAAAAGCTTTGGCGTGCTCTGAATAAATCTACTTTCTCCCCTGCTCTGGCCATCCACGATCCATTATTTCTTACGGTGATTAGCACCGTCCTCTCTAGATTGAGTCAATCCAACTCTGCTCTCATTCCTCCTCTTCATCCATTGTTCGGGCCAGGGCGAGTGCAGAGAGCAAGGCTCCATCGCCAGAAGGAGGGAGGCAGCCCTCTCCTCTCCCTACACCGGCACCACCCACCCCATGGTTGCAAGGACCATGTAGTTTTGACTTGAGATGTGGCATCATAATGAGAACAGGCGAGAACAATGAAAATGGTGGCAAGCAACTTTTTTGGTCAGTGTTCTGCTGTTTGGTGTCAGAAGAGAGAGAAGCAGCTCTGCCTTGGTGGGTAAATGCAGTACCTGGAGGAAGGCACATGGGAGATAAGATGCCCTCGAGGAGTGGGTGGTCAGCAGAGCTTTCTTGCTCTGAGCATAGGAAAGATGCAGGTGCAAGCTGGCCAGAGGGCGAGGGACTTGGTGGGTGGAGTTGGAGCAGGGAGAGTAGTCCAGCCCTGGGCACTGCAGTTGGGCATCTCATCCATCAGATAACAGCTCCCTGTCTCACTACTATGTCTAACTTGAAGCTGGGTGGCCAAAGGGGTTGGGGGCACTGGGGTGGGTGGCGTGTCATGTACTGTTGGGTCACTAAGGGAATGTGACTGAGTCTGAATGCTCCTCCCAAACGCCTGCTGGACTCACTCTCCCCTGGCTGTCCAAGGGAGCTGCCTGCCCTGGGGTTCTCCTCCCCCATCAACTGTCTGAGTACAGACACCACTTTCTGATTTTCACAAAGGTGATTTTAGCTGTTATTTCATTTGTTTGTTGCATCTTCTGTTCTATGCATTTGACATCTGCACAACTTTCGAGAGCACATCATGCATGAGATGGGGAAGACCGCCTTCAAGGGACTCCACACCAGAGCCACCGCACAGCCCAGGAGACCAGAGCAGTGCTGCGCCACAGTCTTTGTCTGTCACGCCGAAGGGTGCCAGCTGTCCCTGGTCATCACTTCAGCAGATCTGCTGGCCGAGCAGTGCGAGTGGCAGCCCCTCCCCCACTGGCATGACCTGAAGTCCGCACTGCCGGCCTCTTGTTTCCAGAGCTGGTTGCAGGGGGCTTATGCCTGTCCGCAGCGTGGGCTGGACCCCTGCAGGTGGCCTGTGCTCGCCCTCTGTCCCTCCCTCGGCTGGCACGTGGTGACATTAAACCAGAACAGTGGATGTTTCCTAGAAAGAATCAAGAGCATTTCTCGCCTGCCAACGGCCAAGAGCACTGCTGCCCTGCCCCTGGTGTGGGGGGCAGGGTGCCCTTCAAGGTGGCCCTGGAGTCCTGGGCCAGTAACCCAGGACCAGCCTCAGCTTTCCAGAGCCACTGCCCCACAGGCGCTGACTGTGCGCAGGGCAAACACCAGCCGGTCCTGGCCCAGTCCCTGGTGTTACTGAGCCTCCAGCCGCCTCTGGGGAGGGTCAGTGCCTCTGCCTATCCCGCTCCCTCCATACCTGTTTCTGGCTCACCCCCCCAGAAACGCTGGACTTGGCCTCCACTTAGGCCTCAAGGTTCCAGCGGCCACATGATCAAGGCAGATGGCGCCGACTTTCCTCCCCGTCAGTGGAGAGACAGGTTTCTGCAGACAGGTACCTGCCACTGGAGCTCCCTGCAGAGGCTGACCTCACCATGCACATCTGGCCTCTTTTTTCTTGGTTCCCATGAGAACTGGTGAGCTGGGAGGCCTTGTGGACTGTGACACTGGACCCCCGCCCTGGCCAGTGCCCACCTGCTGTGCACTCAGAATGGACATACTCCAGAGCGTTCCACAAGAAAACAGAAAATCTTCTCTCAACAGCCACTGGCTTGTGTTTTTAATCATTTAACCATTTTACTATTTTTTATGGTAGATAAAACTTTTACAGTAGGTATTTTTTTTTATGTGGGGAGAGGCTGTGGGGAGCCTCTGTGGGGAGAGCCACAGGCAGCTGTGGGGTCCTGGGAGGTCCTGGCTCTGGTAATCGTGACCAGGGCTATTTTGTGCCCAGGAGACATCAGTGCCAGAAAAGCATTTAAGCTTTTTACTCACTTGAAAGAATAACACAAATCCACAGAGTCATCATCACCTAAGAAGGGTGAGATGCAAGTTTCATAAGCATGTAGGTCTTCATGCTTTGCAAAATAGTTTCTATGATTTAAATATGGCTGAGAACAAGACAGGCTACATGGTCCAGCCAAGTGGACAGCTGCGTGCGCAGGCATAACATTTATAGTACGGGGGGCATCCCACGCAAAGGCAAGACCCCCATAGCACTGGGGGGACCCACTACTGGGGATGCTAATGTACATGAAGACTAGTCATCCTGGGGCCTCCCTGGTGGTACAATGGGTTAAGCAACGCACTTTGAAGCATACCACAGCTACTTCAGCATGAGTTCGATCCCTGCTGCCGGCCAGAGAGGGGACCCACATGGCGCAGCAGACCTCTCCTGCTGCTCCCTCAGCAGTGAACTTCAGTTGATCTGTCTGTTCTGCTCCCTACTCTCTCTCTGGTGAATCCTCTCACTTCCCACGACTCTGGCCTGTACCCCAGCTCTTGTATGCATAAATAATTTTTTATAAATTAAATATATAACATTATAACATTTAATAATATTCTATTATTGATAATAAAATATGTAATCACATATCTTGTAAATACACAGAATGTCTGTGTGTGTATACATGCACATATGTACATATATGCAGTGACAGGAATTTTTCTTCCATTATCTCATGAAAGCCACCAAACTCTTCATAGCCTTCAATGAGCGCTCTGGCCAGGTCATTGTGCCAGGCCGCTCATTTTCTGTACAATATGAGTCTAAATTAACATTGGCTGACGAAAAGCTAGTGGATCCTGCAGCCTTTTCTTTCCATCTTCGCTGCATTTAATACACTGTTCTTCATGAAAGAATTGTGACAAGGCCCCATTTTCCTTTTGTTTTGGTGACTGGTACACAGGGAAGGGTCCCACCTGTGGAGGGGTCTTCTGAGCCCTTCCGGGACCCCAGAGGCCACAGTGCAGCTTGACTTGGGCTGGGGAGAAGGAGGCGGGAGGATGCTGGAGTGGGCAAAGGAGCCCACATCCACCTTCCTTTGCCTGTGCTGGCCTCCCAGGTCTCTGTCATGTGCCAGCCAGAGGAGCCAGACCCCTGAGGGGGGAGCTGTTGGGATCTCGGGCCACCTGTGTGCTCTCGGGAGGTGGATGAAGAGGAGCTGGCAGTAAAAGCGCTGACTTTGAGACTAAGCGTAAGTCTGATTAAGTGTAAATTCTAAGATGGGCATGGAAGGGAGACAGTCCCCGGGACAGGGCTGCAGAGCTCTGGACCAGGAGCCCGAAGGCACAACAGCCAGAGACCACAGCAAAACAGCAACAGCGGCCGCCACAGGATGGGCTGGCCAGGCTTTGGCAATAATAAATGGAATGGTGTGTGTGTGTGTGAGTGTGTGTGTGTGTGTGCAGGAATAAAGTGAGCCACCATGTGCTAAATCAGGAGCAAGACCCTCGTAAATGAGATTTGGACACCTGTGTCTACCGAGATAGCTGGAATTAGTTAAAATGCCTAAAGTAAACTATTTAGTGAAATGTGAATTTACTTCACTCATGCTGTGATTTGATTATTCCTTGATAATTGCTTTCTCTCGGAAATGCCACTCTGAGAATTCTACTTAGAAACTATCTAATGTGATGGTACCTGAGCCACACTGATCATTGAACCTGCAGGCCAGAGTCACCCTGAGTGGGGCAGAGTGAGCAGGCCAGGTTGGGGTGCCATCCTACGCTGCGAATAATCCAGCAGCTTCGAGACCAGCACTGGGAGGCCATGTTGTCCCTCAACAGGTGTCCAGCTATGTCACATGGCACCAGGCAAGGGCAGAGCCTGTCAGCACAGCCCCTCCCATTCATGAGGTGTTGTGCGCGGCAAGCTGTGACGTAGGAGTGGTTTTGTTACAGGGCAGGGAGAGGAGCACCCAGAACCCTCAAGCCTGCCCTCTCTGAATGGGTTCTGCCATCTGCCGCATTAAGACAAACACATAAAACCTTTAATGGAAAGGAACTTTAATACGACTAGGGTACAATAAAGAAAGAACAAAGAATATAGTTACTAAGTTAAGCATCTAAAGTTACCCATCTCCTTGAGGGTAAAAGTTCAGCTAAATAGGATTGGCCCAAAGCAAGGCCCAAAAACCTGGCACACATCTAAAGGACCTTTCCGTAGAGACCCATAGAAAAGGGTCAGAAAGAGTCAGACAAATCTGGGAGGAAAAGAGCAAAATCAAAATTAAGATGACAGTTGCCATTGCTAACCTCCCCACGGGTCTCTCACCCACATCTGTTCCAACCAGTCCAAGACCAAAAAGCAAGCACAGTTTCTTCACATGTCCCTCTGCTCCACGTGCCTCCTCCAGGTCTCCTTGCTGTTCTCCATCTTCCTTNCTTCCTCTTCTCTTCTCTGCAGAAATCTCCTTTTCCTCCTCAGCTCCACCCACTTAGGGCGGAACCAGGATTTTGGAACTTCCCCTTTTCCTGGGACCACCCTGTGCATCGATGTGGCCAAGGTAGCGCCACCTACACACTTCAGAAATTATTCCTAATTGTGTCCTTATTCCAAGTGTCTTTTTTCTTTCTCTTTTCATCAAACACCTATATACAGAGTGATTTTTCATATGGGAAGGAAAAACAGCCAATAAACTAACTCAATATTGTCCTATTCGCTTGATGTTTCGAGTGTTAGAAAAATCTTTTTCTTACATAATTAAATCTCTGTACTCCTCCAAGCATGAAACCTAATATATTTTTTCTGGCAAATAAATTATTGGCTGCATAAATTGCATTCCATATATTTATGAATGACTAGACTTGACTGATCATAACCACTTTTATAAAGAAAACCAGCAGCTATTAGTTTCTACATTCTACAACTAGAAAGTAAGATTCCTGAAGAAAATGGTTATATGTTTTCAATTTTGTGCTCTCAATATCTGGCACATAATAGGACTCTTAATAGAACTCACAATAAATACTCTTAGATGGTGGATGGACAGGAATGGATGAATAATGACTGAGTAAATGTTTGGGTAGATGGATAGACAGATGAATGGGTGGAGAGATAGATGGGTGAGAAATGGATGAAGGATGGATAGATAGTGGATGACTATATGGTAGATGGATAGATGATGTATGGATGAAAAAGTTGGAAAGAAAGATGTTTTAGCGATGAGATTATTATTCACATTCCACCATATCCTGTCTAGACCTATTCATTAGAGACACAACTGCTGTTCAAATATTTCACTAATCAATAATTAAAAGGTATCACATTCATAAGAACATGTGAAGGAAATTGAAGAACTGGTAAATAATCCAATAGTTGCACTCTGAAAAACTCCCTGCCTGTATGTAGTTACATGTCAACTGATAGAGACAGGCAAACTTGAGAATATGTGGAATTAGAGGTTATTGATTTAGAAAGGACTGGAATTAGAGGTTATTGATTTTGGAAAGGACTTTAGGGATTCTTTGTTAGATAGCGGGGACGTGTCAGCCAAAGAGTGCTGTGCTCTTGGCTTCTAGACCCCTGGGGCCAAGGATAAAACCAACTGCATCATAGATTCTATCTCTTGAAGCTTCCTTGTTTTTCCTTTAAGTTAGGCGTCCTCTACTTCTTTAGAAAATATTTTCATTTTCTTCAAGAGTTGTAACCACACAGCTTTTCATATAGAAAATTTTACCCTTTATTTCCTAAATTGCTTAGAAAATAAATTTGCCTATTGACAAACTGCGAAAACTGAAAAGATAACAAAAGACATTAGGACCCTAAAGCCACACAGCCAAATGCACCCCAGGGGGTGATACAGAGAAGGCCTGCACCCCAACCCAGTCAGGACAATTGTGCATGAGCTCAAACCCCAGGCTGCAGTACGAGTGAGCTCTGAACCTGGAAACAAGCACCTGGTGCCACTTAAGGGGTTTTAAGAAAGAATCAAAAGGCAAGACTAGTGTGGAAATGCTTGATAAATAGTAAAATGATATGGATTTGTCCTGTGTTTCCATTCCGGGTAGGATGGCTGGTGGGAGCCAGTCCCTTCTCCAGAGCTTACTCCTGACCTTCCTTCCAACACACCTGATCGCTGAGAGGGCACTTTCTAAAAGACCCCATTTGCACAGGTTTTGCAAAGCAGGTACCACCACGTGACACAAATGTGAATTAATAGTGTCTTTTCTAGAGAACTCATCGTGAGCACTAGTTGGTGTCAAAGTAGTAATTAAATACAGTGAAAAAGCAATCAGGTCCTCTGAATGTTAATCTCATTATCGCCCTCTCAGAGCTACTTGCCAAAAAGTTAACAGCCGTTAAAGCTCCATTGCTCATCCAATCAGAATATTAAATTAATCAGTGCCGGCCTGACACAATCATCGCCAGAGGAATGGATCTCACGTTCCTCACACATCAACCGTGGTCTGTGAGAGCGTCCGAACTCCGGGTGGCTTCCGGGTTTACTGTTCCAGGGCATCTCAAAAGTCAGGTGTCATCTGTGCTCTGGCCCCTCACTTGTGAATCACTGACAGAGTTCACTTTGGGTACCTATTTTCCTGTCACAGGTGAAGATACTACTGCTTCATGATTTTCGATATATAGTTAAAAAATCAAGGTTTCCATGTTTTCCTGAAGCAACAAGTACTTGTGTTCCGGAAACGTCCGTATCTCGGCAGGAGAGTGCAGAGGAAGCGCGTGAGGAGGCCATCTTGGGAGACAATGCGTGAACCCCCGACGCGTCCACGTTCCAGTTTTTGCCTGTGCAGTGTGGAAGGCTTGGTTCCGGGGTTGTTGTCTCTAGTTTCGTAGGGTTCCCTAGAAGACGCCTGCTGCTGCTGCCACTCTCTCTTCCCTAAGGAAACAAACTGTCCCCCTAGGGGGGAAGCGTGTGTGGGAACAGCAGACGTCCAAGGCCTCGCCCCGACAGACGGGGCTGGCGTGGCCTGGTCACGTGTCGGATTGACAGCGAGTATGGTAAGCTCACGCCAGCGCTGGGCCTGCGAGCTAGGTCCATTTATTTACCTCACACCATCTGCCTTTACTCCGGTGTTGACTGGGATCTGATGGTGGGCGGTATAGTGAGCCCTAGAACCCTCGAATGGATGAATAAATATTTTCCTTTCACAAACGCTTTCTCCTCAGCCCTTGTACCTGATTGTCCATGAGCACACATTTTAAGAATGCCATATGGACAAGTAATTGCTGCTTCCAATCTGTAGCAAAAGCTTGAAAAAAACTAAAATCAGAGGCACAACTGTTCTGCTCCTGTTCATTGACTAATGTGCATATTTTCTGTTCATTGTGATTCTGACGCTGGAGAGGGCTTCTCTGAGGTGACAGACACACAGCAGGATATCATGAATATGGATAACATGTCTGAGAAAATAAATTAACAGGGGCCAGCCACTCGGTGACCCACTTATGTTGTCAGCCAGGAGTGTGACAGGAAGGGTCTGGATGGCTTGAATTTGCATGACAGAATTTCCTCCCGATCAACTCATTTACTTCATGCATTTGGATTATTTTAAGCTCTACACAGCAGTCAGATAATTAATCACGAAATCACCAATACTGACATTAAGAAACAAGCAATACATTATTGCTGATTACCACTTAAAACTTGAGCCAGTATAGTTACAGCTCAGAATGTGGGCAGGAGAGAAGGGGATTAGCATGTGAGCTCCTGGGTGTGTGGAGAAGATGACAAGTCAGTGAAATTCCTTTCCTCATCCTGAAGTGTTTGACTTGAGTTCAGAACCTTATCAGATGTTTTAAAATGGGTAGTCATTCCTAAATGAGCCGTATTAACTATGACTGAGCAAACACATACAAATTGCCCAGATAACGAAGATAGAAGTACCCTTAGTTAATACCTTCTTATTTGGAATCAACATGATTCTTGTCTTGAACACTTTGGCTCATTTATATAAACAGCCCTAACCGTGATTTTTCTAGAACCTGGCTAATGATCACAGTCACACAAGACACCTGAGCAAATTATTTAATACAATTTATTTTGTCTTCAAATTTCCGGAATAACCAAAAGTGATGTTGTATTAACTGCATGGATCCTAACATCCAGATTTCCATGGTAACCAGCAGCAGGAGGGTAGGCCGGGAGGGCGAACTCCCTGTCCTTCCAGCAATTCTGTCCCTTAAAATTGCCAACATTCAACAAATAATGTGTCAATTTTTAAAATCCAAATAGTTGGGGGCAAAGTATATTATTCAAACCAAATACCAAGTATTCTCTACAAAATCCATGGAGTCGCGACTAACAGCATTGTCAGATTGAGTTCTGGGGACTTTATGAATCTCAATACCCACTTACTCGGTTTCTCAGAGGTCAGACACTTTTAAAAGTAGGATGCAGTTACAGTGATTGGCATATTTTATGTAGCTAAAGCATTGTAGCTGTTGTTGGTAGAGCATCAGGTAGAAAAAAAGAAGACAAAGTCTTGAGAACTAGTGATTAGTCTGGTATTGGGGATACAAGGCAGGATAGGGTAGCAGTGGCCTCGATAGCTTCAGTTTGGGACTAGGTGTACAGTGCTGTTACCAAGCAAGGTAAGGACATGGACAATGGAAAACATCTATGTAGAAAAATGATTAAATTTCATTTGAGGTTGACAAAATTGGAGAATATTAGATGGTGGTGGCCATAACCAGGCAATTGGCCATGCCGACAGCAGGTGGCTATGCTGAGGGCAGGTGGCATATATGAATAAGAATTATATTAACCACATTTGCGATCAGCTCTGCAGCCTGAGAATAAGCTGCTGAGAGAGAGGCATGTGGGAGAGAAAGCAGCCAGCAGAGAAAGCATGGCAGGGAGATGATCACCAGTGGGTAGGAATGGAGGGGCAGTGGTGGACCAGCCCAGGGCTCCGAGGACCTTCATACTCAGAGGGGAGCCCTACTGCAAGGGGCCTGCAAATGAACCAAGGACCAGCAGCAAGAAGCAGCAAGGACACAGGCATCCCAACAAGGACAGGCGGGACCATGGCATTGTATGAATCTCAGACATGCAGTAAAATCAGACTGATGGCTCACAGCAGAGTGGCGACAGGAAGGCACGCTGACCTCAGGAGAGCAGGGCAGAGAGGCTGGGGAGTGGGGGTGCAATGTAGACATAGGCGATGGATGATAACCTGAATGGTGTGCACAATGGGAAGAGCCAGTTAAAATCTTTGAATAAGAAATTTGATGAACAAAGCAGGGTCAGGGGGGATGAATAAGAATTATATTAACCACATTTGCGATCAGCTTTGTGTGGATTTTATAGACTTTAGAGAAAATCAGAGCCAAGAGATGGGCCGAGCCTTTGATAAATTTACCTTCTCCCTGTGGACTTTTTAGCAAAGACCAAATGATCAGTGCCACACGGCACATTTTATAGTTGTTTACATATATACAAAGATATAGCTAGAAAGACAGATATTATATGTGGATAGAGATATGAATCAGAAAATGTCAATATGTGACTGAGGAAGTGCCGAGCTAATGAGCATGTGTTTATAGCTGCAGCAAAGAAAAGCCCATGGGGACATGTGCAGACGCCATGTTTGCTTGACTGGACTCAGCGCTCCCTGTTTATCACCCCCCACCCTTGCTCTGTGAGCCCACCACGTACTGCCCCATAGACTTCCCCACGACCACTGATACTGGCTGCACCTTGCACATTAGCAGATGCTTTCTAAAGTGGGTTCAAATGTGCTCCATGCTCTGCCATCAGGGGAGGGGCCCAATGCAGCTGCTAGGCCAGGAAAACTCTGGGGCTGTGGCCTGTACCCACTCCTACCCACAGCCTGGAGCAAAGGCCAGCCCACCAGGGTGGGACCCAGCGAGCCTGGAGCGAGCAAAATAGGGACATTTGGCATGCTAACCACAAAGAGTTTGAGGTTTGATGCGATGTCATAAATACTGTCAAAATAGTATTCATTACATCATGATGAAGTAGGCACTATATTGATTTCTAACTATGATGGAAGATTTATCTAAATTGCTTCTTGGCAATGCAGGTGGCAATGACGAAATCATTGATAGGAAGTACAGGTCACATGACTCAGCTTTTAAATGTGGGACATAAGTCACATTTCATCTTCAGCAAATACGAGAGAATAACACATATGCACACGCAATTCCTTGATTGACTGATTTTCACATCATGTATTTTAACCGAATATCATGAAAGACTGAGAAAAATATATCCATTATCTTAGCCTATTTTGCAAAAGTTTGCAAAATTTCTTTTTTAATAGTATTGAGTTTTAGAATATCTGCATTTCCCTATGAACCAGAAAGATGGTCTACTGAGATGCTCCTTCTGGGGTAAAGCGAACCTTGTATTTTAGAGCAGTTTTAGGTTGAGCACAGTAGTGGGTGATCTGTAACCACTAATAAACTGACATTAAAACATCACCCACTAAAGACCCTAACTCCCATTAGGGTTTAATCTGAAGTATGATGCAATTTAAACTTAAGGAGTTATTGTCACAAGTGTTTCCAGGACCGTGTCCCTGACCCCTTTGCTGGGTGCACCCCTTGCCTCCACACCCCGTGACTCACACTCTCGCTGACCTCCTGGAGACCTCATTTCCTGAAAGCATTTCCTGCCCGTCCTCAACCATCCTCTCCTGAGCTGTGTCAGGTCTTTCCACCCTCCCACCACTGTGATGATGGACACCTGTGGTGCTGCGAGCATTCCAGAGTGGGCATGCGCAAGTGGGTGCACCTGAGTTGGACACAGGCTTAAATGGGCAGCGTCATGAGGACACCAGAACCGACAGGATCAACCAACAGGACGGACCTATAGTACTGACCAACGCGAGCAGCAGCAGTAGAAAGCAGCCGAGAGGGTGAGATGAGCCGGGGGCTGGGAAGTTTGCCAGCCTCCTGGCCCCCCGGCACCCATGCCTGCCATGTACCTGGCCACCTCTACTAACAAAAGCATAAAAAGTCACCGAGGGCTCCAAGACTCTTTCCTTGACCCGTCTGCTAAGAACCATCCCGAACCTTGCTCCTGTGCCACCTTTCCTGCCGCTGCACCTCCATCTGTCCTTTTGGAGCAGCAGCCAAACCCGTGCCCAGGTCCAACACATGCTTCAAGGGACCTGGCGTCTCAGCCAGAGGTGAGAGGTGCCCCGCTCTGCCCTCGGCCTCAGCAGGGACACTCCTCGGTGTTCCTCCACTTTCTTGACTTCGGCTGCTGAAGGTCTCAGGGTGTCGTGTGACTCACGAAAATTCAGAGTCCAGGAAGCATCTTGGAAGACTCTAGAAAGAGTCCCAAAATCAGGGTAAGGAAGCACCACTCCTGTTCCTGACCCAGCAACTTCCTCCTTTGTCAGAATTATTAGCTGCAGGTAACACAAACCCACACTTCACGCTTGGGAGCAGAGTCCATGGCCTCATTCTATTTGCAAATGGTGCCTCAAATTCCTACGCTCTTTTCACTCAAAAGTTACTTGAGCAAATTATCTCAGTAAGTAGCTCCTCAGAACACATGGACGTAGAGGAACTGGGAAGCAGCCTCTCCCGTTCGCTCTCCCTACCTGGGGCCACAAAGGCACAGGTGTGCCATCTGCATTGCCCCAGTGGTGAGAAGCACCTGCTGACTTCGGGGGTCAGGTCTGCACTGAACCCCTACCCACGTGAGTGTGAGGAGTGGCGATGCCCTGGCTTCCAAAGCAGCACTTTCCTGCTGTGTGAGTCATGCAGCTATGGCCCATGGGGGTGGGATGGTTCTGAATGGTCAATTCTGGCTCCTTTTTTTATTTTATTTTATTTATTTTATTTTTTTAAAAGATTTATTTATTTATGCATACAAGCACTGGGGCACAGGCCAGAGGTGTGGGGGGTGAGAAGATTCACCACAGAGAGCAGAGAGAAGAACAGGCAGATCAACTGAAGTACACTGCTGAGGGGAGCAGCGGGCACAGCAGGAGAGGTCTGCTGCGCCATGTGGGTCCCCTCCCCGGCCGGCAGCAGGGATCGAACTCGTGCTGCAGTGGCTGCGGTTTGCTTCATAGTGCGTTGCTTAACCCACTGCGCCACCAGGGAGGCCCCTATTTTATTTTTTTTTTTATTTACAAGTGTGTACTGGACTGTGTCTTTGACCCAAGCTTCACCCTCCCTAGAAACTTCCCCAACTGCTCTCTTGTTGTCTGACTAGGTGGGAAAGCTCCCCCGCCTGGAATGTCTGCCTGACTCAATTCTTGAGGCAGGGCTGCATTTCACCTCTGAATCCTCAGACTGCGCACTGGTGCCTGTGTGCTCGGGAGGCCGCTGACTGGCTCCTGTTTGTCTCACTCTGAAGAGCCAACCCTCTGCGGTGAGCACCCCTGCGCGCATGCTGGCACCCAGAACCCCTGTGTGCGGCATGCCTGTTCACAGAAGGTGGCTCCTTTCACAGCCCTTACTGACTAGTCAGCTGATCTGCACAGGCCATAAAACCAAAGCTTAAATCTCTATAAATATTTACCAAAACACTCACTGTAGCAACATTTAGAGAATAAAATCAGTAAAAGTAAAAATTCCAAAAGGGAAAACTGTAATTCCAGAAGAAATGTGAACAAAAAGCATGGCAAGAATGGGTAAATATAAATAAACATTGACATTACAACATTAAAATAATGGTGATTATTAGTCCTGGGCCTTAGAAGCCACAGTGGAATAAAATATTAGACAACAATAACATTTAGGGCAGGAAAATCAATACCGTACTGAGTACCTTACCTGAAAAGAGTAATTAAAGACCAATAATATAAAGCAAACGACAAAGAAAGAAAGTTGTAAATTTAAAAACACATTTTAAGAACTCACCTATCAAAGAGAGAATGGGAAATCTTTTTTTTTTAGATTTTATTTATTTATGCATACAAGCACTGGGGCACAGGCCAGAGGTGTGGGGGGTGAGAAGATTCACCACAGAGAGCAGAGAGAAGAACAGGCAGATCAAC
>JAGFMF010011799.1:10186831-10259743 GCA_019455555.1 Galemys pyrenaicus | reverse complement strand
CACTGCTGAGGGGAGCAGCGGGCACAGCAGGAGAGGTCTGCTGCACCATGTGGGTCCCCTCCCTGGCCGGCAGCAGGGATCGAACGCGTGCTGCAGTGGCTGCGGTTTGCTTCATAGTGCGTTGCTTAACCCACTGCGCCACCAGGGAGGCCCAGAATGGGAAATCTTAAGTAACGATCAAGCTGACAATGACAAGACTACAGGTCAGACCAAGAGCTTCCTGGTCGGAGATGCCGAATGGCAGAACTGGCTTGTAAAGGATGGAGCGGTGGAAACTGATGACCTAAGACTGTGATTTAAAGGATTTATAGGAACAGAAGACTAAACCCCAAATAAAGTTAAAAACGAGCAAATATTAGTTACAAAATAGCAAACACGGGTCCTGTAACTGAAGACTCAAAGACTCTGTATCTCAGGGACTTTACCAAAAATTCATGACAAACAGATGCCCCAGGGTGCCCTTCCCTGTCACCCTCCTCTGCATAGAGGTTTGGATCTATCTTGGTCAGTTTGGCCCTATCTCCAATCTACACCCACATCTGTATCCACATGCACATCAGCATCTTTATCATCTGTATCCAGTTCTTCGTCTAAAAGTCAGTGTTATTTTACCAATAAGACAGACCAAGTATATTTGTACATTTATGAATGTGTACAGATTTCAGTTTATTTACATACCTGGGTGTGTGACCACCTAATTTAGAAGTCTGAGTGATTAAAGTCAGTAGCCCTCTTGAAGTGGAAATTGTCAGGCTGACCTGTTGATGAGCTGAGGTTGGGATATAGTCTGTAGACTGAAAGTTTCAGGGAACTATGGATAACTTTCAAGGCCCCATGCACCCTGATTCTTGCATTCTCAGATGACTGTACTCCTCATTTTAGTCAATAGATACTCTAACCTAGTGGCTCGGGGCTCAGACCTTGGAGAGAGACCTCCTATGGGCCCAGCAGTGGAAAGCCCATGGTGCAAATAAAGAACTTCCCTCCTCCTCTCTGAGTGATGCCTGCTTCGCTGATGGAATTCTGCCATGACACTCTTATGGACAAGGCTTCTGAATCTTCTTTGAGAAAGAGAGACATCAAGGGACCACCACATGGACTCCTCCTGGAAGCCCCGTGCCAACGTCAGGTGGAGCGTGGTGCTGACTCGCCTTCCACTGCAGCTTGTGGTCACACAGCTTCTGGATCGGGCCATCAGATGGGGTGAGGTTGCCGTCGGGCTGTCAGATCGAAGGCATGGGCTTCGGTGGCTCTCCAGCTGTCCTAAGCATGCAGAAGGCAGAGACAATGACCACAAGTCCTCTGTGTGGCCTCTAAGTCCCTACCAGAAGTGACAGTAAAAACATGTGCATGTGATGCAAAGTGGAGGTGGAGGGGGCGCCATCACAGACTAAGGTCCTGGAAGAATTAGTTAAGCTCAGCCTGTGTCCCTGCCTCTTAGCAAGCAGGCGCTAATAATCACCAATGCTGAAGTCTTGCTTTTTTTGGGGGGTGGGGGTGGTCTTATGCTTTGTGCCGGGCTCTGAGTATGCAGCACTGAGCAAGGTGCAAGACGCCTCCCTTGAATTTTAACAAAGCAGCCTTACACATTTAGTTTCCACTAATTCGGTTCATTTTAGTTTAGTCCAGCAACATGGAATTGATTCTGAAAGCTAGTGTAACCCTGTTAATCATCAGCCTCACACCCTCCCTGTATGCCTGACCCTGCATTTTAAGTCGATATATAAAGTTGATAGGAAAAAAACGTCAAATACCTAGATTCAACAGCAAAAGCATTTGGGAAAAATATTCACACAAGAAAGTTTTGTACCTTTATTTGTTTATTTACTCATTTATGAAGTGCCAGTGTTTTACATCCTTGTTAATTTGTTGACAGTATAGGATTTCTCCCCCCAGGAATGCTCACCATAGCTCTCCTGCCACCAAATCACTCACAATCCTCCCCACTGTACTCCTCATAGCTCATTTGGGCTGTCCCAACTCCGCTCCCTCCCCTCCTGGACACCTCAGAGGCTAAGTCTCAGGCACAGCTGTCTGTGGGGGTGGGGGGAGGGGCAGACATCCTCTTGGGAACCAGAGCTTCCCCCAGGCGCTTGCTGGGCGCCTCTTGCCTGCCTTGCTGGCTTTCAGCTGCGTAGAAGCTGAGCCAGGGACAGTGACCAGGACCCTGGCCAGCCGCTGCCCTCGCCCTCTCATGGCCATACTGTGCGTGCGTTTCTGACCGCTGCTAACCTCAGAACGAGTCCTAGTTGGATTTCCTGTGCATCGGGAGGCACATGTACCAGCTTGGCGGATGGCCCACTGATGCGAAATTAAAAGCACAAATGTAGCAAATGTTACCCCAAAAAAATCCCTGCTCTGTGTGTATCTGCCGGCAGACAGCCGGAGGGATTGGCACTCAAGGCGTTTCCACAGGGCTGTCCAGAGTCTGCGAGGAGAAGGCACCTGCATGACCCCCACCCTGGCTGTTGGGGGGAAGTCCCCCCAACATCGACCTGGCTGGCGTTTCCCACCTCTCCCCCTCACCTCTCCCTCTCCCAGGAAGTCCTCATGCTGTGCTGTTCATGATGGGGAGGCTTTCTCACGAGGTTGGCAGAGCCCTTGCCCTGGGCCCCCACCAGACTTTATCTGCAGTGCCCAGGTGTGTGCGGGACCCAGGAGAGCAGGACACCAGGCAGGTGGATCCCCAGCTCACCTATAGGAAGATGGTCACTCACTCCTGGGGGCACCCCAAGGGTCAGTAGGAGATTCTGACCTGTGTTCCCCAGGGTTGACTGTCCTTTCTCTGTCTTGAACACCAGGCATTTTAATGTAATTTGGATGCTTAGCAAACTGCTGTCTCAGGCGCCTTTCTAGAATTGTGTCTCCTAACTTGCAGATTTGTTCATTTGTCTCGTTGGAATGCCTTATCTCCTATGCTGTTTGGTCTTAACAGAGTAAAATGAAAATGTTACATTAAGCTCTACTTTCTCCCCCTTCCAGAATCTCTGGGCGGGGAACCCAACAGTGATGTGTCCTTGGTTAATAAGAACAAGGAGACTTCTGCACATGTGGATCAGGGCTGTCTGGTCCTGGGAAGCTGGTGGCATAGCGTGTCCCGGGCAGCTCAAGGGCAGACACTCTGAAAGGAGGTCTCCGCAGACTTCCAAGATGGACATCAACCACAGGTTGCCAGATGCAGGTATAAAACCTCTACCTGAGTGTTCTCACCTCTAAGCTGCCTTCTGGATCCAGGGTCTCCTAGGGACAGAAGACACCACCTGTCCTGAAATTTGAGGACATTCTAAAGTCATGTAGGATTCACCTGGGCAAGGGACAAAGAGAACACAGGCGTTGTTTTAGCTTGAACTTTGTGTCACTGCAAAGCATGTGACTCTTGGAAAATAGATGCTAATTAACATACTAAGAAATCAGAAACTCAGCACTGTTTTAAAAGCAATCATTCTTTCTCTATGTCCAATACATGCTATTACAGGGTCAAGTATGTTTACATCATCAAAGTCATATTTTATGATACAACTCTGATTGAAGCACAAATAAAGGTGACAGATTACCTCCATCAAGGTCACACACACACACTGAAAGCTGGATGTGAGCTATGGCTGCTGATTGGTCATGTGACCTTGGAAAAGGGAGATGCTAATCTCACTAATACAGATCATGAGTGAGCATCTCCCCACGAGCAATGGGTAATTCTGTGGTTCTGTAAAATAGTGTACTCAGTGTGAGAAAACAGAAGAAATCACGAGAGCTGTGGTAAATTTGAATGCCAAACTGTACACATATACAAACAGACCTGTCCACATTAAAAGCAAGCAAGTCGATCTCAAAATGAGAGCAGGTTCTGTCTCAGTGGGAAAGGCTTTTTCAACACCAAGGAGAGTGCAAGTTTTTTTTTCGGGGGTAGGGAGACAGGTGCATCCTTCTCCATGCCTGTGAGAGCTTAAAATGGAATTATTTTCTTCCCTTCACATTTTATTTTAAGGGGATTCCATTATTTTAAATGCAAGTTTAATTATTGTTATAGCTTTCATTACAATAAAAGCCAGATAAAATAATAGCCAGAGACTTCAGAGTGGTAATGTGGGAAGGCTGTCTCTCCTCCCCTGCTGCAGTCGAGATGTTCTAAAACCAACTCCCCTCTGCAGGCAAAGGACGAAAACGGCACTGTTGGTCAATGTCAACTTGCAGATTTCTGAAAATTAACGAAAATCTAACAACAATCCAGAGAGTGTTTGTTCAGGAAAAATGGTGTTTTTTTCAAACATTCCTCCCCCACCTTTTCTCCCATGGGTTTGTCCAGGAGGAAACTCTAGTGAGTACTTTGTTCCATGCTTTAAACCCGCCACTCCCCGTCTCACGCTCCGCGTGCACAACCAGAACTCTGCTGTCACCCTCCCCTGTTTCTCTGTGACCTGCATTTCCCCTCCTCTGACTGATGTGCGACCCTCCTGCTTTCTCACTCTTGAGAAATCCAATTATACTATGTCTCCTGTGTTTTCCTGATTTAGCTAGTCTTGGGTGCTCGAGCTGCTTGATCTGGGATTACAGTCTTTTCCTCAACTTTGTAATACTCGGTTCTTATTCAGGGTTTGTCCTCTCTCTCCTTCCCCTGCCCCGGTGCTGCCAAGCCCATGACTCTAGACCACTTAGACTGTGCCCACTCCTCCCAGTGCTAACTCATTTCATGCTCCTTCACCATTTTCCTCTTGACTTCCTTTGATGGTGCCTTTTGCTGTGTCTTCGAAACCACTGACTTTTTAAAATAGAAGTGACTTTTTGGCAGTACCATTCAGTGTAATTTTTTTTTTAATCTCAAACACCATCATTTTCATTCTAGATATTTCAATTGGGTTCTTATTTTGTATCTTCCCTGTGTGATAAAATATGCACGATACCCACACCTGCTGGGCCCTCGCCTGCGGATCCCCACACTGGTGCCAGCGTGGCCTTGGGCACTCCTTCCTCAGGTTTGCGTCCTGTTCTCCTGCTCCTTGCATCTTGGAGACTTTTGATGGATGCCAGCGAGTAAGTCACTTTGCTGTGTGCCAGTTTCACGTGGCAGAACCAAGATTTGTGCCATAATTCATTGTCACAGTTCTTTCTCCAAACTGCTGATGCCTTTGATACTTTTTTTGGGGGGGGAGAGATGATAAAGAAAAGACTAGTGAGGGAGCCTATATGATTTTTCCCTTAAATCAGAACACTTCTTAATTGGTTTGGCTGAAGATAAAATTCAATCCTGAAGCATTATATCTTTTATTCTTTTTTTTCCCCAGAGTGATTAAAAGGTCTCTGGTGCAGCAATTGACTATATTTTCTAAATATACATGAAAATGGGCAACATGTAGCACGTGTCTCCTTTTTTAGGAGAAGATCCCATTGGGGCCTGCTGGCTCTCCAGATTACCAGGCATAAAAACTGGGAAGCTTGGGAGACAACAGATGGGGCTGTGTTTTTATAAATGTGCATTTTTATATTTATCATATAAAGCCCATCTTAATAGTAAGGAAATGAATGACCGTCAAGCACATAAACGCTGGGCAGTTTCTCAGAATTTGCCTGATCTAATGTCTTCTGTATGAAAATGGTGAGTGATATTTACTGGAATGGAGCCAAAATATGCATCACTTATGCACTCTTGGCTTAAAGCACAGCTCATATCGGAGATGAGACTAATCAAGCATATCAAATTCTTTCCTGCATGTCTCCTATGAAGTCTGCATCCTCTGTGACAAGTCAGTGCAGACCTCAACAGCTGGAACATGGCTCCATCACTCTGAGACCACAGCATGTTAATAAGACAGCTGTGGAGTTCCCAAAATAGCCTCCTAATTTGTCTTTGGTGTTTATTGATTTTAAAATGAATGTCTGGAACATAATGTAGTAGAAGGAGGTGGGGTTTAGGTCTTAGATAGCTTTACTGCTTTTATTTTGGGAAAATTATTTCTACTGCAGAGGCTCCCTCACCTGCACTTGGGGACAGTAGTAGTTAAGGGACCCAAATGAATAATCTGCTTGTTAATTTCCCCGTAGGTTATGTTTCTGACTGTGGCAAAATGGCTGCTGTGGCTCCAGCCATCACAGCTGCTGTCCATGATAGCAATGACACTTCTTCAGCAGTTGTTCCTAAGCAGTAAAGACAGTTTTGTCCTGGAAACCATTAATAAATTTGGTCCTATCTCATTACCCAGAAATGGATCATTTGCCTTTTTTGGAAACAGCCGTGTAAACACACTGCCCAGTGTCTAAACTGTGGGCTGTACTGTTTTGAAGCTCATGGGCTGCAAAGGGACGTAAGAACTGGAAGTCACGTAGGCTGAACTTACATCTCTTCAGACTCCTGTGAAGAGTCATTGTGTCACTCAAATGAATCACCTAAATAGACACATAGAACAGAACCTGGAACTGGAAAGGACTCAACACGCAGAAGTTGTAAGCACAAAGCCAGTAAACACTCTCTAGAGCAGACGGGTGGCCCTGGGAAGGGTCATTTACGAGCATGGAGGACCCAAGCAGGCCTGGGCAGGGGCGCGCCCCCACCGCAGTCACAGAGGAGACTGCCCGCGCTCACACTCTGGCAGCACAACTCACTGAAGACAAAACAGGTGTGAGTGCATGTCTGTGATTTGGCGGGAAGGACAGCTTAGACTAGAGGCTGGAAGCGGAGTTAGGGGAAGATGGCAGACATGAGGCTAACAAGCGAGGAACACAAACAGTCATCTCATGAAAGGCGGGCGTTGCCCGGGAACCACTTCCGAGCCCGGTAAGGAGGATGGCGTCAGGCGGGTGGGCATGAGGCTGTAACTTGGAGGGAATGCCGGTGGGCATCTCAAGGCGGCTCAGAGTTGCCAAGTGGACACTGAGAGGTCACACCCTGGGGGCAGCTGTGCTGGGTCCCGTGCAGGCTGCCAGGAAAAGCACCTGTGAGATAACATCTAGGGCAGGTCCCCTGCTGCTGAGATGACGAGGATCCCTCCCATCAAGAGGGGTCCCCTCAAGTGGAAGGAGTGGCAGGCACTGGGCCCTGACTCATTCCATGCATGTGAGTAATCGTCCTGCTTTTATTCACCTCCTACCCCCCAACCACTATGTCCCCACACCTGTGAGATCATCCATGAAGATAGGTCGGCTCCCTCGCTGGTCACTGGTGGTGGGTTGTGCTTAGCTGTGCACTGCTCTGGAGTTTGCCTGGCTTGTCATAGGTATAAAAATCACCGTCTTTGCAGAAATACCCTGGAGCTCAGAGTTCCCATCCCCACCCCCCTTCCAATAGTCCATTTCCCTATCCCCATGATAGCCTGAGGGCTGGAGCTACTTGGAGTCTGCTCAGTTCCACTTCCTCCCTGCAGCCCCCAGCAGCTCAGAATCTCTGTGCTGGGGGTCCTTCCCTGGGCTGTTCTCTAGGGGCAGACCCTGCCCGTCCCCCCAGTTCCAGCTGAGCTGCCTGCTGGGCTCTCCCCCACAGCTGCACCCCAGAGGAGGAGTCACTGGCTCCTGCTCCCGCTCCATCATCCTTGCTTCCTCCTCCTGCCCCTTGCTTTATTGCTCAGGGACCTCACTGCCCCTGAGGTCCTTGTGTAAACTGTGGCTAAAGCCAGAAGACCTTTGCAGGTGGTTGCCCCCTGGAGAGGGTTGCTGGTGAGGACAGATGCCCCCAAGGAAAATGCTGAAAAGTGGGCTGTGACAATGGATAATAATAAAGGGGGCATCTGCAGATGCCCAGAGAGGAGTCTTCATTGTGTAGTCTTAGCATGGGGGGGTCAGTGAGTTCAGGCCCCCCCTCTGCCAGTCTTTGAGACGGTTGTTGCAGCCTATGGAGAAGTCGAAGACCCGGAGCCAGGTGTCTTGCTGAGATGCGTGAGTGTGGCTGCCTGTCGGGTTGTTGGGCTGCTGTTGTCTTGTGCGTCGCTGTACTGGGGCATCCTGGGAGCTCATGAAGCGTCTCCTACTGTCTTCCTGAATTGGAACCTGACCTACAGTCGGGCTGGCACATGTCTACAGTGCCAGGAAGGAACCGTCTTAGACACATGGCCTGTTTGGGAGAGGAGCCCTGCGTCCTCAGTCGCAGGACTGGGACACACTGGACATGGCTTTGGGTGAGGGAAAGGCCATTTTTGGCCTCGTTAACTCTGTTTGTCCCTGGTTTGTTAAATAAATCCCATTGCTGTTGTTCTCTGAGCCCCAGTAGTCTTGCAACTGTGCTTGCACACAGGTGAAGAACTCAGACAGTGACCAGGAAACTATCTGGGCAATGCCCTGGCCAGTGTTAGTGCCCCTAACTGCCCTGTATCGCTTGGAGGTGCTCTCTGTCTCCCTGAGGTCCCCTGAGTCTGTCAATCAAGGCCACGAGTTTGGCCCACAGTCTGTTGGTGCCACTCAGCCCCAGCCCCAGGTGAATGCTGCACTCAAGACCCACAGAACCTGCAGGCGCTGCAGTGACAGCCAGTTTTTAGCATCTAGTGATTACGCTTTATGATAAACACGTCCCATACGGTGCCTCCTTCAAACTCATAAAAGTTGTTATTGTCCCAGGCTTACAGAGAAAGAACTCAGTTTTGAGAGACTGGAAACTTAAGGAGCAGCAGAGATGATGTTGAGCCAGGTCAATCCCACGCAGAGCCGGGTCCCCATCCCATGTGGGCAGCCATCCCTCACCAAGAGGTCTGCCTACTCCCCTCCCCAGTCACAGCGTGGCCTGGGGACAGTCAACCTCGCTGACCTGGCAGTGGTCATCTGTACGTGGCCTCTTTGTCCATCACGTGTCCAGCTTCTCCTGGAGAAAAAGTGCATTGCATGGGGCTTTTATGTTCAGTAAGTGAATCTTCACATACTGCTGTTGTCGGGTTTCTGGTCAGCCAGCACTTTGCTCTGTGACATTGTAGGTGGGCGGGTATCCCTTGTCCTGAGCAGGCTGTGAGGGGGCAGCAGCACCCCCTGTGCTGTGCCTGTGCCCCTACCCCCTGGACTTCCAGGTGGCTCTGTGACAGCATTTCATGACACTTCTCAGCAGGTTCTGGGAGTCCTTGCTGCAAGAGCCAGTGGGGTGAGCTGGTCGGCAAATCCAGCCAAGGAAAACAGCGTCAGCCAGTAAAAGTGCAGGCCACGTGGTTAAAATCACTCTAGTGTGAGCAGACCCTGGCGTAAGTGCACATGGAACAAAGATTCAGCAGAAAATGCCTCAAGGTTGCACGCTTGGCTCGTGCACATTCGTGTGAGTAATAAACAGAATCTCGACTTCAGGAAGCTTGAACTTGGGAGCAGAAGGAAAGAGATGAGTGAGCCCTTTGTAGGAAGGATGCGTTCCCGCTTTTACCTGGGCTACTTGATGATGATGTGCATCTTCTTCTTCCAGAGGGAACAAAAGATTGGAGCTGGCTCTGGTCCCATCAGCATGGCCATCTGGAGAAACGCGCCATCTGTAACAGTGGCCCTGCGTCCATGTCTCTGATCCACAGTGACCTGTGTCCTGCCATCACCGGAGCTGCTGGCCACCGCAGGTAATGCTGCCTTTTAGGGCTCCTCCAGCCCCACCTGTGCTGCCCAGCATGGGCTGCCGGGACTCCTCTGTGACCCGGGGGGCCCAGGGGCAGAGGCCAGCCCAATCATAACCCTCCTGAAGCATGTAAGGCTTTTATCCCAGCGCCAGATGTCTGAGAACCTGTGTTCAGCCACTGGGTTCGGGAGCTTGCAGCACCCGGGCCCAGTGGCCTTGGGAGTGCCCACGCCACGTGTGTCCGTGACACCGAACTCTGAATCCCCAGCATGCTTTGGCTGTTCTTGGTGGGCTCCCTTTAAGGCGGGGCAGTCTGCAGACTGGTGTGGAGTCAGGATGAGGACAGCAGGATGGTGTAGGCGCAGGACGTGTCATCCACCGGCATTGCAGGGACAGCTGGTGGACAGGTCACGAGCACAGCCTGCCCACAGATGGGCCTCCACTCTGGGATACTTTGTTAGAGTTGATGCTACCACTTAAAGACGCTTGTTTCGGGGAGTCTCACTGCTGCGGCTGCTCCTGCTCCTAGGCAGGTGAGCTGGGGGCTGGCAGCGGAGGTTTCCATGCATCACAGCCAGAATCCATTGTCTTCATTTGAAAACCAAAGCCAAAAAAAGAGAAACAGTCTTCAAAGGACACTGTGACCTGGTAGTGGTTACACAGGTGGCAGGGGCTGGCCCACTGGGCTCGAGGGGAACGCCAGGCAGTCTCAGGGAGCGCTCAGGCCGAAGTCGCCACCCAGGGTGCAGGAACCCCAGTCCACCTGGGCCCTGGCTCCTGGAACTGCCGTGAAAGCAACTTTGGGAGTCACCTTGAAAAGCCGGTTGTCCCCCTCCCTGAGCCTCTGCTCCCATGGAAACTCCAGCCGCAGGGCCAAGGACCTTACCCTCCCGGGATGCTCTCCTGAGAGTGGGGTCAGGTTCTGGGCCAGCTGGTTCTGGGAAGGACAGTTTGGAACCCGGATGGAGGCTCAGAAGACGGAGCCCAAGTTGCTGAGAGCTGGAGCTTGTGGCACACAGGCAGGACAAGCGGAGCCGAGTACAAGCGATGACGTCAGCTGCTGGGTGTGGGGCGGGCGGTCCTGAGCGGGCTGTGAGAGACGGGGCCTCCTAAGCAGACGGCCAGGCGGGTGAGGACCGTCCAGGTAGGCAGTGTGGCCAGAGCAGAATGAGGCCATGGAGAGAAGAGCCAGTGGCACTCACTGGAGATTTTGACATTTTGCTAAGTTCCATCCTTGGAAACTGCTGAATCAGTGGAGCCAGAAGCCCCCGGACCAAGCAGTTCCTGGATGTGGCAGCTTGATGAGCAAAACTGCCTCCCACCCCGGCCGGGCCTCAAGGTCACAAAGTCCATTTCAAGGACAATCCATCACAGCCACACAAGCTGACATTGATCCCAGCTCCGGCCGATCGGTCGCTCCCCTGCCCTGTCTCCGTGCCCTCCTGGCACCCGTGGGGGACAGCTCCAGACACTTTGCTTCCGCATCTTCCGATTGGAATCGGTTTTTACTCAAAATCTTCCAAAGTTTACTATGCTTCAGTTTATCTCTTAACAAAATTAGGTTCTTTGATAATTACAAGCATCATCTTTTTTAAGATCTCAAAAATCAGCAAAACAAAACAGACGAAAACAAAAGGCAGAATGTTCTTGCTAAGTTGGTTAGATTTATGAGCCCTGGACCAGGAGCCTGGAATAGAAGCACAGCTCGCTCCTGACTAGGGGCAGACTTCCTCTTTGGCCAATTTTATATCTGAAAACTAGGGAGAGGAGAGGGTTCTAAAGCTGTCAGGGTGGGCTGTGGTTGATGGATCAGTCGGTTTGGGGGTCAGCGGCCTAGAAGTCGGTGTGATCCTGACCGGGTCCTGCATGGGTGGAGCCTGTCTGCACCCCGCTGCTGTTCGGGCTCCTCTTGCGGCAGAGCAGGCTCTGGCGGCCTCTCCTCACACATCACTGTAAAGTCACCTTCCGGATCGATGGCTGACTCGCGATCTTGGCCCCGTTCCAGCTGGTCACCGCAGTGCTGTCCCCAGATGCCCCGCCAGGCCTGCGGGTGAGCTGAGTATCTGGAAGGGTGAGAAGATCCTTCCCAGTGACACAATGTTCCTTGAAATCAAGTTTTCAGGGTTTTGGGTGAAGTAACTGCCAAAATCTGGAGCTGTCAGCACCACGGCTGAACGTTTTGGGATCATTTCTCTTTGTTCTTATTCTTGGTCGAATGCAGAAAGTGACCCTGCCGAGCAGCCCTACTGTGCTTCCAGCCAGTCCTGCACCCCTTCATCATCACCCTCCAGTCTGCACCCTTCCAACTCGTCTGCATCTTCAGGAGCCCAGAAGTAACGCGGTCCTCTGAAAATGGCAGGCTCTGCCTCCGCAGCCTCGGCACTGGTGCTCTGTGTGGTTGTCTCCCCCAGGCCCCGCTTTCTTTAGACACCTGTGCCTCGCGACTCACATGATGCAAAGTCGTCCTCACATCGCACAAGAAGACAATCTCGAGGAAGTTATAGAAGCAACTGGTTCAGGTCCAGGAAGGCCGTCTGCTGGGAGGGGGCCCTGCCTGCTCTGAAGAAAGGTGGCTTTACCTGAAAACACCCTGCTTTTTCTGATAACCGTGTCCACCTTGTCTGTCTGTCCACCCTCTGTCTGTCTGGCAACACCCCCATTCTGTGTGAGCCCCGCAGTGGCTATCTGGGAGCATGCCAGCTTGTGATTCATTCAGTAAAGCCTGTCAGATCTCAGGTGTGTGGGTGATGCCAGTTAGCGGGTGCTCACCTGGGGGGTGACAGGACAACCCCAGGGAATCCCTCCCCCGAGTCCCGCGGCATTCCAGTAACCAGCTCGGGTTGGCCCTGTGTGGCGGGACATGAGCTCAGAAAAGAGGCTTCCCAGACAGGGCAGCCCAGGGCCTGGGAGGAGTGGGCCAAGCCTGTCCGGAGCTCTTAGGGATGCCTGATTCGGCCTTGGGGAGCAGAGGGGGATCCTCTACCGGCAGCCAAGCATGAGTCTAAAACGTGAGGAGGAGACTAGAGAGGGCTGGGGGCAGCAGGAGAGGACGCAGCTCTCCAGGGGAAGGAGCGCAAGGCCGTGACACCAGCACACACATGCAATGCCTCTGTCAGTCAGTCAGTCAGCTGACCTCTCCCTGGTGCTCAGTTTCTGCTTCCCTCACCAGGGACGCCGGTTTTATTCGACTTGAAAGGACCACTGCAGAGAACATTTTCCTTAATGGATCTAGACCCTGGGACCAGAAGTATAGCGGATGGTGCTTCCGCCTCTTCTGATCCTCGACGTGAAATGCTTCCCACTGTGCACAGGCAGTGCATTCTCAGCGACACATACTCATGCCTTAGTGGTTCCAGTGCGATGCTGTTTCCATTAAAATAAGGAAAATAGCCATTGTTGTAGGGTGGAAGCAGCTGTGCCAGGAGAAGTGACTTGCTTCTGCCCGCCTGTGTGCCTGGCACACACTGGTATGTTCTGGTGTGCAGGAGCAGGCGATGCTGGGCAGCTTCCTGCCTGGGGTCCTGTGTGCTGGTGCGTGTCCTGTGGGGCTGGCGCTTGTGACCTTAGTGCCTCGTGTTCTAACTCCAGGATGACGGTGTGCCCACTTCTCCCTGCAGCAGCCCCCAGGAGCCACGGGTCTGCTTCGCCTTCACTCCACCCGCCCCTGGACACCGGCCCTAGGCAGACATCTGCAACGGCAGTGGCGTCAGTGATTCTGTGACCACATTAATTCTGGGTGCAGACACAGTATTTTCAGCTCTCTACAAAAATCGCAGTGCACTATAAAAATAGCTTTCATCTATGTTGGTGAGAGTCACAAGAGCTTGCACCATCATTTTTAATTCAGTGTTTTGCCCGCATTTATCTGCAAATGCCCATCTAACGCAGGTGTTCTGCTAATAACCTTTTTTTGCTCTTGCTCAGCGCAGGTTCCTTTTGTTAGCTGGTGTCTCCGAAATACGGTGAAGTCCCAGAGGACATGGCCTCTAGGTTCTCTGCCTGGGAAGAACTTGCCCTTTCAGACAAGAACCAGTTATAAGTTATGTCAAGGGACACTTGAAATTTGCAAGTGAGTTTCTCAAAGCGTGGCCTCAGGTTGTGTTATGACCTACTTTCTCCAGGTAGACATGACTGTCAACGTGTTCCCATAATTTCAGCGTCACTGTCGAGAGTTTAAGGGCCACATAGAGTACCCCCTGCTGCCAGGCTCCCCCCTCCTCGTTCAATACCCAGCCCTTCTGTGCTGTGCTCGGTTAGGCACATCCTCAGTGCTGGGGCCGTTTTATCACATAGGTGTGGGTCCTTGTGTCTGGGTACTTCCTCCTGTGCACAGTTTCATTTGGAAACATCGTATCAGGGTGTGTTCCCTGGGGTGAGTCACCAGTGAAGACATTTAGAAGGATTTTAACTTCAGAATGATTTATTGGGCACCTGTGATTTGCAGAGCACAGAACTGAGAAACATGCAAACAGAACATAGGACACAGACCTGCCCTCAGGTTTTGAGATCTAATCACAGTGGTACTGCATTCCCTTATGACAGGTGTGATCATGTCATGATTATATACGTGGTTTTCCTCTCATTTATATGACAGTATATTTTTCTTTAAGTCAGAGAAAATGGGTCAGAGATGATAAAGAAACACACAAATGGCAGCCAGACCCTTCTGCTCTGCTAACCTATTTGTAAGCGTCCCTAACTCCCTCACTCCCTTTGTAATCTTTACACCAACAAATATACCATCACAAGGTTTATTTCATCAATGCTTTTTTTTTCATCCTCTCGAATACCCTGAATTCTGCTATCCACAGCAACAACTGTGTTCATCTCTCAAAAACTATTAATTCTGGTGATGCTTTTGGTTACCTAATTGCTCTCATTTAGAGAGTTTTTAGGCTCAGGGAGGCCTCGTATGCATTTCAGGAGGTGACTATAACTTTGAGTAGAAAAGAAAACTTCGTGGGTCTCCCTGGTGGCGCAGGGGGTTGAGCGCCGCACTGGGAAGCATCCGCGGCACAGCAGCGCGAGTTCGATCCCCGGCCAGGGAGCTGACCCACATGGTGCAGCAGACCTCTCCTGTCTCGCCCGCTGCTCCCCTCAGCAGTGGATTTCAGTAGATCTGCCTGTTCTGCTCCCTACTCTGTCTCTGGCGAATCCTCTCACCCCCCACCTCTGACCTGTACCCCAGATCTAGTATGCATAAATAAATAAAATCTTTAAAAAAGAAAAGAAAACTTCATGTTTACCAGCCTCTGATGGAGCTTGCCGATGCAGAGGCCACAGCTGGCCGGCCAAGGGAGCTGGCACTTCTGTGGCTCTACCCTCAGCGTGCATGAGAGGTGTTTCCACGGCACGTTGCTGTGAGTGCAGATATCAGGTTCTGTGCCCATCATGAATGTAGTTAGACGTGCCACAAAAGCCTATGAGTACTTAATGCAGATACTTATCACAAATTTACCATTTTTAAAATGTATCACTTTATTTCAACACAAACGGTTTCCTTTGCAATCCTGTGTATGTGAGCGTGTGTGTGTGTGTGTGTGTTCAAAGAAAGGGCACTTAAGTTGTGGCGCTTTGCCTATGTGGACCCAGCACCCACAGCTTCACAAGGCTTCTGTGTGCCCATCTCGGTCACTTGAGCTTCTGCAGCCTTCTCAAGCTGCCCGTTTTCAGAGGGTACTAAAGGGGGGCTGGACTTCCCTAGGGAGCCACCTTTAGGGTCACCGATCTTGGAGAGACGCAGGTGGGAAGGAGACAGCATGCGCCGGGCACGGGGAATTGCCTGTTATGGGGAATGTTGTCTTCTAACCCCATCTTCCTGCGGTATAATTCAGGCCAGCCTCTAAGCTCGGTGGTGGTGTTCTAACCGGGCAGTGATGCTGTCAGGGCTGGTTAAGGGCAGAGCTGCTGTGTGAGCCACGCAGGGACGACATGGGGTCACCTTCACAAGCCCGTTGCTCTCTGTTCTGCTGAGGGATGGCCTCTTGGCCTCTTCATTGGAAGGGAGCGTCAGAAGGACAAGTGTATCTGAAGGAGATTCCTCGAGTTAGCTCCTTCCAAGCTTGTTTTAGCGGCCGCCTATAGTAACAGCCAACGAAAGCCACAGCTGCACTCATAAGTTCTCAGCCAAGGCCAGCCCAGAGAAGAAGAGTCAGACGGCTTCGGTCCCGGATGGACTGACCTGGCCACCTTAGACCAAGAGGCTGCAGCAGAGAAATCACTTCAAAAGATTTCACTGACCTTCATTTATTTAAAAATCCATATTTTTCAGCAAATTGGTGAGAAACTGCTTCCTCCCACCTGTTACTTCTATTAGGACAGGTGTATGGCGCACAGGTACAAGGGGGACAGATGAAAGGGGACAGGTGTAGTCGGGATGCCGTGTGGTTCATACACTTTGATTCCTGGGGACCTCCCCACCCATCTCTCTCTCTCTCTCTCTCTCTCTCTCTCTCTCTCTCTCTCTCTCACATACACACACACACACACACAGGTGAGGTTGCACAGAGGTCTGGGATTCACAGAGTGTCCCAGATCACTCTAGAAGCAGAGATCTGGGAAGAAGACACATCACAAGCACTGCCTGCAGCTCAGGGGCAATGGGCACTAGTGGGGCCGAGGAGGAAGATGAGGCTGCAGGGGAGGGAGCGACCACAAGATGGACGCCTGAGGCAGGTGGGTCATGCAGGGGAGGAACTCCCATTTTGTCTACACCTGCACAGGAGCCAAAGGAGCTCAGGACCTGGGAGGTGCATGGGTCAGGGCCCCAGCCCAGTGCACCAGGAGCAGGAGAGGCGCTGGGGAGGGCCTGGGGCTGCCAGGAGCCCAGCTCATGTTCTGGCAAAGCCCCACTCATATCCTTTCCTCACGGTCCCACCAGGAGCCTTAGGGCGGGTGTCGGTGTGGCAATCTCCTACTGAAATAAGTGTCTTGGCCACTGCGGCAACATTTTGCTATTGTTCCTCAAATCACTGCGGCTCAGTTGCTCAGATGTAGCATGCTCCACGGACAAGCAGTCCTGAGCATGGGGTAGGGAGCTGGCCTGCCTGAGTCACCACTCACCACTGAGGCAAAGACAGCATTTTCTGTGTGTGACCTTATGGAGCATCCCAGTCTCTAAGAGGCAGTTACCCCAAGGCCGGCTCCTCACGGGCTTGTCCTTGGGCTCGATTTGCAGCACTGGTCCTGGCAGGCCTGGGCAGTGGCACCCACGGGCACTCCCACTGCCCCTATGTGTTTCTAGGTGCCAGCGAACAGGTTTTGCTCTGATATCAGCTCTCAGAAGCTTGGTTTTTCTGCAGGTGCTTCGGAGGGTTCAGTGGAGACAAACTCTTACATCCTCATCCCAAACAGCACAGATTGAGGTTTCAAGGGGCTGGTATCGGAGTCTTGTTCCCTTCCCTGCATCCACACAAACGTGCATGTCTGCAGCAGACATTGGCTGTGGTGTGGGTCACTTGGGGCTGGCACTGGGAGATGCGCCTCCTGCAGAGCTCAGATGCTGCTGTCTTGGGGGTTCTTCGTATTCTGCTCATGCAGAAGAATGACAGGAAGGGGCTGGGAGAGTGGAAGCTGACATTAAGGAGCGTCCCAGTTATGCTGAAAGAAAATTCTACTGTATTCTTCTCAATATTAAGAAGGAAACCTCTCAGTAAAGATTAATTGTTCAAATTGCAAATCAATTCTAACCTTCTGTTGTTCCGATCAGCCTGGTGCTGACTCCAAAGCAAGATCACTATCTAGTTGGAATTAACTGCCCATTTAAATGATTATTGATTGAACATTTGAACCAGGCCTTAGGTAAAAATGGGTTTTTGAAAATGCAACTTAAAAATTGAATCCATGCCATTGATTTAAGAACCTACTAGAAATAAGATTCAGGTTTCTGGGCCTCCCTGGTGGTGTAAGGTGCAAGGTGCAGCACTGTGAAGCTATCCGCAGCCACTGCAGCGCGAGTTTGATCCCCGGCCAGGGAGGGGACCCACATGGCACAGCAGACCTCTCCTGTCTCCCCACTCAGCAGTATATTTTAGTACATCTGCCTGTTCTGCTCCCACTCTGTCTCTGATGAAGCCTCTCACTTCTCCACACCTCTGGCCTGCACCCCAGTTCTTGTAGGCATAAATAAAGTAAATCTTAAAAAAAAAAAAAAAGATTCGGGTTTCTACTAGACCTGCTGATCTTTGCCCTCAGCTCAACAAGCCTCTGGACATCTGTCCCAGGATGTCAGCAGGAAATGGGTCCTCTCCTGAGAGTTACCTCTTGTTTATTGGAGACTTAAAGTGAAATGTGCTTTCTTCTATAGTAGAGCTGGAATGGTTTCCTGGAGTGTATGCAGAAAGTCAAAGGTATTGCTAGTATATGCACGTGGGCAAAATCAGTGAAGTATGGGGGATATTAACCAGCACATCTTATTTCAGGCTCCTACTTAATAAAAATCATTATCGATGGTGGGCAAGATCGATGTTGTGTCTGAAATGGCTATGAATGAGACTGGCATGGACAGTGGCGGGCCCCCACCACCATTAACATTGTGGACTATGTGCACAGCTGAATGGCCATCGCTTACTTGCCAATGTCAAAGGGATGATTTCAGCAAAGAAAGGGCTGCTCCACTTCTCAGGGTTTCTCTGACCCAAGAGTATGAGTTATCTGATGCACCTCTGTACTCACGGGTGTTTGGAGTCATTCATTTGCCTTCCCTGAGATGCAATGTTTGTTGGCCACATTCATTATATAATATGCTGAGGATATTTTTAAATATCAAAAACGAAAGTCCTTATAACTCAAAATTGAACGGGACCTCCTCTAACATAATTTGATATAAGCATCTTGTATTGGAGTTGGTTATTTTTGAAGGAGCACCAGCAGCTGAGGACAGAGGAGCTGGCTGGAACCGAGCTAGGGCTGGGTTAGTCCAGAAGCTTGCTGCTCCCTGCCAGCATGGAGCCTGAGGTTCAAGGACAGGGGCAGACCCGAAATCACTCAATCTAGAAGCTGTAGATGGCATTTAATTTTTGTCACAGGTCATTGATCCCAGTCAGGAAGGGAGATGGATTTGGTGACTGAGAATAAATGGTCTCTGGCACATGGACACAGAGACCTGCCCGCTGGTCACTTTGGAAGTCTCACCGGTTCCTCTGCAGCCCCAAAGCAGCCAGAATCCTCAGACAGGTCTCCAGTGTGTGTGTGTGCGCACATGTGTGTGCGCTCAAACACATGTGTGCACATGCACATACATGTGAGTGTGTATTGTATGCATATGCATGCACATGTGTACGTGTGTGTGCAGGTGAGCATGCAGGTATGTGCCCAAGTGTGAGTGTACGTAAAAAATGTTGCACGCATATGAGTGTACATATATGGGTGTGTGCACTTATGTGAGTATGGGCCCATGAGTACAATGTGTGTATGAATGTGTGTATGTGTGCACATGTATGAGGGACAGTTCAATGAAAGTTCTTAGTGGAATCCTCAGCCTCTTGTCATCACTGTTATGCAACGTGACTGTGCCACCTCGCCTGGCTGCTGTGACACCACTGCTGCACCGGCGGCTTTCGAGTGACCATCATAGTGAGTCCACCGCTGGATGAGTAGAGAGACATTGGCCATGTGCTCGGTTGTGACAGAATCAAGGGGCTCACTGGCCCAGAAGCCACTGGCCAGGACTCCCAAGCACTGCCCATGGCAGGGGAGGCAACAGAGGAAGGACAGGTGTGAAGCCTGGCGGTGCTGTGAGGGTCCACCAGCCACACTCCACCCCTCACGTCACCTGGAGCTTGGTAGTTGGGAAGAGGAGATGGGAGCTGTCAGGCAGAGGCCGTGAGCTAAGAAACAGCAACTGTGCGAGCAGAATGGTTAGGGTTAGGCTTAGGCTTAGAGCAAAGGTCAGGCCAACATGTACATCACAGACGCATTTCCGTATCCTGCAAGGCCAGAGGAGGACAGTCCAGCCCCTTCTTGGGAGGCTTGGGAGGGTGGGATTGAAGCCCTCAGCGCCCAGCACTGGGCCTCAACCGTTATCTTCACAGCCACCCACGTGTTAATCCATGTATGTTAAACACGCCGGGTGTTCCATGACCAGCTGGAGGGCCCACTTCGGACTGAATATCCTATTTCCGCTATTTTGTGTGATGTCCAAATTGCTGGCTCATTCTTCCTACAGCATCTCACAACAGGAGCTTTTAAAAAGATTTTCTTTTTCCTTTCCCTCTAGAATAGGTGAAGTGTGGCCTAGTTTTTATGGACAAGACGATGGGATACTTCTCTCTCCAACGCGCCCTGACACAGAGAAGAGTCTGCTGCCTGCCGCTGTGTCTTCTTCACTCATGATGATGAATCCCAGCACTGTCTCCATCCACACCACACAGGCTGAAGGTAAGTCTTGCGGGCAGATAAGTGGTAGGGCTGGTCAATGGGCAGAAGTCTGTGAATACTCAAGAGCAGTTGTCTTATCCACTGACAATTCCCAAGAGGTATTTATTTCCCATCTGTGGGATGAGGAAGGTTCTGGAAAGTCCAGATTGGAACCCTTGGGCCACATGACCATGCCTGGGTGGTCAAGCTGAAAGGCTGAGTGAACGAGAAGCAGAATGGGCCAGAGAAGAGGGTGAGACGGGCCTCGAGTCACCAGGGCCATCCTAAGAGTTCGAGACTCACGTCTGCAAAGAGGGCCTCTCCACACTTGTATTTTAAAAAACAAACACACAGAGCTCCAGATGTGGAGAGCCCAGTCTGTTCTTTGCTGGGTAGTGCAAATGGGGCAAATGCCTTGCAAAACCATTTGGGGGTCCCTCAGGAAGGTTGTAGGAAAACGGGCGCAGGACAGGGCAGCAGTTGGACCTTACCCGGCCGAACTATGCCCCCTTGAAGAGCAGGAGCCAAGCCCGCCTCATCTGTGGTCCTGCCTCAGCCCGGCACTGAGCAGCCGCTGAGTGGTGGACAGTGGAGGGTGAGACCGGGGAGGAAGAGGATCCACTGGCTGTACTGCAGCTTCTTCAGGCCACCTCTTGCTGTAAGCGTCCACTGAACTGTCTCAGAATCCAAACTACAGGCCAGTCTGTGTGAAGATAAATGACACTTGCCAAGAATCGGGACCCCTAAATCATTGTTCCTATGGACATTTAGCTTACCTGTGGCTTTTTAACACTGACATTTACTTTTCTGACACAGGGGTATGGTTTCTACAAGGGGAGAGAAACAAAAAAGAAGACCTATAAAAATCATAATATAAGGAGATAGTTCCACCTGACGCCTCATCATAAATTAATATATAAGGACACAGTGAGATCATTTTAGTATTACAAGTTGATATAAGCAAAGGAAAAATATCTGTAACTTTGCATCAAAGAATCACAAACACCAACTCATTTCTCAGGCTGCCGAAGTGCCAGCGAGCACCGCCAGTTCCTAGAAAAGAGAAACTTCTTTGAGAGAGTTTCCACACCGCAGGGTACGTGGGGGAGAAAGCCGCTGAAGACTGTAGCTTGACTGCCTGCAGACCAGCTACCCCAGCCGTGCAGCAGCAGGGGCTAGGGAGGGAGACACATGTGGCAGACACAGGGCCCTCCTGAAAAGGTGCATGTTTTATAAACGCCCTGGGCCAGTCAGCTGCTCTTTCAGAGTGTTACAAACAGCTCAGTTTCCCAGGCTACCTTAGACCAGGGTTGTCTTTTGGGAGAAACCCGCTGTGAAGCTGGTGGCGTTATATCCAGATGGCCATGGATAAGGGTGTTTGCAAGTGAAATGTGTGAATGGGATTTAAACCAGCAACCCACAGCCTTTATCTGAGCCAGCCCTTGATATCAAAGCCCTTAGAGCAAACCACTTTCCATAAAAATGTGTTAAGAAGACTCAGAGCCACAGACCAACAGGAAGAGCAAAACTTATCAGCAAAGTTGTTTAAAGGACTGGGTGTGCTATTGTGTAGACGTGGGGACACACACAGGCACAATGCAGAGGGCTAGCAAAGGGGGGCATGCTGTGTCCAAGGAGGGTGACAGCCAGGCCCCCCAATGCCCAGACCTGTCCAGCAGAGCTGCAATCCAGCCAACACGTGTGCTACAGAGTCCTGGAAATACTTTTTTTTTTTTAATGCTGTTTTAATGCACTAAGGCAGACGTTCCAATGCAGCTCGACTCAATTAATTTAAATTCAGGAGGCACGTGTGACTTTGTGGCCACAGTCATGTTGACAGAAGATAACTCTTGATTTTCATTCTTTCACTCATCACCTAAGCAAAACTTATTGGGTGTGCCGGTCGCTGCAGCAGCTAGCAGGATGCAGACAAAAAAGAGAGATGCTCATGTCCTCTGAAGCTGCCAGTCCAGCAGGGAAGACAAGATGGTATGTTACACATCTTAAGATATGAATGTGGGGCCTCCCTGGTGGTGCAGTGGGTCGATTGCTGCACTGTGAAGCATCTGTTGCACAGCAGCGCGAGTTCCATCCCCGGCCAGGGAGGGGGCCCACATGGCACAGCAGACCTCTCCTGCCTCACCTGTTGCTCCCCTCAGCAGTGTGTTTCAGTCAGTCTGCTTGTTCTGCTCCCCACTCTGTCTCTAGTGAATCCTCTCACCTCCCACAACTCTGGCCTTGTGCCCCAGCTCTTGTATGCATAAATAAATGAATCTTTTTTAAAATACATGAATATGGTATCAAAGACCTGTGTGGGTTCCTGTGGGGGACCGAGGGGGTGTGTGAAGTGGGAGCAGACTGCGCGGGGGAGCTTGCAACTGAGCAAGGGGGTTGGGATCCTGGTGGCCAGGATGACTATAAGAGGGACAGTGGAGAGGGGCACAGGGCGCAGAGGCACAACAGGAGCCTGGGGTGCACTTCCCGGGGCCAGGCAGGTGATTCCTGGTCGGACGTTAAAACAAATGTTGCCGAGTGCTACCCTCACCGCTGTAATGTTCAGCAGCCCGGCCTGACCCCAGCCTCATGAAGGAGGCCTCAGACGTGCTGCAGCCCCAGCCAAATTCAAGTCGGGGAGGGCTGATCCGTCTGCATCTGGTGTCAAGTCCAGGCCTCCATCAATATGAGCCGCCACGGCCCTAAGCTGCTGCTGACGATGAAACCCACAGACGGAATTTCCTGTTAATATGCTGAGCACATGCAAGGTAAGCTTAATGCCTTTGAGTCAGAAGTTAATCACAGTTAATCTATTTTTATACAAATACTGACATTGCTAAATTTTCAAGCCTTTATGAGCAATATTTGTATAAACAAGAAGTGAATCTACACAGCATCTCACTGTTAGGCGTGCCTTCACTAATAAACCTTTTATAAGGAAACTGTGTTAATGCAGCAACAGAATACAGTCACATCTGAAGCCTAGAAACAGGGGCCCGGGGGAGGGAGAGCAGCCCCAGAACTGGCCGTGCCCCACCTCCACTGTCCGTCTATAAATGCACTGATGCTTGGGAGACTCCAGCCGTGGTTTCAGCCTACATGCAGAATTCCCGCTTTCCATTTCCCATCGTTATCTTGATAACTTGCAGAGCTATCATTTAACATTTTAATGCACTATTGACATGGTCCATGACAAAATGAGAGTGATGATTTTCACCCACTTCAGTCCCCCACAGGGTGTCAGGTTGCACCAATCTGGCTCTGGAAATCACAAAAGGCCATTTCTAAGGTACCAGTTTGTTATGGGCCAAAGTCTGTGGGGGAGGGGGGAGGGGAGAAAGGGGGCATTCATAAGACTCTGTGCTGGAGCACTGATGGGGTAAAGTCGTACCCCCAACTGTGTATTTACATAAACCAATAGCAAATTGATACATTTGAGAAAAAGGTGTTAGTTAAAAATGATAAATATTAACGTAGAAGCACAGCCTTCAAAGCCCTGGTCAGCCACCAACCTAAGGGGACACGGCCACAGCTGAGCATGCCACTGTGCAGCCCAGGGCTGGCCAACAGCTCTCTCCTTGGAAAGCCGGGGCAGTAGCCATCGTCTGTGTGGGGCCGCTGTCTCTGCGTCACTCTCATCATATTTATGATGGACAGTAGAAAGGGAGCTTATGGTGTGAGAGCCTCCTACTGAGGCATTCATGTGTGGTTATGCCCACTCCATGAAAAACAGAGACAGGGTTTCCCTGGTGGCCTAAGGATTAAGTCTGAGTGCTAGCTCCACAAAGGCCTGAGTTTGATTCCCTGCCAGGGAGCTAATCCACCTGGTGCAGCAGACCTTTCCTGTCTCCCTGCTGTTCTCCTCAGCAGTGTATTTTAGTAGATCTACCTGTTCTGATCCCTATTCTGTCGCTGGTGAATCCCTCTAGGCCTTCTACATCTGGTCTATTCCCCAGTTTTATGCAAAAATAAATAAATAAAATCTTTAAAAAGAAAAGAAAAATGGTGCTTCACTGGTGGTACAGAGGGTTGCGCGCTGGAGTGTGAAGCATCTGTGGCACAACAGTGTAAGTTCAATCCCTGGCCAGGGAGGGGACCCACATGGCGCAGCAGACCTCTCCTGCCTCACCTGTTGCTCCCCTCAGCAGCGTATTTCGGTCAATCTGCCTGTTCTGCTCCCCACTCTGTCTCTGGTGAATCCTCTTACCTTCCATAACTCTGGCCTGTACCCCAGCTCTTGTGTGCATAAATAAATAAATCTTTAAAAAGAAAAGAAAAATGGAGACAGAATCAAGATGTGTGCAGCTTTCTGTTGAAGATGAAAATGCTGAAGCAAAGGGATTGGTGTGTCCAGGATGACCAGGGGAACTGGCGGTTTCAGCATCGCTATATGATTGTTACCAAGGACTCAGGTGGCTGAGGCAGCAAAGTCTCTCACCTGACAGCCAATTTGCCTCTGGAACTTGGGGCAGCTCCCTGCATGGTTCCAGCTGAGTCTCTCCTGAACTTGCAGCCATGACCTGACTGTCCAGGTTGCTGTCACTGGGGGACTCCCGGGAGCACCTGCCCCCAAGAAGGTGACATAGCTGGCAGCAGCACTGAGCCGTGGCCCCAGATGGAGAGTGAGGAGGCAGCCTGCTCTGTGAACCTGCGTAGGAGCCACACAGCATCGCAGCCGCCACTCTGATCTCCCGTGGGGAGGAGTGAAGAGCACATGCTGTGTGGGAGAGGCCGCCTCTGCCCAGACTTCAGCCTCACCAGGCTGGAGCCCATCCCACAGAAGCACGCCCTTGCCCAGTCTCCGCATCCCTCTCAGTGTGATGCTAAGTCACAGGCACCGACCTCCCCGCTACATGCAAGGTGTCTCGAAGCCAGGAGAGAGAGGAAACCTCTGAAGAGCTTTAAATGACAGAGACCCACCTGCAGCGTATGCTTGATATTTAAGGTCACCTTTGCCTAGGTAACAGCAAGTTTTAGCATCTACTTAAAATTGAAAGCATGAGCGCCCTAGTTCATGGGCAGTGTTAAAATCTAGCTCAGTTTCTTCCACAAAATCTCATTTTCTCCAAATTATCAGTTTCTGTATTAAGTAATCTAGTCTCATCCTTTAAAGTCAGCGTGAGAAAACCACACGTCTGTTTTAACATCAGACGCAAAGGTGAGCTATGACAATCCAATCATCTCTGCTTTTTGCCGTGCCTCCCGTTCAGACAAAATTGCTGGTCCCTGTTTTCAGCAAGTGGACTAAGAGGAAAGGAAGAAAGGAAGAGGTGGAATAGACAGGGAGGAGGAAAGAAATGATGGAAAATCAGAAGAGGAAGAGAAAAGGAGGAAGAACTCACCTAAGGCAGCCACAGACATAAATTACTTTAAATTGTTCTATTCGAAAGCTAAAAGTCATCAGAGCAGGCTTGTCTCTGGCGGGTCCTCAAGCTGTCCTCAGAATTAATGGCAAATTGGCATAGACCTTTTCAGTTCTGCTCTTATTTGCAGGGAAGCAGCTTCATTGTCAAGTGAGTTCCGCTTATGAGTGCAAATGTGAGAGAAACGTGTCGACAGGTAGCAGGTGCAATTTCGTTGTCGCTGTGATATGTGAGGGGAGGCTCCTGGCGACACAATGTAAAAGAGAAAACTACGCATAATGGTCTGGTGCATGCAGACTGTTCATCACAGTGGCAAAGGAAGAGATTTGTTAAATTATAATTGTTTTCATATTTACAATTCTGCCAATAAATTCAGGCCTAGCACGCTCATTAGATTGCACATTAAAGTACCTGCTACTTCTGCTCGTGCCACAGCTGGCAGATGGTGAGGACCAGGTGACTGGGCTAGCAGGAGCCACAGAATTTTAAAGAGATACTTGTAATTGTGTTTAGCTCTTGCCCTGGCTGTGTCTGTGCTCCCGGCCACTCAGACACCCCAGCCCCAATGGACAGCTGTGCCTTTATCTTGAAAAACGGCTCATGCTTTTAAAACAAATCCGTATTACTCATTATTTCACCATTTTAGAGCAAATTGGATGGTACAGACAATGTAATCATGTTGCTATAAGCCATTTAAAAGTGTTTCACATTAAATGTGAAGTCTGTGTTTCTCTCCCTGCAGATGCTTTACTTAATCTAACAAAAGTCTCTCTCTACTCAAACTTACTTGGAGACAAATTCCCAAATTATTGAGTCTGTACTGAATGACAACACATGGCTCAGAGAATAATAATAATAATAATAATAATAAGAAGAAGAAGAAGAAGAAGAAGAAGAAGAAATAATAAACAAGTCACATGGAAGACCACAGAGATTGGATCATTATAACTGATACAAAGTAATAAAATAATGAAATCAGATGGGTAGATACTAAGTCTTTCATCTCTGTGTCAATTTGTTGCAAACTCTAATTCTCCCCCAGTCTTGGGGAAGGCAGCCCAAAGATACTATGATGCCCCCTCTAGCCTCACCCTTCCCAGGGATGGCAGGTGGTTAAAGACTGAAATGTCTGATGACAGTTGAGGGTGTATTGCAATTTCCATCCTTGACCAGGATCTTCATCTCTCAGTCACAGACCAGGCAGCCCGCCATGTCCACTGGCAACTCAGTGCCTTGCCGGCTGACCCCAGCTGGAGTTCAGTGGTCACTTTCTGTGGCTTAATTGCATGTCCATGTCCTGCGGTGCCTGCTGGGCACAGCTAGCTTTCCTGCTTGCTCTGGGCTATGGTCAACAGTCCATATAAAACTCACATCACTTGGTTCAAATGGGACTCCTTCAAGGAGATGGTGCTAAGTATGGTAAGTCAGATGGAGAAATACAAGTACTGGACGATTTCACTCACTGTGTAATATAGAAAAATAATGCAAAGGGACAAGTGAAACCCAGCCCAGACAGACCCTAGAAATCTGGCTGCAGAACTGAGGTCCCCAGGGGATGGGGCAAGGAGGGGCAAGGCCCAGTGGCCCATGCTGTGGAGGTTGGGATTTCGATATGGGCGTAAATGGTAACATCCATCTAAAAAGGTGTGACCCTATGCCCCTAAGGCACATATAATGCCAAAAACCAATGTGACCCAACAAAAATAATACAAAAAATATGACACCTTACATATTATTCTGTTTTAGAGATGGTCTGTTTTTGTCAAAGAAAAATGCCTTTTAACTAAAATTCTTATCTTTTTAAACCTTCAACCCAGACATGCTTAAATCACAGAAGTCACTAAGGATCATTTGCTACAAAGGCATTTTATATATGTATATAATATATATAAAGGTATTACATATAATTATAAATATCATATATGTAATAATATATAAAATAAAACACTAATGTTTTTTCACAAACCCATACAAATTCTGAAATTCATAAATATGTAAATACATATAAAATGTAATATATGAATACATGTCCATATATTTCCATTCAGTTATTTCTAGTTTTCTATTCTGAGTCCTTCCAAGAAACCAAGCTCCTCCCAAAGTCGTGGAAAGGCCAATGGCAAGTGAGAGCAGGTGTCTGATCCCCACGCACTTGACAACGCTCGACTCCACCTTCCTCTTAGAAAGAACACCCATTGGGCACCATCTCAGAAGGCCAGGATTTGACCCTCAGATCCCCAAGTTTGCTGCATAAACCTCACCAAATAGATGAGCCTCCAAGCCTGTTCATCTGAAGCCAAGAATATTAGCGGCCCCATTAGCTCTCTTCAGGTTCAAGGCCAAGCCCGGTAAATGTGCCCCGGGTCGGTTCGGTTTCATGCAAGCGCTAATTATTGTGATTACTAATGTCTCTGTCCTTTTGATCTACCTTGGATGTAACACCAAAAATCATTCTTCACCAGATTCATTTCTAACAATTGCTGACCTCATTAAGGTAACTGCCATGGATTGGGATGATTTGTGCCCTCTGCAGTGCTCAATCGCCCAGGCTGGTAGGTGGCAAGAGGTCTCTAGCTCCTCACCCGTGGCCACCCACAGGCCATAGGCCTCTCCCTCACCATCTCTTCCACCATTATCACCACCACCTCCAAAGGCGTCCAACCAAACAATTGGCCACCAAATTGATCAAGAGGCAAAATACAGGAAACTTGGACTCTTCTGCCAAGCAGCGTCCATTGCTCTGTTCCTGGGGCTGGGAGCTCAGCTTTCCCACCTGGAGCAGCATTTCTGACCATCCCTCTCGGCCGCCAGAGCAGCAGGGGAGCGACTCAGCCCCTGCATACATGCTGAGGTTGTATTGTGTGTTTGTATGTGTGTGTTTGCATGTGTGTGTTTGCATGTGTCTATGTGTTTGTATGTTTGTGTGTGGCATGTGTCTGCATGTGTGCTTTGTGTGTGTGTCTGTGGTTTGGGTCTGTGTGTGTGTGGAGCATGCCTGTGTGGTGTGTGTGTACATTGTGGGGTGTGTGTGTGCCAGTCCCACTTAGGGCTTGCCCCTTGATGAAGGGCCAGTGGCATACACTCTGTGGCTTCTCACACTCAGCGCATATTCTTCACTCCTGTTCATGGCTGGGAAGCACAACCAGCCGCCTTCTGTGGCCTGAGTGACATTGGTCTTGCCTGAGCCCTGGAAGGGAGCCAGCTCCCGGCTGCCTTCCTGAGACACCATTTAACTTGAAAGAATGACTAAGGGACAAACTGGTCACTCAGACCTGGGAACGAGATGCGTGTTCTGGAAAAAAGCAAAGCCCCTGGCATGGGGAAGCCACTGCTATACTTGTTGCCATTGGTGAGAGTGGAAGTTGCTGGTGAGAATTAGACACATAGAAAACAGTATCTGCTCTGCGCTCTACAGCATTTCGACACTTAAATTATTTCTTGTGGGACAGGCAGCGCTAGCAAGGAACGTGTTTTGCAATTGAGCGTGCTGACATGGCGTCTGGACAGTGCGGTGACGCCGCAGCTTCCACCATGACCTTACGAGCCTCACACGAGGAGGTGCCTTTCTCGGTGTGGACAGATGGACGCAGAGGAGGCAGAGCTCACAGCCAGGGGCCCGACTCAAAGCCCCCAGCCCCGGGATGCCAGGAGCACGGGTAGAGCCTCCATCGCAGGAGTACGCAGGGCTGTCCCGGAGGGCTACAAAGCCCCCAAACCTGCTTTAACCTTCCAGCTTATGGACGCAGACAGAGAGGCCGGGACTGGACACCTCCTGTTCAGCCGGGGAGGGACTTGAAGGACATGCGTCTGTGGTCATCTTGACGCTCTGCAGCCCCTCATGGTACTAGGAGCCTTAGGTGTGCACGGTGAGGGCACTGAGTGCGCCTCACCAAAGCTGGGAAACAAGTTAGTGCGTCACTTCTCAACAGCAAAAGAATAAAGAGAGAGTGGCAAAAATAGTTGCCACTCTTCTCTTGAAGTTTTGATTAAAAGGTAATTTGTGTGGATACCTGGTCATTTGGTTTTTATAGTAAACTGAGAAAACCTGAGACCATGAGGCTATTGTTTAAAGTGATCACATTTCTAGAAAGCGTCTCTTTATTTTTAGTGGAAAGGGCAAGCGTGATGCTGGGTGGCTCTTAAAGCCTCCCTGGGACTGACGCCTGTCCCACCGGCAATGCCAGCCCTAGACTGCCACGGCTACTTCTGTCACTTAGCGCTAGGTTCTTGCATAGTCCTAAGCCGTAGAGAATGTTCTTCACAGCATAAGTGCGGTTCTGAGGCGAAGCGCTTCGTCTTTAGACCCATTTATTTGCTCTCCTTATTGTTCAGGTACGTTCTCTTAAAGAAACAACAAAAATGACCAGGAGGCCCAGCAGCATGTCTTTTTTTCTACACAGAACCTGCAGAAGAACTCTTTTAACAAAGTTATTTCCCTGGCATAAGCAGAGTAAAGGCGCTTTGGGAAGATGGGAACCCAGGGTGGAGGCCGGCCTCCAAGGGCTGGCGGCCTTCTAGTGGCCGCACCCCAGCCTCCACTTTCGGTGGGGGCTGGCACCCCCTGGTGGACGCTCGGGGCAGAGACCTTCCTGAGCATCACTAGGGAAATTCTCCCACCTGCCTGTGCTCAGCATGGCCAGGAGCCCACATTTCCACACTCACCTTTGAGGATGTGAATGACGCGACAGGACCAGGGGAAGTTCCCCTGGTCCCCAAGTCTCTGGTCTCTGGAATGCAGCCTGCGGGGTGGGGCTCCAGCCAACACCACTGTCTGGTGAAGCTACCACATGGGGGCTGTGATGGGGGATGCTGCCAGGGGCCTTGTAGCGGCAGGATGGATGTGGCACAGGAGCAGGGTTCGGGATGGTTCTGGGCAGATAGGTCAGGGAAGGAGAGTCTTGGAGCCCTCGATGGCTTTTAGGCTTTATTTAGTAGAGGTGGCCAGGTACATGGCAGGCAGGGGGGCCAGGGGACTGGGAGGCTGGCAGGCCTCCCAGCCCCCGGCGCATCTCACCCTCTTGGTTGCTGCTTCTTCTATCTCTGCTGCTGCTGCTGCTCCTTCATCGGTCGGTCCTCACAGTTCGTCTGTTGATCCTCACAGTTCTCACAGTTCTGGCGTCCTTATGACTCCGCCCATTTATGCCGTGTCCAACACAGGTGCGCCCACTTGCGCATGCCCACCCTGGAATGCTCGCAGCACCTCAGGTGTCCATCATCAGTGGTGGGAGGGTGGAAATACCTGATCAACCTTTACCCTACAGGCCTCCAATGGGCATCTGCAGGGTAAATGAATTGCTCAGGCTTTTCTGCCCCTGGCCTCTGTGGCTCTCGCCTGTGGCCTTGAGTGTACAAGATGCTGGGGACTGTGGGCACAGGGCGTGTGCCTAATGGTGGACCCCTGGTGTGATGTGGGCCTGCTGAGTGGGCTCACCTGGGCCAGGAGGTGGGGGTATAGGGCAGCGTCACTCAAAGATGGCTGCAGCAGGATGACTATGAAAGGAAGAAGCCATGAGAGAATGCCAGAGAGAGCCCCAAAAAGGAGCATAAAGATTCTCTAGGGGCTGGGCAGCCTGCCAGCCTCCTGACCCCCGGCCACCTTGCCCATTCTGTGCCTGGTCAGTGAACTACACATCCGATTGTGAACACGCCCACCTGCCGTCTGTGTTCTGGTTGCCCCTGGAAAGCACTGCACCCTACCACATGGCCAAACCGGTCTTTGCTGCCCCAGGGCAGCCCTCGGCCCCACTTTCCTATCGCAGGACAGTCTGACATTTTTCCAGACCAGCCCGTGCGTGGGCTCTCAGGTGATCTAGCAGCGGGCTCAGCTTGCTGGCCAGCCTGACAGGTGAGGACAGGAGCCCTGCCCAGAACATGGTGGGGTGGAAGTGATGGTGGACCAGGAGGAAGAGCAGCCCCAGCAGAGACAGGCCACAGGGCTACCTGCGGGCCACCTGGGCTGGTGACTGGGAAAGACCCACAGCTGTTCCTTTGAGACTGTCAACCACAGTTTTTATCTCCCCAGAGAACCTGTGCCCGTCCTCGTGGAGAGAGGCCGCATTTAGAGAAGCTGGCGGGGTGCGCGGAGGACACGCTCCATACACATGGATCAGGCAGGTGCTTCAGGAGCAGGTGGACGTGTCCAGAGACGTCAGCCACTGAGTTCCCTTCCCAGAGCACTGGCACCAGCCACAGGCCCATCCACTGAGGCCACGGAGTTCAGGACAGCGGGCATCTCCTTGTTCAGGTCACGGTGGGAGATCGTGGCTTGTTGACGCCGGGCCCTGAGGAAGGGATCACAGGAGAGGCTAAGAGGGTCTGGAGGAGTGTGGGGGGCTCCTCCTCTCCAGGTCAGGATCTGGGGGCCTGTCCCAGGCCCAAACTTAAGGCTCTGTGCTCTGGGATCTGCCTGCTTCGGCTCAGCCTATCTGTCTCCTCCACCCCGAGAGTACCCCAAGGAAACCATGTTCAGAGCACGGCCTGCTGCTCACCCGTACCCCTCCTTGAGCCCAGAGCAGATGGGCACAGCCCAGGACTGACTCAAGGAGACAGAGGAACTTCTCAAACCTATAATTTTATTATAGCCCTTAACAAACTGTGTCAAGAATGATCGGACCATCACTCTAAAAATAGAAGGTGGCAGCGCTATCAGGAGCAGATGCTGCAGGGAATTGACAAAAATGAAGAGCTCGGAGAACAGAACAAAACATTTTTTTTTTAAAGATTTATTTATTTATGCATACAAGAGCTGGGGTACAGGCCAGACCCACGGGAGGTGAGAGGATTCACCAGAGACAGAGTGGGAAGCAGAACAGGCAGACTGACTGAAACACACTGCGGAGAGCAACTGCGGGCGAGGCAGGAGAGGTCTGCTGTGCCATGTGGATCCCCTCCCTGGCCAGCGGCAGGGATCGAACTCGTGCTGCAGTGGCTGCGGTTTGCTTCACAGTGCGTTGCTTAACCCACTGCGCCACCAGGGAGGCCCCAGAACAAAACATTTTTGATAAATGGAACACGTGGGGTATTTGCAAATAGTCTTAGGTCATGAAGGAGTAGAGTAGGGAGGACAGGAGCGGGGAGGCCTCGATGAACACAGCCTGCAGCGTCAGCGGGTGTGGGGGGGCCTGCAAGGGAGGGACTGAGCTGGAGGGGTCCTAGGGAGAACATGGCTGCCGAGCTTGCCAGCCTGCCCCCTCACAGGGACTTCGGGTGAGCCGCCTGCACCCTCCCGGGGTGCTCGCTCCCTCCAGCTGAGCTCAGTGCAAGCTGAGGAGACTCCAGTTTGTATGCCCGCCTCCCAGCAGCCTCCCAGCTGCCTGAGTTGCCTCCTTACCTATTCCAGGGGTTGGGTGGCATCGAAAATAGCCCAAGGGGGCCTGTGAAGCCTGGTGCTTCTGCTCCTCCTTCCCAATCATGACAAAGGCTGAGGAGGTGACCCCCAGGCTGTGGGAGACCTGGTGTGCTGAGCGGGGAGGGAGCCCCACTTAGAAGGGGCTGCCTTCCTCCCAGATAAGCCATGAACTCCTCCCCCTCTGGGGGTCCTATGTGCCCCCAAGGTGCCACCTTCTCAGGGCAGGGCTGAGGCCTCCGCTGTCATGCTATCAGCTCCCAGCTCTGGCAGGTTTAAGGGGACATTGTGCTGCTAAGTGTGGCCCCCAGGCCAGGTTATAAAAACACAGTCCTTACTGCGCTTCCCCCAACCCCCCTAACCCCCCACCCCTGTCCTGTCTCGCTGACACATACATGCCAGCACATGCTCCTGCAGCCACCCAGCAGCCCTGTCTGAGGTGGGCCAGAGACTTGGGCCAGGCCCCCAGACCTGCACTCAGCACAGAAGGCCCTCCTGGGTTCCCCGTCCAGAGGGCAGTGATTGCCTCCCAGAAGGGGTGCCCAGGCCAGGGCCCTGGTGAAGACCACAGACTGGGGATCTCATCCCCCAAGGGCTAGTGGGCCTGCCTGATGCCAAGATCACCCCTCTTTGATCTACCGTCCACCTGTACTGTTTCAGTCTAGCAGCTGGGGAGGCCTCGGTTGGGTCAACAGCCACCTGGGGATGGGAAGCCTGAGGAGAAGGCGCGACTCAAAGACAGCATAGACAGGACAACCTGAGGGGTGAGGACGCCAGGTGTGACAAGGCCACCTCTGTGGCCCCAAGAGGAAGTCCAGGCCCGGTTGTGGCTCCTAAGATGAAGGCTCAGGGAAGGAGGCAGACAGCACCCCCCTGAGCGGGGAGGGAGCCCCACTTAGAAGGGGCTGCCTTCCTCCCAGATAAGCCATGAACTCCCCCCCCTCTGGGGGCCCTATGCGCCCCCAAGGTGCCACCGGTTCTGATGCCTCGCGCTTCACCCCCTTCGGAATTTTCTTTCTAGAATTATTTCTGAGGTCAAAATGGCATCTCATGCGGGCTCCAAGGAGCTGCAAGGGACCCACCCCTGGTGCTCTGGTGATGACCTACCAGGTTCTTTTTGGGTTCCAACTCTTTGACTCTGAATAAGGAACTGGAGACTGGCTTCTGCAACAGCCTGTGCCGGGGCGCATGAGGACGGGCTCCAGGGCCCGAGCGAGGTGACCAGGGCACATGTCCTGCCTTGGCTGGTCACATTCGGGAAAGTCGTGGATGCAGACTGTGGCCACGGCCCTCCCCGGAAGGTGGACACGCTCCCCTCGCGCTCCGCACCTGCAAGGATGTTCCGAAGCTGCCTTCGCCCGCTGGTCTCTAGACCCCACCACGCAGACGGCCCTGATGCTTCTGCCCACACGTCATAAACTGCAGGAACTGGGGGCATGTGGGGGAGAGGGTGTGGGCCAGACCCGACTCCAGGCCTCACCTTAACAGGATGGAGCGCAAAGCTGACCATTGGTCCCTGGACTCAAATAAAAAGTATTTTCTAAACTGTAGTGTGTAGAGTTAGTGAAATTTTAAAATATTGTACAATAGTTATTTAGGTTAAGTTAAAATACAAAATAAGCAAATGCCCCCCAAAAGGAATGAAACCCCACACATGGGAGCCCCACACGTGCAGTGGCGGGCGCTGGGACAGTGGTGGGCTCTGGGGCAGTGGCGGGCTCTGGGGCAGTGGCGGGCGCTGGGGCAGTGGCGGGCGCTGGGGCAGTGGCGGGCGCTGGGGCAGTGGTGTTCCAAGCAGCAGCTCACACTCCAGCAACAGAAGCCTGGAGCCATGCTTGGCCCTCAGAGGGGGTATGCACTGGAGAAAGGAGGTGCCAGGGACCCCACACTCCTCACTCCCAACATCACAGCCCTGTGGTCCCCAGGTTAGGTGGCCTGCAAAGATTTTAAAGAAGGCAAATCTTTTAAAAAGCTACTGAAGGAGAGCCCTGCCAGCCGTCCTGCCCCACTCACGTGTGTCTCCTGCCCGATGTGACCCAGGGTGGGTGGCAGAAAGGGGTTCCATCCCTCCCAGTGCTCTTGTTTCTGGATGGTCAGTTCTCATCCCCTCATTTAAAAACCCCAGATGTGATGTTTGTATTTTTATCCTCTCCTTAAAAGCATGTTAAGCAGGGGCCTCCCTGGTGGTGCAGTGGGTTAAGCAACGCACTATGAAGCAGACCTCAGCCACTGCAGCACGAGTTCGATCCCTGCTGCCCTCTGGGGATGAGACCCACATGGCGCAGCAGACCTCTCCTGCCTCGCCTGCTGCTCCCCTCAGCAGTGCATTTCAGTCGATCTGCCTGTTCTGCTCCCCGCTCTGTCTCTGGTGAATCCTCTCACCTCCTGCGCCTCTGGCCTGTACCCCAGCTCTTGTATGCATACATAAAAATAAATCTTTTAAAAAAAATAAATAAAAGCATCTTAAGCAGAAGTGATACCTGTGCACTCTCATCCTGGCTAGGCCCCAGGATGGGATCCAGTATTTCTCTCCTATCTTTCCCACGTGACCTGTCGCCTGTCACCTATGCAGCTGTGCCTGAGAGTCTAGCCTCGCCCAGACAATTTGGGGTGCATTTTCACACACCAGGGTGCTCCTTCCCCAACCCCACATCCTCCAGCCCATCCTCTCCTGCCCCTCCTTCCCCCTTTCTGGTAAATTGTGCTTTTCGCAGAACCTAAGAGTTACTTTTGCTGAGCATAGCCAGTTCATGCTTGTGGGTTGCTTATATTTCTCGGATGAGCAAGACGCCAGGTAACTGTCACTCTGACTTATGTCACTGCGTCTTCCCCTCAAGATCCATCCATTTTTCCCAAAAGGAAGTGAAAGTGGAAAACCTCGGGTCCCAGCAGCACCCTACAAAGCAACACCCTGAGGACCTGGAAACTGGGAAGCTCGAGGCGCTCCCACTTCATGGCAGGCTGCCTTGCCCGGGGCCACCAGGGCCAGGACAGATGGGGTGAGAAGGTACCTGTCTCCGCCACTGTCCTTCCTAAACCCCGCTGGGTGCAGCCCCAGGGAGGGCAGCCCCACCCTGTCCAGCCTCTGGGGATGGGCAGGGCACTCTGTGCCTCCTTGCTCGGGGAGAGACAGCCCCAGGCTTCTCTGCTGAGAGCACTAGGCCTGGAGCTGGGCCCACGGCTCACACTGTAGGAAACGTGCAGGAGCAAACCCAGGAGGCTTCCATCCCTTCACAGGGGAGCCCAGAGCTAAGGGTGTCCTTGTCCCTGACTTCACGCTGGAGGGGGATGTTGAGGCAGGGAAGAGGAGGTTAGGATTTTCCTCTAGTTTAAATAAAAACACGTCAGGAAATGAACACAAGAATGAGTGCACAGACATCACTTCTGCTTAAACATGTTTTTAAGGAGAAGATAAAAATACAACTTTACATCTGGGATTTTAACAGTGAGGGGTGAGACCTGGGCTCCAGAAAGGAGAGCACCGGGAGCGGAGGGGCGGAACCCCTGCCTGCGGCCCAGCCCTGGGCCACAGCTCGGCAGGGGACAGGTGAGAGTGGGCAGGACCGCCTGTAGGGGTTCTCCTTTAGCAGCGGCTTTTTAAAAGATTCGCCTTCTTTAAAATCTTTGCAATGTCCTCCAGCTCCTGTTCCACAAGTGCATTTTAGAACAGCCACATTGTCTTGTTACAAGGACTGTATTCGCCTTAAGTCTGCTGAGATGAAGTGCACGGGTGACCTACTTTACATCGGCACAGAGCAAAAAAAGCAACCACAAAAATGACAAATTTCAGGATCTAATGGGCCTGGAACTATAACATGTGTTACCTCCCAAAATTCCTTCTGGAAAGAACTTGATTTCCAAGGCACTTCTCAGGAAAAGATGGTCCCCTGGGTAGCCGAGGAATATGACCTGTGAGTGTCTCCACACTGTTCCAGCTCCATCCACACTTCTGGATCTCCTGGTGAGCACGTGTGTGTGCATGTGTATGTGTGTGCACACGTGTGCCAGCAGGAGCACATGCTAGAGCCCTCAGCATCATAGGCCCTCAGACATGGGGGTGGGAGCAACCGGGCAGAGCCCCACTTGGCAGGCTGTTAAATGACTCTGAAACACTTGCTATGACTTTCTCTTCTCTGTTCCTCCAGGGCACACTTTTTATAAAACAGACCAGGAAGTTATTTTTAAGCCATTAGACAGGTGGACACTGAGGCGCAGCCCTTTGGGCCTGAGGTCTCAGAACAAACCCAGTGGGCTGGGCCCAGGCTGGGTGGCTGCGGCAATGTGCCCTTTCAACACGGCCTTTCCAAAGAACCACCGCCTCAAGGAGCCGGGCAACTGCTGCTGGCCTGGGGGCCCTTCCCTGGGCTGGGAATCTCTGACGCTTCGAAGAGCAGCTCCTCCCTTCTGCATAGGCCAGGCTGTCTCTGAGAGCTCCCGGATAGACAGCAACACCACCCTGAACTTTTTCCCACTCCATGCAGAAGAAAAAGCCTGTATCCTTCCTCATTCCCCACTGACTTCCCCCGGCCTCCAGGACTTTCGTCAGCCTCCTCCTAACCCCCGCACCCGCTGTGCCCTGTGCCCACGCATGTGTGAGCGTGCCCATGTAGACAGGGTTCTGGCCCTGTACCCAGCCTGGCCTTCCTGCCCCTCATGGAAGGCCGTTTTGGATTCTGACTCAAGCAGGAAGCCCAGCCAGGCCACCGGCCCAGCTAGACTTTTTATTTCTCCTCCAACTTTGTTTTACTCCAGCCCTAAGAGCCCCTTCAACTCTCAAAATAAACAGTGTCCAGGTGCCTGTTGGTAGCAGACATGCCCACCACGTGTCCCCTTTTTCTAGGCTCTGTCTTCTGTTGTCACTTCCAGCAACTGTGAGACCAGACCCTCCGACCTGATCTAATGGCTGAGTCTCTGTTTCTATTTGTAGAAACATCTAGCGCAAACCCTGTTGAGGATCCTGTGCATTGGACAGCGTGTCATCTCCTGCCTGGTCACGCATCCCCAGACCTGCCCTGTCCTCTCTGAGGGGGAGCCTGCCCTCCACTGGGGACCTCAGTTCCACCACTTCCTCAGCACCCATGACCGCTCATCCTCTCGTGGTGATGTCACATTTCCTGCATGATGAGTCTGCCGTGAGCCGTGAGTCCTCATGGTGCCTTCTAGAAATAAGCACCTGTGTCTCCCTCAGGTACCTGCCTGACCTCGTGTGGTCTCGGACATGCCTGGCCGGGCTAACCCCATTTCTACGAAGCGGTTTCCCTGAGACATAGCCCCAGATCACTGTATGGCTTTTCACCATAAAGAATACTGGGCCGGGTCCATCTGCTAATGCTGAATATTCAAGGTTCTGGAGTATCTGGATGAAAAAGAAAGCAGAATAAATTCATCCGCTGCCGAAAAACATCTGTTCACTTTTATTAGAAATGTAGCACTTGGCTGTCTGGAAACAAGTCTATTTGAATCCAGCCTGTCTCCCAAGAGCTCTTGTGTTTTTTTCCCCTCTCCAGCTGCAAAGCCACATGAGAAGTAAACACGCCCTTTCATACAATTCTCTACTGAAAATTATCTGAAACCACTTCCCAACTTGTCTGAACAGACTCTGCATCTTCAAGGGACGTCACACAGATTTGACCAAACCCCTGAGCGCTGTGTCCGGGAAACGCGAGGCCGGCTTCCGCCGAGTGAGAGGAGCACAGAGGCGGCAGTTCGGACACTGGCACGAGGCTTTTTGTGTTTATAGCCTGGTTCCCTCGCCTCCAGGTTGAATCTTCTTAGGACAAAGACATTCTATTTTATTCAATATTACAGTTTTCAAAGTACTTTCAAATACTTTGATTCTCTCTTTTTTTTTTTAATTTTATTTTTATGCATACACAAGCTAGGGTACAAGCCAGAGTCGCAGGAGGTGAGAGGATTCACCAGAGGCAGAGCAGGGAGCAGAACAAGCAGATGAACTGAAATGCACTGCTGAGGGGAGCAGTGGGAAAGGCAGGAGAGGTCTGCTGCGCCGTGTGGGTCCCCTCCCTGGCCAGGGATCGAACTGGCACTGCTGTGCAGCGGATGCTTCACAGTGTGGCGCTCAACCCGATGCACCAACAATCAAGATTCTCTTGATGAACTTCTGAAGTATAGTCTTCTCCACTTTGGAGGACAGAAAACTAAAGTGGAACCATGAGTAGCCATGGCCCCCAAGCCAGACAGCCCCAGGGCTGACCTCTCCCCAGCACCTCTGCCCCAGCCTCACAGGCAGGCAACCATAGCAGGGAACAGCAGTGGGATGGCCCTACTCGAAAGCGTGGCTTTGCATTTTTCCAGAGCCAGACATGAAAAGTTCAAAAAGGCAAACAGAGCTGGAGCTGGACATCCCTGGGTCTGGAAACAGGTCAAAGTAAAAAGAGCCAGACTGTCCCCTGCAAGGCTGTCTCTTAGCACAGGCGCCTGGGGTCTTTCCTTATGTTAAAATACGACTGGAGGGCCTCCCTGGTGGCGCAGTGGGTTGAGCACCGCACTGTGAGGTGTCTGCGGCACAGCAGCGCGAGTTCGATCCCCAGCCAGGGAGGGGACCCACGTGGCACGGCGGGCCTCTCCTGCCTTGCCTGCTGCTCTGATCTGCCTGTTCTTCTCCCCACTCTGTCTCTGGTGAATCCTCTCACCTCCCGCGACTCTGGCCTGTACCCCAGCCCTTGTATGCATAAATAATAAATAAATGTTCAAAAAAAATGCGACTGGAACCAAAAATGGTTGTCAATGCTGCTTTTTTCAAAGGTTTTTTAAATGGTGTCTAGAGAGGGGAGAACACAGGACAGCCCGGTGTCAGGTGCTGAGCCCGCGTTCCCAGGAGCGGAACTAGGTCGGGACGCCCAGCACTGGGAGACTGAGTCTCTGGGAGACTCAGTAGCTGGGAGGCACAGAGGCCAGGCAGAGGACGGGCAAGCTGTACGAGAGCAGAAAGCACAGAGTGCATCAAAACGCACTGTAAATGGCTACGAAACAAGCGATGCAAACAAATTACTGTAATTTAATGCCAACAAACACAAAGCAGCTAGCAGATGAGGCCCTCGCTCCAGGTGGAGTCAGGCCGAAGACTACGGCCGAGGGAGACACAGCAGGGCCTGCCAGAGAATGAAAACTGTTGTCACGAAGAAAAAAATGTCCAGGGCAAAAAGTCTAAATTCCTAGACTATTAGTGACTACGCAGAAGAACCGATTACACATGTAAGGAAGGACACATACACTTTGAACTTTTTAAAGATGCAGTAGGAGATGCCAATTCCTGCCGCACAAGTCGCTGGTCATAGTAACACCCATGAAGGAGCAGGTGGACGCTGCCTGCTCCCTGCCCAGATGTCACCAGGCTGAGTTGACACAGCTGAGTCGTGGGGCTGCCGGAGTGGGGCGTACGGCCTTGGCAGGGACCCTGCCTCCCTGACGGCCATCAGCTTTGCCAGGGAGTCTCCCCGCTGTCCAGGCTGCCTGCACCCTTTCCATCTGGCCTCCTTGTCATCGGAGCCACAGTGCCGCAGCCCTTGCTTCAGAGCCCTGACTTGCCCTGTGGCCAACAGCAGGGGATCCGCTCTGACACGTCACATGAGGTCAGCTCAGGCCACTCGGACACCCCCAGTCACACAGCTCACACGGGTCGGGATGCGACGCCCATGGTGCTCACAGTCCCACCCACATCAAAGTGGGGTTCCCCAAAATGAGGAGTTGGGGTGTTCTCAGACCTCTGACTGCCAGCATGGGCCAGGCCTGCGGCTGGAAAGAACAAGGCAGTTTGGGGAACAGGACCCACAGCCCTGGGGGCGGCACAGAGTGGTCTGTGTCTGCCAGTTTCAGTGACTGTCATCGAGGGAACTGAAGGATAAATTTCCTGCCGATTCCTCCAGCAGTTGAAGAATGTCTCTGACTGTCATTTAACAAGAATCTCAGAAGAGAATGAAGGGAATATCAGAGAAATAATAATAAATTATTACTACTTTTAGGGGCCGCCCTGGCGGCACAGTGGGTTAAGCAACACACCATGAAGCAAACCGCGGCCACTGCAGCATGAGTTCAATCCCTGCATCCGGCCAGGGAGGGGACCCACATGGCGCAGCAGACCTCTCCTGCCTCGCCCGCTGCTCCCCTCAGCAGTGTGTTTCTGTCAATCTGCCTGTTCTGCGTCCTGCTCTGTCTGGTGGATTCTCTCACCACCCCCACACCTCTGGCCTGTACCCCAGTGCTTGTGTGCATAAATAAATAAATCTTTTTTAAAAAAAATTATTACTACTTTTAATGGGTTCAAGGAAAATAAAATTTTTATTTAGAAAGAGCACACAAGTGCAATAAGCAAAAGAAAATTACCTCCGAAGAACTTCAGCGAGGCTGATAGCACACTTCTCGTGAGGGAGAGTAGATGTGAGTTAGTACAGAACAGGTTAAGTGTCCTGGTCGAGGTGAGGGGCTGTCAGCTGAGAGTTGTGTGTGTGATTGAACGATGGTGCAATTGCCGTGGCATCTGGAGTGTCTGATTAAGGTAAAACTAAACAACCAAGGGCCCTCCCCGGTGGCGCAGTGGGTTAAGCAACGCACTATGAAGCAAAACCGCAGTCACTGCAGCACGAGTTCGATCCCTGCCTCAGGCCAGGGAGCGGACCCACATGGCACAGCAGACCTCTCCTGCCTCGCCCACTGCTCCCCTCAGCAGTGTGTTTCAGTCAGTCTGTCTGTTCTGCTCCCCACTCTTGTCTGGTGAATCCTCTCACCTCCTGTGATTCTGGCCTGTACCCCCAGCTCTTGTATACATAAATAAATAAATCTTTAAAAAAAAAAAAAACTAAACAACCAAGAAAGGATTAAAATAGCACAGGAAAGGGGCACTGTGATCAAAGAGCTTCTGCAGCAGAGCCATGGGGCTGCTCGGTTGAGAACTGGAACCACGTGCCTCGATGGCGGGGAACATGCTTTGATATTGTCAGCGCTGAACGTTTTAATGCGACATAACTAATAAAATGCATGTGGAAGGGAGTTTGAGAAAAAGAAGATTTTTTTTATCTATCCATTAATATTGTCCAAAATTTAAACATGGACATAAAAAGCAGAAAGCACTAAAGAAAGATACTTTTCGACACACAGACTGTGGGAGTTGCGTGCGGCTCTTCCACCCCTGCTCACTCAAACCACTGAAGGCCCCAGACAAAAGTCTGTGTGTGTGGAAGGAACAACAGGCGAGAGGGTGTGGCTTAGGAGAAGCGGTGAGCGCCAATTGTATGCACGTGGACTCAATTCATTGATCAGACAAAAAAAATCTTACTCTAAAGAATAATAATCAACCTCCAGTAAGCAACACTGTGGTGGGAAGGAGGCTCCCTACGCAATTAAAGTCAGAAGGAAATAGAACTGTCAACTAACTTAAATCATCAACAAAAATTATAGTTATGTATGTCAGCAAGGTATGGATTTCTCGCAAAGAATAGAAATAAAATATTAAGGGGGATAAAGTCACTATAGAAAATGATCAATCCAGAGCAGGCAATGAATAAAGAAAAGATAAAAAAGTAGAAAAAAGATAGTAGAAGTAATTCTGAATTTATCAAACAACAGGAAGAGTCAATGTCATTCTTAGACTAAGCTATTGAAAACTAGATGAACAAATTCAACTTGTAAACATCTAGTTTAGGATAAAATCAAAACCACAAAATACTGAATGCTACATTATATTGTGTAAATACTAGACAAATAAATATCCGTTGATGTCAAATATTGGGAAAATTAGAGTGAATCCTGTGAAATAAGAAAATAAACATTCTACCACCGAGAATATGTAAAATCATGAAGTCATCGCCTTTGGTATTGTTACGTAAAAACACGAAAAGCAAAAATATAACAAAATCATAAGGAAATAAATTACAATCAGAAGACAATATTTAAACAAACTGACAGTGCAACTGAAAAGCACAGCAGTCACCCCAACACCTGTCATGTCAGGAGAGCCCGAGACAAGTGTTCTTTCCTGAGAGACAGGTAACCACGTGGCTGGACGGCGAGATAATTGATGGGTTGACATAGAGATGCCAACATAAGCACTTAGAGGGTATGTCTGGAATAAAAGACAGCAAGAATTGTGAAGATACAGTCTGTTCAAGTATTTTGATTTGCAACTAAAGAGCATCTCAGGTCTTCCTGGGGCACAGGTGTGTCTACAACGGCAGGTAAAACGAGTACATGAACATGCTGGAGGGTGCTGTTGTATCTAAATCAAAGGGGAGCACAGTCACAAAAAAGGAACAAGGAGATGGAGGCAGGATCCTAAGGACAGTTTGCTGGTGTCATCACCTTGACGTCCATGGAGTGAGATCACCGAAAGGCACAGTGACTGTTGTGTTCCAGACAAAATTGGACTTTCTGCCATTTCCAGGAAAGGCACCTGAGCTCCAAACATAAATGCAGGCATAGAGTAAAGGGCTGAAAAATAACCCCACAAGAAAAGGGGACCCAAAGAAAGGCAAACTGACACGTCCACAGCAGATTAAATAGCTTTTCAGCTACAAAATGTAACTGGAGACAGGGATGGACACTATCTAATGACCAACAGAACAAGATATATCAAAATATAGACGGCAATTACAATCAAAACTGAAAATATACATCAGCGGCAGATGTGCATTCAGCACCCCACTCTCACCAACAGACAGACACATCAACCAGACAGAAAACAAAGCCCCAGTAGCTTTAAACAAAGCATTAGAGGGTACAGCAGGTTGAGTGCTACACTGTGATGCATCCACAGCAGAGCAGCTAGAGTTCAATCCCCGGCCAGGGAGGGAACTAACTACATGGCGCAGCAGACCTCTCCTGCCTCGCCCGCTGCTCCCCTCAGCAGTGTGTTTCAGTCACTCTGCCTGTTCTGTTCCCTGCTCTGTCTCTGGTAAATCCTCTCACCGCCCCCAACACCTCTGACCTGTACCCTAGCTCTTGTATGCATCAATAAATACATCCTTATGAAAACAAAAAACAAACAACAACAAAAACCCCAAACATTAGACCACACAGGTTTCGCAGAAATACAAGGGCACTGCACCCCCAAGAAATGTACATTCTTCTCCAGTGCAGAAGGACTTCATGCAGGAAGATCACATACTGGGGAACAAAACAGGCATCAGTGCCTTTCAGGCTCTCTGTTTCCACAGCTCTCAGGACCGGCTAACCCCGTATGCCTGTTTGCCTAAGACACATGCCGGTGGGGTTTTAGGCTTGTGACAAATTGATGATTGGCCCTGTTTGGGCGTTTGCCCATGAGGGAATGGATATTCTGTGAGTTTTATGGAGAAATGTTATTTGAAACGCTTCTCTCTCTCTCTCTCTCTCCACCAATACTATTAAAAATCGTTCACACTCAGAGTCTTCTTCCTTTGCCTTTGTATATGCGCATGACTGAAACCCTTTTAGAGCATGCACCGCTTAACAGTTTGGCGTCCCTAGTACCCCTCAATCCTATGCTAACAATAGGCTTCAGCAATTTCTCTGTAAATTTGTCTCCAACAGTAAGGAAAACAGAAGAGAACATCAACAACTGGGACTATATCAAAAAGCTTTTGCATAGCAAAGGAAACTACCACAGAAACAAAAAAGCACCCAACTGAAAGGGAGAAAATATTTGCACACTGTAAATCTGAGGGAGGCTGATAGCCAAGTTGACAAAGAGCTCATACAGCCTACAAAAAGAAAACAAATAATCCAATCAAAAATGAGCAGAACTAAATCAGCACTTCTACAAAGACGTTTAGAGGTACGGAAGACCAAGGACACGTGGAAAAGTGCTCGTCACTTGTCACCAGAGAGAACAGAACCACAATGAGATATGCCTCACACCTCGGTGGAGGGCCCAGCTCAGACAGACTGGAAACAGCAAGTGCGGGAGAGAATGTGCAGGAAAAGGAGCCATGTGCACATCAGTGGAATCTAAGATGTGGAAAGCAATGTGGACGCTTCTCGAACGACTTAAGGTGGATCTACCAGGTGACCCAGTAACTACACTACAATGTGCACTTCCCAAAGAACAAGAAAACACTGATTTGAAGAGACGTCTGCACCCCTCTGCTCAGTGCAGCGCTATTGACAATTGCTGAGGTGTGGGGACATTTCCGGTGCTGAGGACAGGTGAGTGGGTCCAGTCTGGATGGTGTGGCCTGTGCACACAATGCGAGACTACTCAGCTCTTGCCATTTACAACAACATGGATGGAGCTAAGCAAAATAAGTTAGAAAGAAAAATACCGGACGGGGGTCTCCCTGGTGGCCTAGGGGTTAAATCTCAATGCTACCACTGCAGTGGCCTGAGTTTAATCCTCGGCCAGGGAGCCGACACACATGGCGCAGCAGACCTCGCCTATCTCCCCGCTGCTCCCCTCAACAGTGTATTTCAGTTGATCTGCTGTTTTGCTCCCCACTCCATCTCTGGGGAATCATCTCATACCCTACCCCCACCTTACTCCTTGCACCTCTGGCCTGCATGCCAGTTCTTCTCTTAAATAAGTAAATTAAAAAAACAAAAAAACCCAGAATCACTTATACATGGAACATAGAGAAAACAAGCAAAGTCAGATAAAGCCGGAGGAGGAGCAAACACTGAAGCCTGACAGGAGGGGCAGAGGGAAGTGGGGCAGGAGCACAGTGAGCAGTGGAAGGACTGTGGGCAGTGTGCTGGCAGGTGTGCTGGCAGGTGTGCTGGCAGCACCCGAAGGGGGTGATCCTATACTTCTAAATCATACGCAATGTTGTAAACCAATGTTAGCTCAATAAAGAAATATAATGAATGAATGAATGAATGAATGAAACAAATGGTTTCTCAACCAGTTCGTGTCACAATAAGTCATTTTAAGATCTACGAACAGGTTTCAAGGTATGAAGAAACATGCACAAAGTAGTGGCACAGTGAAGCGTAGGCGCAGAACGGAAGCTGGCATGCCCTGGATGAGTCCTGCGGGACATCGCTGTGCCCTGAGGAGTTGGCCTTCTGGCAGGAGCCCCCCTCCATGCCCAGGGAGGCCTGGCAGAGGCTGCGTCAGAGCTGGGGTCTGGAAACGCAGGAAGAGTGAAAACTATAAGAAACAGCATGTGAATGAGTGAAGACATTGAACTTGAAATAGATGGACCTGCCTTTTGTCACTGATACACCCAATAATTAGGAACGTCTGTGTCTATCACTCCATCTGATTGTATAAAACGAGTTCAAGACTTTGGTGAAGAATAGGAAAAAGACACTTCAAACGCGTACAGATTTGGGATAGGGAGGGAGATCAACATGTGTTTGGTTACAAGCAGGAACTAAGGAGCCAGCGGCTAGTAAAGTTAGAGGAACATGCGTGTAACCTTTAAGTATTTCATAGAATCAACATTAATATCTTATGCCCTGGATGGTAAGTTCTGTCTCTTCAATCCCTACTCCCGCAAAAACCAAAATCTCCATCCATCCTCCAGCCCACTGTTTCCTAGCAAGAAAACAAAGCCCAACGAAAGGAATGGAACTTTCTGGCATGTGTTTGCAATAAAACCAGCTGGGCCACCTGCTTGAGGTCTGGACACAAAAGTCCGTGCAGCCAGGTAACTCTCACCTGTAGGACTCCAGGTGCCAGGTGCACAGACTGAAACAGGGCAGCTTTCTGCAGTGTCGGCAAAGTTCAAAATGCTTTTTGGGGAAAATATATGACATTTTGCTTCCCAAGCCCTTCCCTTTCGAGCCCCATCATAGGCAATTTGTTGCCCATAGGCGCCACCTCACAGTGGACTTCGGGCTGGGCAATGACTTTGCATTAATCACCTCGCAGCAGGTCCGAGATGCGCTGGAGCCCTCTGGGCCCGGGGTCTGAGTAAATGCCAAGTGCCATTAGCGGGCCCTCCCTCCTCCCTGCGATTCCCAGAACCGTGATGTCTTTGAAATCTTCCCTTAAAAATGATCTCATCCTAATCGAATGACGATGCTGGTTCGCAGACACGATGAGGTAATGCACTTAGGATAATGCGCCATCCCGGGGCTGTGGCGGGCAGATCATCTGCTGCCCTTGCCCTCGCTAAGGGCCTGGAGACGGCTCTCAGACCTGGCCCCACCCCATCCACCCTCCCAGTGGCCAGCCAGGTGACTTGCCTCCCACCCCCACTTCCAGCCCCCCACCCCAAACCCCCAACCACCGTTGGGGCCTCACCTCCCTCTGCAGCATTCTCATCAAGGAGAAAGGAAGAAGCAATATTTTTGATAGTAAATTAACCTTTTTACATAAAAAGCAATGTGTGACTCTGCACGGCCCACTGGCAAACTACACTTTTTGCCTGTGAGCCTGTCATTGCTATAGTCACCGAGGGGTTGACGCGTAGGTGGCTGTCGCCAGAGGCCCTTGAAGGGGTGGTGGCAGGGAGGGTTTTCCAGACCCTGGTGGGAAGCCAGACCCTGAGGGAGCCTTCTGGTTGTCCCGGTGGTGTTGCGAGTGCTGGGGCGGCCCCTTGCAGCCTGGTGCATAGAAGCGCTGTGCCCCGGGTGCTTTCCCAGAGAGCCCTAAGGGGTAGGGCGCCAAAGGAGGGGCGGCCTGGAATGGCAGATGTCAGAGCTCGCAGGGGTCTATGCACTCGCCTCCTGTGTTCTGACCTCCGGGGAGGCGGCGAGGACGCAGAACTACCTGGAGGGTGGTTTCCACATGCGGAGGTGCCTCGCGGGCCTGAAGGTGGCAGGCGCGGTGCTGGATCCTGGCGGCGGACGCGGCTGGGTGCTGGTCCTCAACCTGCTGTCAGCTGGTGGGGACACAAGGCGGAAACAAGCAGGGTAAACTGGAGGAAACTGTTACGGGGGTGTCCTGGCCACAGAGAGGAGGACAGTGGCTTCCAGAGGGAGAGAGCCCTGGAGTGGAGGCCACTCCCGACCCGGGTGCCTCAGGAAGGAGGGAAATCAGGACAGGGGCTGAGGTCACCCCTTGGGAGAGTAGGAACCCTGCTCTGGACCGAGTCCGCAAGCCTTTCCAGCCCACCACACTGGTGCTCAGAAGATCACTTTGAATAAATGTGCACCCACAAGGCCACACTGAAACCGGGAAGGCCCAGAGCCCTCCACTGTGGTCCAGGGCTACGGCCCACCTGCCCTACACTGTCCACAGCCCTGCGCCCCGCCCACGACCCCGCGTGTAGTCCGGCTCGGGGTTTGCTCTGAAACTTTTTTTTTTAAGGTTTATTTATAAAAGAACTGGGGTTCAGGCAGTGAGAGGATTCACCAGAGACTGTGGGGAACAGAACAGGTGGATCGACTGAAACACACTGCTGAGGGGTGCTGCAGGAGAGACCGGAGAGGTCTGCTGCGCCACGTGGGTCAGCTCCCTGGCCGGGGATCGAACTCACGCTGCAGTGGCTGCGGATGCTTCATGATGCTGCACCTTAACCTCTTGCACCACCAGGGAGTCCCAGCCCTTAACTTTTACAGCCTTCTCCCCATGCAGGCCTCCTTGCCCTTTGCTCCCCCCTCCCACCTCCCCGCTGCCCTTGGCTCTCTCCTTAGACACCCAGCATCCCTCTGCTTGGGAGGTGGGGTGGGGTGGTAGCTGAAGTTTGGCTTCTCCAAATGGGGAGCCTGGCTCTCCCCTGGTGTGCACCCTCCCCCCAACTCCCTTATTCATTCATTCATTAGTTCCTTTATTTAGCACCTGCTCCCTGCTGTGTGAACAGTTTCTCTGGGAGTTTCCGGTATAACCAGGAATGAATGGGGACTATATAGCGTGCCTGGAACTAGAAAAACCAAAAGATCGGAGAACCAACGAGAGTTCACGGTCTGTTGGAAAGCGTTTAAAATACATTGAGATGAAGCTTTAAGTCACGTTACATGTCCTATTCAGAGCGAATCAGACCACTCCCACATCCCCACATCCCCTGGGTCCCCCAATCCCACCCTGGGGGCTGGGCTGTGCATCACAAGTCCAGCAATGACTAGCCTATCTCTTGGATCCTGAGGAAAGACATGGGCCAGAAAGGACAGTGGTTAGGAGTCGCCATCCTGTGCCACTTCCTACTGTCCTGTGAGGGCCAATGTTACAGGAGTCTCTGTTGGTCTCGCCTGTACTTCCACGTCCTGCTGTAACGGAAGTTTATGGGGTGGACCCCATCTGCACGTGAGCGTGGAATCCGCCAGGCACGGGCTGTGACGCTGAGAGCAGGGAGGTGCAGACGCCCGGAATCAGCCGCGCTGAGGGGGAGGCCGCCGTCCAGCTGAGCTGTGCTGGGCTGTGCACAAGCCTGCCTGGGCGCACTGGGCGTCTGCCCTGGGCAGCGCTTCTCAAGGACATGCAGGGCTTGTCCTTCCCTCCTGCAGTCGGATAAGTGCCGGGTCCCCAGACTACCACAGAGGGTGACAGTAGCCCACAGAGCAAGTCCACGAAAGGACACAGACAGGGTTCTCTGGAGGAGGAGCTGGAGGTCATTTCCTACAGAAAGTGGTGTGGCTTCAGAGCAGAACGGAGGCCACTTTTCAGATGGAGACTTGGAGACTCGGAATTGAGCAGAGGGCTGTGCAGGAGTCCCCCTGCAGGGGACTCCCATGCGACACAGAGCGTCAGGGAGCGCCTGGCCAGCCACATCGCCTCAAACAAGCACAGCGGTTGGCTGGCTGCAGCCTTTTTCAAGGCGGTTCCAAAGCAGCTGGACAGTGCCTGACCATAGACACTGGCAGGGCTTGGCGGCCGCCTGCTGTTCTGGGTCCAGTGACCCCTCAGACCAAGATGGGGCCCAGCCTCCTGCACGCTGGCATGAGGGAAGGCCAGCCAACCTTGAGAGGCTTCGTTCCTCCCAGGAAAGACACTCTTTGACTTATGAGGTGGCCCTATTGTGACAAGGCTGGGGTCTGCGGGGCCCCTGAGTGCCTCCTGCACATCAGCTCCCATGAGAGTGGCAGACAGACGGAAGCCGCAGGCCTCCCCTGCCAGGAGCCCTGCCGCCCTTCCCCAGAAGACCCTGCGAGCACCAGCAGGCTCACCTGCAGATGCTCTTCTCTGCCCTTTTTTTTTTTTAAAGATTTTTTAATTTATGCATTTATTTATACATTTATTTATTTATTTATGCAGGAGGTGAGAGGATTCACCGGACAGAGTGGAGAGCAGAACAGGCAGATGGACTGAAATGCACTGCTGAGGGGAGCAGCGGGCGAGGCAGGAGAGGTCTGCTGCGCCATGTGGGTCCCCTCCCTGGCTGGCAGCAGGGATTGAACTCGTGCTGCAGTGGCTGCGGTCTGCTTCATAGTGCGTTGCTTAACCCACTGCGCCACCAGGGAGGCCCTGTTCTCTGCCCTTTTCATGCTGGGCATGTGCCTAGCCTGCCCCAAGCCTTGCGCACAAGTTCTGGATCCTAACTGTAGTCAAGGAAACAGTGGACACTTTTTGCCTGGAAAGAGAACTTTTACCGGCCCCACAAGACCTCAGTCCCTCCCACGTCTTCTAGTGACTGGTGTCCCCAGAGTGAACGAGGACAGTGGCATGTGCAGCTGGAGTTGACACCCACCCTTTCACGTCTCCTACTCCAGGTGGGAGCTCAGCCACCTTACCCGGGAGGCCGAGGTTGCCATTTCGCCCAAAGTGGCTGCCCGAGTTAGCTCCTGTCCACCCCAGCCAGGGATGCTTCTTCCTCTGGGCTCTGCCATGGCGCGCGGGCCCGCTGCCCTCACCCTCCGTGGGCACTGCTCCCTGCGCCGAGGACCAGCAGGTACACCCTTGGCTCACACGCACAATGGCAGCACAGCTCCCTTGACCAGCGCACCCCTGGAGCCCCATCTTCAGCTGATTCTCGATGCACTCATGTTGGGGCCCTGGATTGTGGGAGAGGAGGACGGAGCCTGCTGCCAAGCAGCTGATTCCTTGTGATATGGCTCTGTACCAGCTGTGCTGGGCCAGGCTCCTTGAATGTAGCCCCCGAGACGGGGTTCTTGAGGGAGTGACTTACTGAGAAGACCCCCGAAGAGGAGTGAAGTGGAACTCACTTGAGTCCGCCGGAGCTTTGGCACACAGGTCGCCAGGGTCCTAGCCGTGGGGCAGGGGCCTGGAGCTGTGCCCTCATTCGGGCTGGTCTCTGGGCCAGGTGTGGGGAGCCCGGAGTGTTTCTGGGCCAGGCCGTCTGCACGCTTATCTTCTGGTTCAGCAGCTGGCAGAAGAGCTCAGATACCACAGGTGCAGGGAGTGGACGGGGCACATCCCGGACTGCTGTCACCCACCCCCATGCCGAATGCCCTTTACTTTCTACCTCACAGGCTGCGAAGATCTGTCTCACTAAAGGGGCTTCTGGTAGCTGCTTTATATTGGCGCCATGGCTCTCTTTGTGCCCCTTGCAGTGTGCCCATCCCATCTTTGATTAGCTGTCATCTTGAGATGGCCTCCACTGCTGTCCTGCAAGAGGCCAGTGACCCACCCAGGAAGGGTCAGCTCAGAAGACCCAAGGAGGGAGTCAGCAAGTGTCCAGATGTCCCTTTGCACGTGCAGGAGAGCCTGGCTCCCCGAAGGGGTTCTCTGCCCGCACAAGATAGCCCTGGCATGGTATGGCATGGTGGGAACTGGGCAAGTGGGCAGGACAAACAAGAGTACTGATGATGGCTACTGACTAGGGGTACAGAGGGTACTGACTAGGGGGTGCACAGGTTTCCAGGCTGCAGGGAAGAGACTCCCTTGGGGCCCTTTTCTCTGATCCACCAAGGACCCTGTATTGAAGCAAACCAAAGGGAAACTAAGAGAAGGAAGTGACGGGGCCCAGCAAGTCAACCTCCTGGCGGAGCAGAACTGCCCAGAGGCTCTCTCGGGCAGAGAGGATGTGTGGAGACATGCGCGGGGCACTGCTCTGGCCTTGGCCTGCCCGGACTAGCGCAGCTCAGGGGGCAAACGCCTGCATGGCTCAGCCCGCCTGGGAGGGACCCTTTGCATAAATATTCAATGAGAGGAAGCTAATAATCTCATGGAAATTTCTTATTGTGTGAGTCTATCTAATACTGTATCAAATCTAATTTCCTATGTCTTCCATCCACTGGGCATCTATCTTCCTGTGAGGTTGCATAAAATAAATCTACACCCTCTGGCACATTCGAGACCTGCAAACATCTGAAGACAGTTTCTCCCGCATTGCTCCTCTCTCCTCTTCCTCCACAGGACGCCCAGACCTCGTGCCGCCGGTGCCGTCTGTCTTTTTTGCATTCCTGATGGGAGGGTCTTCCTCGGAGAATGACCTGCCAAGAGCTGAGGCACGTCCCTCGTGGAACAGTTACCCTGTTGGGTTTCAGAGAACAGTTTCTAGACATTTACTCAGATAAGGTAGCCATCATCCGAGCTTTTCAAGTCACCGCAGTGTTCTCTGGCCCTCGGGGAATCTCAGGTGTGGTCTGAGAAGCGGCAGCTCCTAGGAGCTGCTGCAAAGGCCTGGCCTCCACCGAAAACAACAGACCAGAACCCTCACCAGAGACCCCCATCTCCCAGCTCCCCACCTGCCAACACCATCTTCCTCCCTCCTGCTTGCAGGGTTCAGCGGCTCTCATGTGTTTTTACTGGAGTCCCCACTGGAGAAACTTCCATGAGATGCCAGCTCCCACCTGCCAGGTTGTTCGTCTGTGTGTGACCTAGATTTTGGAAATTGTACGAAGTTCCAAGGATGTGGTCAATAATTATCACGCTCCCTGTAAGCCTCTCATGTCCCACGCTTCACAGAGGTCTATCTTGCTCTCTGGCCAGCTGCTACATCAATGCTGTCCACTTGGGTTTGGCCTGGCGGAGCTGTCACCTGCTTCAGACCCCACTGGGCACAGGGCTGACAAGACCCGCTGCCTGCGCTCCCCGTGACAGTTCTCAAAACAGAACTGCCCCTCGCAGTAGAAAGCGCTGGCCCCTGCCTTTCCTGGGAGATGTTTCTATAGTGTCGAGATGGCTGATCTTAGTTTGCAATCCTTTCCTTTCCCATCGCTCCCAAAGTCCCTCTACTCCAGCCACTGCTCTTGCTTTATGGAGCCTGCAAGGGGCTTCTAAAAATAACCTTTAGGGCCTCCCTGGTGGCTCAGTGGGTTGAGCGCCACACTGTGAAGCATCCGCTGCACAGCAGTGCCAGTTCGATCCCTGGCCAGGGAGGGGACCCACATGGCGCAGCAGACCTCTCCTGCCTTTCCCACTGCTCCCCTCAGCAGTGCATTTCAGTTCATCTGCTTGTTCTGCTCCCTGCTCTGCCTCTGGTGAATCCTCTCACCTCCCACAACTCTGGCGCCTCTACTCCAGCTGTTGTATGCATGAATAAATAAATCTTTAAAAATAAATAAAAAATAAAAATAACCTTTAGGTTAACTTTGCCACTTTCTGACTGCACTTTCGATAAACTGGGTTGGTCCCCGGGAATTGCTATGACACATCTTTGGCTCTGGCGCCCCTCAGGATGCATTCTCTCTGCACACTGGGCTCCTTTACTCTTTGCCACCATTTGGACCACAATATTTACCAGCAGATCCCTCCAGAACACCATGGCACTGGAAACACATGTCTGTAGCCTCAGTGAATCTAGAGGATTTAAGATGAGAATGCGAAAAGCAAGCAGTGAAATGGACAAGCCTTAGGAGTGAATGGTTTAGTTGGGGTTAGTGACCTGGCAGAGTCCAGCATCAACATCAGGGTGCTCTTCTCCCAGCTTGTCACCTTCCACAGAGGAGGCTGAAGCTCCTCCCAGCAGGGGAATGCCCGCCCGTCAGCCCAGGAGCAGGTAGTGGGACAGGGGACAGGGAGGAGTAGGGGGTGGCTGGAGGAATGCTTAGGGAGTGTGGACAGGGCCACCGGAACACTGGCATCTGGGCAATGGCCCTTAGTGGCTCTGCCATCAGAATGGGCTCTGGGTTGGGGAGACGCCTCTTGATACACGTGAGAAGAGACTCCCAGGTCCCAACATTTGGAGAATTGCAGGGATCTAGATGCTGGGGGCAGGGTACAGTAGCTGACTTCCTAGAGGGATTTCATTATTCCCACCCCTTAGTTCACCTGGGATGGCCAGGGCCCTGAAGCTACCAGTCCCTGGGGGGATATGGGGTCCCTCAGGTGGGAGTGACTCTCTGGGCCATCACTGTGGACTCGCCACCCCCCGCCTCCAGATCCAGGGTCCTAGATCATCTCCACTTTCTTGTGTTTCCAGCTCCCGAGGGCCCTCGTACCTTCTCCCTCTTAGACGCAATGTTCTGGAAGGTTTGTGCCTTTTAAACTAGCATTTTCATTTATTTCACATATTTTTCATTAATTTTTTTCCTTGTCACCGTTCCTCAACCACTGTGACCCTTTTCTCCTCCTCCCTCTAACCTCAGAAACCCCATTTCATTTATTGCAGTCAATGGTTTCTGTAAGTGCTGTGCTTGCTTGCTATGTAAAATCCATTGTTCTGACTTGCTTTTGCACATTGTTCCCTTTGACTCCATCCGTTTTACTATAAATGATCATACTGCATCTTTCCTCGTGGCTGAATAGTGTCCGTGGTGTGGATGGACCTTCTAGACCTAAGTCACGGGCACCTGGGTGCTGTCCGGGCCCTACTTTGTCGATGATGCTGCAGTAAACATCGTACGTTTTGAGCTGCTGGCTTCACATCTTGGGGAGAGGTGCCCCAGAGTGAGGTTGTTGGGTCATACGGCATTTCTGTTTCTAGTTTTAGTATGATGGATGCATGACTCCTAAGGAGTCTGTGTTCTGTAGTCTTCATGGGTTGAAGAAGAAGCACACAGGGGATGTGACATCCCAGCATCGCTGCTGCCTGGGGAAGAGGGTGACCTATTTTTTGATATTTTAAAATAGCAAATAAATTCAGCACCTGTGAAGAGCATCCAGAGAAAGCATTTAAAGAACAAACCCCCTGGGGCCTCCCTGGTGGCTCAGTGGGTTAAGCAATGCACTATGAAGCAGACTGCAGCACGAGTTCGATCCCTGCCGCCGGCCAGGGAGGGGACCCACATGGCGCAGCAGACCCCTCCTGCCTGGCCCGTGCTCCCCTCAGCAGTGTGTTTCGGTCAGTCTGCCTGTTCTGCTTCCCACTCTGTCTCTGGTGAGTCCTCTCACCACCCTGGACTCTGGCCTGTGCCCCAGCTCTTATATGCATAAATGGAGAAATTTAAAAAAAAAATTTTTTTTTAAATAATTAAAGAACAAACCCCCAACTCCTAAGTATGACCTATGAGGAAGTGTGGCCATAAAGGAAGCTGACCCCATAAAGACCCAACCAGGACAAAAGGGCTGGGGGAGCGGTGGCTCCATCAGGGCGGAGAGAAGCAGGCAATGGCCAGGCACACTGCGTCCCAGGAGTGTCCGTCGCTCCTCCCACTTCCAAACACCCCCCCCCCCCCCGCACAAANCCCACTTCCAAACCCCCCCCCCCCCCCCGCACAAAAAAAAGTCCTCCAGCAAAGAAAACTGATTCTCTGAGCCACACCCTAACGTTTTAAAACCTATCTTGGCAGGGAAATCCCTCCTTTGGCTTAAATGAATGTATTCATGCATAAACTCAGATCCAGTTTTGCTCATTTTCCCCCTGCGGGCCAGTTTCCTTGCCGCAGTCTGTCGATTCTACAGTCTGCTGGAAGGGCCCTCCTGCCCCTTTGCTGCGATCAAGCGGAGTAAGAAATCCTCAGGACCTCCTAATCCTTATTGTCAGGTTTTGCTTCGTCTCCTCTTTCCTTAACTTCCCGAGTCGTCTGCTCCACCTCTGAAGTGAGGAGCCCAGGCAGCGGCTCCCCAGAGCAAGCCATTGAGCAACAGGAGGTCAGTCCCTGCCCCGGAGAACTCACGGATATTTTGCATTTTAGTGTAAATATATTCTTCCCCAGCGTAAGGCTATTGAGTGCTTCTCTTATAATTTACTACAAACTTCAGGCCTTGGGTGCCAGATTCGCCCATCATTCAGACCTCGGCGGGTGTCGCGGTCTATTGCTTTCGGTCTTTATGGCACAGCGTTCGTTAGCTGTGGTCAGTCGGAGTGATAATGGCAACGCATGGAGACTGCTTCTTCTTCTGTTTAATTAGTTTAATCAAATTTAAGTTGTATTTGGTTAGCAACAGAAGGTCAGCTATTTGGTCTGTGAGAGAAGAGTGGAGTGGGCTTTTTTCCTTTCTTCTCCCACTTTCCTCTTCCCTTCCCTCCTTCCTCCGTCCCTCCTTTTCTTCCTTCCTCCCTTCTTACCTCCTCAAAATTCAAGTGGCTCAGTCAATGGCAATGGTCATCAGCCTGCTGAGATGTGCCAGCTTAACAATGGCCTGGCATGGTTTTGTTTTAAGAAGAACAAATCACTCTCGTTCTGTAAAGCAATGGGTGCCACTGTGTTGCTCCCCACTTGTGCGAGGGGTAATGGTCCTGTCATTCTCCCTTTCCACAGCGCGGGGCATTAAGATTTCCCTGCATGTCTTCAAAGAGCGAAAGAAATGAACATGCCCAGTGCCAAGACCTCAGAGGGCGCAGGGCGCGGGCAGCCCAGGGTTTCCTCCACGGCTGCGAGGCTGCAACGCATTTTACTGTGAGTCAGGCCCAAAGATCAATCACTATTGAAAGTGTCTAGAAACAGAGGCTTCCAGGAGACAGAGGCAATTTCTGGGTAGCCCTGGTAAGAAATATTAGAATTAATATTAAAAATATTAATCACTTAAAATATTAATTCATATTAATTTTAATTTAATATTTATTAAAATCGTAGACAATTGGATAATACCTATTGATAGTTGTTTAAATATTTATGTTTTTGTATGCTGACTTGTAAGTAACATGCATGAAATACCATATACAGTAATAATTTGAGTAGGACGACAGTAACACTTGTCATCTGATGCAGCATCCTCTGAGTGTGGAAGGGTGTACTGCCAGCACCTGGCAGAAATATGCCAGGAGTGTTTTGGAGAAAGCTGACATGGGGCCACCTTTTCGTCAAGATTTTTATTGTTAAGGAAAACATAATGAACTGAATTGTATTCTAAATGCCCCCCAATCAGCTTGGATGTGGTTATGGGAAACTGTTACAGGGCAACCCTAATATAAAATGGGTTTTCTTTACTGCATTTTTCACCTGCGTGCTTAGAAGATTTTTAAAAACTCCCAACTCCAGGTACACGTGGCAAAAGTTATTAACAGGTTTTATTTTATGAAAGAAGGGGAATAAAATAGTAATAACACCAAGGGAAAAAGAGAGGGATACAAATTTACAAATGCCCTACCAGATTTAAGCAATGGCGCGTTGAGAGCTGGCTCCGAGTCGAATGAGATGGCTCCGAAGGAAGAGAGATATATTTCCCGAAGGAAGGGGTCTGGCTCCTCAGTAAGTGAGAGAGCCCAAGGCTCACCTCTGGTTTTATAGCCAGCTTGGCTGGGACCCTCAGGTCCCAGTAATCCACTCTTCGATAATTATCTTATTGAATTTGTGGTTCTGGAACACTGATGGTTTGGAGTGGAGGTTGGGACTACCTTTCCCCCTAACAAAACCACTCAGGGTTCCCTTCATAGCTAACAGCTGTTCCTCAACAACCAGCACCCAGGGAGGTCGGGCCATGGTGGCTGCTAGCGTGAACTGGGGATGACCGGGCTTCTCCCTTCAAGGTCTCATGGGTGGGCTTGGGAGGGCGTCCACACCTCTGCATAGAAGATGCCCTGTTGGCCCCTGGTGGGCTGTGTCCTCTTAGATCAGAATCCGAGCAAAGAGAAAGCCGGAATCTCCCCTGACAAGCAAGTGTCCGAGGTTTGCACACAGCCCGTGTTGAGCATGGACGGACGGCTTTTCTTGTCTGAGCCTCAGTAACTTCATCTGGGTGTGATTGTATTAGATTAACAAAAATTTATCTGTAGAGAATTTGAAGGAGACAGCAGCGCCTTCCTGACACATAATAGATGCTTAGTAAACATAGGTGGTACACATTTGTGAAAAGGACAAAACAAAAAAACCCTTCTTTTTTAAGATTAAGATAATGTGCTGATTAAATCATGAACATTTCTTTGCCAGGTAGAACTAGAGGTCTCCTTGGTTAAGCATTTTATGTCCTCCTTCCTGGGAGTAGCTTAGTCTTGTCCCATTGTTAGCATTTTACCCTAAATGAAGGCTTTTCAAAATACAGCAGTGCCCCTCATACAGCAATTCTTACAGTTATAAACATCTGGCTGTCATTTTTCTTTTATTTATTTCTCCAAAATGAAAATAGTATTATAAGGGCCTCCCTGGTGGTGCAAGTTTAAGCTGCAGCACTACGAAGCTATCTGTAGCCACTATGGCAAGAGTTCGATCCCCAGCCAGGGAGGGGACCCACATGGTGCAGCAGCAGACCTCTCTGTCTTATCTGCTGCTCCCCTTGGCAGTGTATTTCAGTAGATCTACCTGTTCTGCTTCCCAAACTGTCTCCACTGAATCCTCTCACCCCTGGCATCTCTGGCCTGTACCCCAGTTTTTGTTTGTATAAATAAACAAATCTTTAAAAAAAATAGTAACGTATTAAAATAATCAGAATCACATTCACTAGAATTAAGTATTATAACATACAAATATACATATTGCTAAGCACTAGCATTCCTTAATAAGTTTAAAAAATTGAAGTACCCAGAATTAAATTCAGAAGAATTCAGTATGGAAGCATACTGTCCTCTCCCCAGGAGACAGGGCCTGAAGCAGGTACCCCTGCAGGGCCCATTCCCACTTCCACTCACCCTACAGTTCACGTTTTGTCCATTCAACCATATTTCCATCAAGCTGATTGATACTGACCAAACCATCTGGAAATAAGTTTAGGAAGACATATTTTATGGCTTAACCTCACTCTGACATGAAATATTGACTTGAGAAATTTCAAATGTATTTTTTACATAACTTTCACAATTACAGTCAGTATCAGGTGAGGAGCAGACTACGTGGATCTCCCGGGGCTATGTTTTGTAAATAGCTTGTTATTCTTTGTGATCCTAGACTGTCCAGAGAATATCTCTGGCCTTTCAAAGTGCTACCCAACATCCCTTTCCCTGAGCACATTCTCAGAAATCCAGCAAACCAGGAGGCTATTTCACCCTGCCCTTTGCATCCTGTTTTCTTAGACATGTCAGATTTCTTTTGTCCCAGAAGGCTTCACAGGGAGGTATTTTTTTTTTTTTATCACATTATAGACAAAAGGGATAGAGACTCCAAGGGAACTCTCCAGCATCCCATAGGCTTTGGTGAGCTCCTCCCATTTGGGCATTTTGCTTGCAGACCTATAATCCTCTGGTTGAACCTAAGTCTCCTCCCACTGCGGTCCTGAATGCTGCGGGTTCTTGCACCAGGAGCGCGTGTGACGGGCTGTGGTGGTTCTGGCCGTTCTGCCTGGGCGCTGTTCCTGGTTCCACCAGCACACAAGACAAATGCACATCTGAATCCCAATCGCCCATGGACAAAACGTCTCACTTCCTGTCGTCTCCCCTTGTACGGCTTCTCTCTCTTCACCATGTGATTCCCAACTTGCGTGTATCTTCAATGCGTGTTCAGTAAGTACAAGTAAATAAAATATAGGGCCTTCTTGGTGGTGCAAAAGGTTAAGCGCCACAGTGTGAAGCGTCTGCAGCCACTGAAGCGTGAGTTCAATCCCGGCCAGGGAGGGGACCCACATGGCACAGCAGACCTCTCCTGTCTCGCCCGCTGCTCCCCTCAGCAGTGTATTTCAGTCGATCTGCCTGTTCTGCTCCCCACTCTGTCTCTGGTGAATCCTCTCACCTCCCGCACTTCCGCCGGTACCCCAGCTCTTATATGCATAAAAAAAAATCTTTAAAAATAAAATAAAATGTAAAGTTACTGCTGCACACACTTGGGTTACGTTCCTATATTTAATAAAAGCAAAAGTAAAAGAAATAGTAGTGTGTGGGTCTTCCCTGGTGGCACAAGGGGTTAAGTCACAGCACTATGAAGCATCCGCAGTCACTGCAGCACAAGTTCCACCCTCGGCCAGGGAGGTAACCCCCATGTGCAGCAGATGCCTCCTGTCTCACCTGCTGCTCCCCTCAGCAGTGTATTTCAGTCAGTTCACCTGTTCTGCTCCCCACTCTGTCTCTGGTGAAGCCTCTCAGCGCCCCCCCCACATACCATTGGCCTGCAACCCAGTTCTTTAATGCATAAATAAAAATGAATTTTAAAAGAGAGGATAGTAGTATGAGATAGTGAGATCACAAAAACCAGTTTTTATCCACAAGTCCTTTGATCATGAATACTCTGGAATGACCAATTCCTTGGACATTATTTCATATAAACTATGAGTGCTCCGCTAGATGATTCTTACCAGAACATGGAGGTGAGGTGGTTGAGAGATCTGAGAGAAAATGTCACTTTTAAGTGAGTGAAGAGGCTATTTTTGCTCCTAAATGACCAGCAAACTTCCCTGATTGAACCTCAGCCCTCGACGGCCTCCTTGGATGCGGTCGCTTACACTCTGCTTGGAACCTAGTCTGTGATTCCATCTCCATAGACCACGCATTTGGTTAATCTCACTATATATTTATGTATATTTGAAATTTCGCCCAAAAAAACCTTTGAAAAGATAATTTTCCAAAAAATATGAAAATTATGTTTATTTAATAAAACTCCTAATGGCTACAATTACATGTTCATGATTAGTCTTGGAGGAAATAAGCAATGTTACTTTTAATTTTAAATACACATCGGCCTAGTGCACATTGCACATGAACATGGGAAAATGCACCATACTTTTCCTCATTGTGCCACACATGTAAAATGTATATTTAGAGCTTGCGGTATACAATTTGGAATGGTTTTCTCATTGTGCTTATCTGTAACAATTTGGGGGGGGGGGGAAGAAACCTACCCATTAAGTGCAATTTCACAGGGAAAATGATAAATTCAATAAGATGGCTTTGATGGTGACGTTAAAGCTGTTACCCAGGCGCAGCACGGAGACCCGCATTGTGATCTGCTCCTCCTCCTCTGGAAGCTGGCAGCCTCCACCCACCCTCCAGCCCTGGAATGAGAATCCTTAGGAACATATCCAGGGGACTGCAGATTTCCTTGCCTATATTTCTCACTTGGATATTTTATTTTTAAGGCGAGTGTAATACAATGTCAGTGTTTTAATGACAGTTTTCAGGTGCTAAAGTATAAATCCAGATTATATCTTTAGATCTTTTTAAAGATAGATAACCTATAAGGACATTGGGAAGAATAACAAAAAGATATCTTTTAATTTTTAAAATTTTCCTGAGCATTCAATTTCCTGAAGGTCAATAATAGACCCAGGAAAGCTTTTAAATGTGGATATTGACCTAATTTCAAGACTTCTAAAAAGCTACCTTGTATTGGCCTCAGATGGGGCTCCTTGGGGCAGGGGTTGGTGAGGCGTGCCTCCTGGACGTAACTAAAATACTTCACAGTCGGTGGAGCGTTCACATGAGAAAGTGTAATGGCTTTTTTGGAGCCGTTATAATCTATTGGGTCAAAGTATGTTTCATTGATAAGACTATTTTGCTTGTTCTGCAGTCAGGGAGGTCTGCCAGCCGGCGAGACACCCAAAGCCTCATGAAATATTTAAGAAAAGTCCTCCCCTCCCCCCTTGTGCACACAAATATGTCTTCCAAATCAAATGGCTGAGGCAGCTTGAAATCACGAGGTTGGGAAGGTAAGGGGAAAAAACTGAAAGGGAGAACAAAGTCAAATACGTAGAAAGCTTCAGATGAAAGAAATAGGTGGCAGGCCTGTCTGTCAACGGCTAATAGTCTGGGAAGCCCGAGGTCCCTCTGTTTATTAACGCCGGACCTGGTCACTGGCCACGGGCCTGGGGTGTGAAGAGGGCCGAGCGTGCGCAGCACCATCGCCCCATGTGGCCTGGGTACATCCCAGGCCGGCCGTGGTCTTCTTGCTGAAGCCCTGCAGTGGCCCCGCCGTCTGAGGGGACCGGATCAGCAAAGAGGCCGCTTCGCCGAGGGCAACGCCTGGCAGAGTCGCCAGCTCCCCGGGCTTCAGTGCCCCTCTGACCTCAAGATCTGGGGCTTGGTCTCTGTTCCAGGCAGAGACACAGACCCTCGAATCCCTGAAGAGAAGGGCTTGTAGGACGCAGAAGGGCGGTTCCACCGGGATTCCTGGCTTTGCAAGAGCCACGCTGGGCTTCGCCGCCGACAAACATCGGTCTTCAGTACAATGGTGTCCAGAGCTCAGAACCCGCCTCCCCTCCCACCCGCACCCATCTCCGCTGCCCCCCACAGTCGCCCTCGCCCTGCGATGAAAGAAAGATGGCTGCGGGCGAGCCAGCTCTCCGGTCCACACATTCTCAGTCTCTACTCGCTGTGCCATGACAACAAGGTGCGACAGCGGAGGTGGCTCGACAGCTGCGCCCGAGCGGGTCCAGGCACTGCGCGCCATCTGTCTATACAGCCACGGACCTATAGACGGGCCTCCACCCGCCCGGCTCTGCAGCTGCCTCCCCACCAGGCCTGCTTCCTTTCTCGCCACGGAACAATAAGAGCCGGCTCTTCACTTTGTGTCACACAGAATGGCTGATTTGATTAAGTCCCCAACTCTCATTATGCTAGGTAGGGGTGTAGAATTTCAATGATAATCCATAATGCATGACCAGTTTGTCTCCATGGCAACATAAATTCAAGGTTACTAGCTCGGATGCATAATTGGGTGTGCATTGAGAGCTGAAGAAGGGCTGTTAAAATTCTTGTCATAGAAAAGTAGCATCCATCATACTGTCTGAAATTGCCAAGTACTCATAATCAGACCGAAAAATCCTTGGAGGAAAATGTTAATAAAATAACTATTACCATCTAATAAAATTATTAAGTTTAACCACTTTGGTTTTTAAAGTACTTCAGTTCAGAAGACTGGAAGAGATACCTCATTAAACATTGGAGACTTTGATTTAACCTCCCCCACCAATATTTGCATTGAAATATGGACCTAAAGAATTTTTGGCCTCAGTATGATTGATTGATCAAAATAAGCCCCACATAATAAAAAAACACCATCTCACTTACTTGTTTCATTTTTATATTTCATGTTGGATTTTCCTTAGCTCTATGAATATTTCCTTAATAAAATGCTCTGGGGGAAACTAAATTTACTCCTTACTCTAAAATGCTCAAAATTAAATTATGCAAGCTATTTGCTGTATCTCCCAAAGTGGAGACATGAAAACGAAGGTGGTGACGAGAAAATGAAAACGAGTCCAAAAGAGAGAAGCTTCTGTGAACCCATCTCCCCTGCTCATGCCGGTATTTATAAAATTCATGATAGAAATTTACTCCCATGGATGTGGCTAATAAAAATCCAATACAAAAAAAATTATGTACTCAGTTCAAGTATTTCATCTTGGACCAAAATAATTATGGTAATGACTTGTTTTGGTGTCTGCCTCTGCTGGTGAAGGAGAACCAGGCGGAGTTATAAATGAGCCTGTGCGAGCGCTGAGCCCCTTGAGTGGAGGGGCCCTCACGGCTCATTGACGATCCCCCCGTTTTCTCATATGGCATGTAACCAGCGCTGCTTCGTGTTGTCACCTCTTTGGCTTTTAAGCATGACGCGTTGGCCCTTGGTGCTGTTATTGGGATCGTTCATAAAGCACGCAAAATCTAAATCTTTTCTGTAATCACGTAACACGAGTGTTCGCATGTCCTTTGTTCCTGAAATTCAGCTTTTATTTAATTATGAGGAAGAAACGTAAGACTCAGTGACTTAAAAGATAAGACGATTCCTGCCAATAAGAGCAGACGTGGCCACATGACCAGGGAAACGGCCAGCTCGTCTGCAAGGACCTCGTGGGAAGGGAGGTTCAGTTGCCCCTGGGTCTCTTTGTCATCCCACCCTCTCCTCCTGCCTCTCTGGCACTTTCTTCTCGCTTCCATTCCACCATATGCACAGGGGCAGTTCTTTTTCCTCTGTACCCTATCAGGCATCATTATAAAATAACTAGAACACTAAGCAGAGACACAAATAAGATGAATCTGTGGGCAGCTGACCTCGTTTTGAATACATTGTTTACCTTACAATATCTCCAGCACTGCCCTCAATTTTCTGCCACCCCCAGTGCGGGTAGGTGATTTTTAAAAGTAAATGAAAAAGATTAGTTCTTTAAGATCACATCCTCGGGATCTTTGCAAGTTTTAAAGTAGAAAATAAGAGAAAAGCTAGAATCAAAATCAGATGACCTACTTCTCAAAGGAGATGTAATTGTATATTTTTTATGTTGTGTTTCATCAAACTAATGGCCGTGTCCTTTGGAATTTTTTTTAACTGAAGATACTTTGTGTGATGCAATTTCATTTGAAATATGAAGGGGTTCAGTCTGAAAGAGCTTGCTTACAAAAGTCACATCTGGAAGTATATTCAGACCCGAATGCACACATGTAACTCCAATTAACATCATGAATGCCAAGGAAAATACAGCCCGCAGCCGGGGAGGGGGAGGGGCAGGGCCCTGCAGAGGGCTCTGCAGCTCTGATTTAAATGCGGGTGACTTTGTGGGGAGGCCAGCAAGTGGTCAGATGAGCCCATTGTGGAAGGCTCTGGCCCTGCGGGCAGCCTTTCTGATTTGATGTTCAGAGATGTATAGCCCTACCCAGGAGCAGGGCCAAGTTGGGTCCCTGGGCTGGGCCAAAACCACCCCCAAAACTGGCTGTGAGTCCGATTCCGTTCTGAAAGCTTGTAAGATGATTGAAAATGTCATGATTTGAGGAGTTTGGCTTTGGTGACTTTAAACAGGCACGTTTTGTTGATCTGCACCAACATAGAGTGATTCAAAGCATGCTGTTGGCTATTACTAAAAACTCTTCATGCTAGGTACACTCACACGGACAAAAAACCTCTGCCCCACTTTTAATTAAACCGAAACATGAGCATCAATAGCATAATTTTCATCATAAGTGACATTATCATGTTTTCTTACATTCTTTCAAAAATCAATTATAATTCATAAAGCTTTCTCCTTATAGGTCAGAGACACTGACAATGTTAAACATGAATTATTCTTATGCCTCCCATGCCTTGAAATTTTCATTAAAAACCTGAATTTGCAATTTGAAAATATGCTGTGTCAAATTTTATTGTCAAGAAGCGAGGACCTCCCTCGTGGCACAAGGGGTTAGGTCTCAGCACTATGAAGCATCCGCAGCCACTGTAGCACGAGCTCGATCCCCAACCAGGGAGGGGACCCACATGGCGCAGCAGACCTCTCCTGCCTCGCCCGCTGTTCCCCTCAGCAGTGTGTTTCAGTAGATCTACCTGCTCTGCTCCCCACTCTGTCTCTGGTAAATCCTCTCACACACATAACACCCCAGCACTACTGGCCTACACCCCAGCTCTTGCATACATAAATAAATAAACCTTTTTTTAAAAAAGGTAAAAATTTGTTTTTACTCCAACCTTCAAATCTGAAATGATCATGAAATCGTCACGTGACAAATATCAATGAATACCAATGTTCTAAGCATGTGAGACAGAAATTTGTCCCGGGGAAACTGGGAGGGACCTCACCATCTCACCATCCTTGGTCAGACGCCCTGCTGCACCCTATGCTCCTCACTGCTGCCTGCCTGCTCTCTGCACCGGCCTGGGGCTCAATCACCTCCTCTGTGATTAAGCTTCCAAGGTGATGTCTTTTCCTCCATTGGTTAGTTTTACAAACTTCAAGAAAATTAATACCCAATATAGCTGGACATATTTGGTTCTGAGAACCTATAAAAAAATATCTTTTTTATCCATGTGATAATGTGGCAGCAGTTTTCCTTCTATGAGGGAGAGTTTATTGATGTGATTTTTAAAAAGGCTGTCTGAACTCAGTTCACTTCATTCACATCAACATGAAGTATGTATCTCAGCGTAGACACATTTTATGAGTATGTGCACAGCTGCATGTGCACCCAGACTTGGGACTTCTCTTGTGTCCTACCATATGACCCATATGGCATGTCAAGTCAACAGGCATGTGGAGCATGGGGAAGTGTGACCACCTGCAGGTGAGTTTGCCTCTTGCCAACTCCACCCTCGGGTCACACTGGAGGGTGTCAGGGCCAGGCCTTCCTGTTCCATGTGACAGTCCCATGTCTGCGCTGCCTGGTGCCAGGGCTGAGCAGGCAGGGCTCCTCTCAGCCCATTTCTAGAACAGTTGCTGGCTGACCCGGCGCTGGCCCAGGGCTAACAGAGGCCCTCACCTGCTTCTTCAGAATCACAGCTGCCGTTAGCAGACAGCTACCAGCCAAAGCTTATTTTTAATTTAATTTTCAAAAATCACCAGAGACTACAAATATATGTGATATTCTTTCTAAACCATATTATATAAATATATTGAAATATATATTGAACGGTATGTGTATGTGTATCTATATATGTTCTATATATAGACAAGTCAGATCTTGTAATGAACCGGAAATGGGCAGTGGTGAAAGGCACTTAACCCATTCCTTCAATAACATGTATAAAACAATAACATTAGCATTTACAACCATTGTGGACATCATTTACTTATTTTTGTTTTCATTTGGGGGGGTTATGCTTTTGCTCTTCCATCTGCGCGCACATGCCACTCACCCTCCACCAAAGCTCCCCAGCCCGCACCCCATTCATGCTCTCCCACCATCTCCTCCTCCCTCACCCTGTTCTCTCTGGTAACCACACTACTCATTCACTGAGTTCAAAATTTAGTTCTACTCTATTTTACCTGTGTATGTTATTTGGTCGTTTGTAGTTCACAGATGGGTGAAACCATATAACATCTGTCTTTCAATTTTTGATTTATTTCACCTAACATAATCACCTCCAGGTCCATTCATTTTGTCCCAAAAAGCACTGCTTCATCTTTTTCACAGCTGTGTGGTATTCCATTGAATATATACTCCACAATATCTTTATCCATTCACTGTCAAAGGGCACTGGGCTGGTTCCATGCTTGGCAACTGTGAACAGTACTTCCATGGACACAGGTGCTGATAAATCTTTTTGAATTAGAGTTTTCATATTATTTGGGTAAGTACCTAATAAAGGTATTGCCAGATAATGTGGAATTTTCATTTTTATTTTATTAAGAAATCTCTATACCATTTTCCACAGAGGGTATACCAATTTAGAGGGTGTACCAACTTGCTCTCCCACCAACAGTGAATAAGCGTTCTGTGAACATTGTTTACACTTCAGTGTCCAGAGGAAAGGAGAACTTTGCACTATTTGAGTATGTGGTCTGGAAATGATACCATGAGTTTCCAAGAGGTCACTTGAAACTATGCTCTAAAACTCCCACATGATGGGGACCTCCCTGGTGGTGCAAGGGGTTAAGTTGCAGCACTATGAAGCTGTCTGCAGCCTCTGCAGCCACTGCAGCACAAGTTTGATCCCCAGCCAGGGAACTGACCCACAGCATGCAGCAGACCTCTTCTGCCTTGCCCACTGCTCCCCTCAGCAGTGCACTCAATACATCCACCTGTTCTGCTCCCCACTCTGTCTCTGGTGAATCTTCTCACCTCCCTGCCCCTCTGGCCTATACCCCCAGCTCTGGTATGCATAAATAAATCTGCAGGCTTGGCACTACAAGGTGGGGAGGAGGCTGTGGGGCTGGCCTTGCAGGAGTGGGTGTACCCTTCACAAAGGCTGTGATGGAGGAAATGACCTAAATAAAACATTTTTTCTTCTGTGTCTAAATTCTGTACAACTAACCTTTAGTGGTGATATAAAATATGTGACTTCCTAAAACTCAGAATTGGGGTTGCCGTCATTTACCTGTGTAGGGTAAATGAAAGTTATCCTATTTATACACTCTCTTGCCATTAGCGTCAGTGATAGACCCCTGCGGTCCTGCACGCGTGCCTGATGGCGGCACCTGGAGTAGGGTGTGGGCATGCGTAGGTGGGCGCACCTGGGCTGAGAGACTGGGCATGTAAGGGTGGTGTAGAGTAAAGGTTGATCAGGTATTTCCACCCGCCCACCACTGATGATGGACACATGCGGTGCTGCGAGCATTCCAGGGTGCACATGCGCAAGTGGGCGCACCTGTGTTGGACACGGGCATAAATGGGCGGCGTCATGAGGACGCCAGAACTGCGAGGAACAGACAGAACTGCGAGGACCAACCCACCGGCCGAACAACAGAACCAACAGGATGAAGGAGCAACAGCAGCAGATGCAGCCGAGAGGGTGAGATGCGCTGGGGGCTGGGAGGGCTGCCAGCCTCCCGGCCCCCAGGCACCCCTGCCTGCCATGTACCTGGCCACCTCTACTAAATAAAGTATGAAAAGCCACCGAGGGCTCCAAGACTCTCCTTCCCTGACCCGTCTGCCCAGAACCATCCTGAACCTGCCTCCAGTGCTGCCCCTTCCTGCCGCTACAGGTGGCGTCACAGGGACACCAGTAGCAGCAGCAGAGAAGCAGAGCAGAGGCAGCAGTAGAAAGCCCAGGGAGAGTGAAGATTTTCTGGGTGCTAGGAGGCCTACCAGCCTCCTGCACCCCCCGGCCTCCCTGCCTGTCATGTACCTGGTCGCCTCTGATGCAGAAATATTAATAAAAGCCTGAAAAAGCCACCGAGGGCTCCAGGACTCCTCCTTGACCCGTCTGCTGGAATCATAGAGAAACTTTCCCATGCCTTGCAACCCCTACAGCCTGGTGGTTAAAGAAGTCAGCGCACTAGTGTCTAGGTTTAGTAGTGTTCTAAGCAGATACACCCCTGAGAGCACAAGGCCTACAGACAGGCCACCCTGGCCTCTGGCACTGACATGGGCTTAACCTGCCCTCGGTCTCGGCTAGTTAAGCCCGTACCGGTTAAGCTCACGGCGAGCTGGTGTGGGTCAATTCAGGTTTTCCTTGTGGATCGTAAGAGCCACAAAACTGACCATCATACCTTGTACTAAGCTAGCACTTCTTGAAACCAGTCTAGCACTTCTCAGTTTTATAGTCTCATTAGTTCTCTGAGCACCCCTCCAAGAAATGCCTGTATTTGAAAAAGAAAACTAAGGGCAGAATCACTTACCAGCTGACCAGCATCAGAGAGGAGCTGGTCCCTGAACCCAGGTCCTGCCAACTGACTCCTTGGGAATGCAGCCATGTGTATTTCCTCCACGTGCACCACACCCACCCCTGCACACGCTTGCCCTCCTCCATGTGCACCACACCCACCCCTGTACATGCTTGCCCTCCTCCACGTGCACCACACCCACCCCTGAACATGCTTGCCCTCCTCCACGTGCACCACACCCACCCCTGCACACGCTTGCCCTCCTCCATGTGCACCACACCCACCCCTGTACATGCTTGCCCTCCTCCACGTGCACCACACCCACCCCTGAACATGCTTGCCCTCCTCCACGTGCACCACACCCACCCCTGCACACGCTTGCCCTCCTCCATGTGCACCACACCCACCCCTGTACATGCTTGCCCTCCTCCACGTGCACCACACCCACCCCTGAACATGCTTGCCCTCCTCCACGTGCACCACACCCACCCCTGCACACGCTTGCCCCCCGAGTGACTTGACAGTCATGAGCTGATGGGCTCACTCGCTGTGGGAGAGACTCCCCACCGACCTGATCCCTGACTTCCCACAGCTCTGTCCACTTAGAGCACCATGGTGCCTGCGCCATTTCTATCAGGTTATTGTTATTTCTGTAGAATATCCAGGGTTGCTGTAGCACAGCAAGAGGCCAGCCCCCCAGGCAACAATGAAGCCAGAAGAGGTGGTTTGGAGCACCCCGGGCAGACCCTGGTGCTGAGGGGTACACATCCAGCCCCCATAGTCCCGGCATCAGTCCTGAACATATGGTTGGCTCCCCCTTGTTCTTCTGTTATGCTTCTTGAAATAATACTATTTTTTGTCATATTGATATTTATAATGTGCATTTAAAAAGTTAACTGATAGGGGCCTCCCTGGTGGCGCAGCGGGTTAAGCAACGCACTATGAAGCAAACCGCAGCCACTGCAGCACGAGTTAGATCCCTGCCGCCGGCCAGGGAGGGGAGCCACATGGCGCAGCAGACCTCTCCTGCCTCACCAGCTGTTGCCCTCAGCAGTGTGTTTGGGTCAGTCTGCCTGTTCTGATCCCCACTCTGTCTGGTGAATCCTCTCACCTCCCGCGACTCTGACCTGTACCCCAGCTCTTGTATGCATAAATAAATAAATCTTTAAAAAAAAAAGTTAACTGATAAGTGTGTCATGTCATCAGTAAGAAAAGCGCAAAAACATAAACAACTGATGAAAACACCAGGTAGGACTTGAGCATGACCTGGTGTCACCTGGACTTAGATGGCAGAGTCACTTCTGAAGGTGGGTCTAAAATAAGTGTTTCAGTCTGTGCCTGGCTGCGTCTGCCTATTCTCCTAGAAAACAATTCTGAACTGTTAAATGAGTTTCTATATAGTTTCTATCCCTGCCAGTTCCCTCAGGTAAGGGGGAAAATAAATGGCACAGAACTTGCAATCACTCTGGAAGCAGTGGTTGCAAGGACAGACTCCAGAGTGGAAGCTTTATTGATAATGTTTTGACAACATTGCTGCATGTCATTTTATCGCTTTAGCGTGACCCAGAGGATGGATGAGAGGGTTCTCCTCCAGCCCAGTAGACGCACTGTCTACTCTCATTTTACGAAGCAGGCGGATATATTTTATATGCTCTTTGGGGAAAGAGAACTCTTTTCGTTGACGCCTCACATCGAGAAAGTGAATCAGGCAGAGTCACGAAAGGGTGGGCTTGAATTATGGAGATGGGAAACAAGAAACGAAATCCAGGACCAGAGACAAGTTGAAGGCTCTGGCTGCAAAGCTACAGCACCAACAACAGGTTAGGGTGAGAATTCAGCTTAGGGGACAAGTGGCCCCTGACACAGAGGACATGTGAAGAGGCCTCCTGAGCAAACCAGCAAGAGACCAGAAGGAAATTGTGAGTGAAGGGTAGAACAGGCGATTATAGGAGAAAAAGTGCTGTTATGAGAAAGCGTGTTCCCTCTCGTTGGGGAAATACCAGAGGTTATCCAACAGGACACTATTTTCCCATCAGCCTTGCAAAAAATACTTATCTTTGAGAATAAGTGACATGAGACAAGGGCACGAGAAATGGCTGCTGTTGGGGAAGTGGGCAGGTGGTTCATGCATTAAAAACACAAATGTCCTCAATTTGGGCCTAGCATCCTCCTCTTGAGGGATGGTCCACAGGAATATTTGCAGTCAGGTATTAAAAAAGCATATTTGAAATGATATTTAGCACAATATTTACTTTAAGAACACAAGGTCATAAACAACTAGAGAAAGTATTCAAAAAGTAGAACATTTTTGTTATAAAGATACCATAAAATAGTTCTAAAATTTTTACATTTGCCATAAGGAAAGACTTTCTGAAATACAACATTCTGGAAATAAACACATAGCAGAAGCATAGCTGGAGCATCATCCTCTGGTATTTTGCACAACAGAAGGAGAACAAAGAAGCACAGGGTGTCCCTGGGCTGAGAGGCAGGTGCTCCTAGATGCTGTCTTAAGTGTAATGACACAGAGGGGCAGCTCCTTTTTTTTTTTTAAGAAATCTTTCCATTTATTTATTTATTTATTTATTTATTCGTTCATTCATTCATTCATTCATTCATTAATGCATACAAATGCTGGGGTATAGGCCAGAGGTGCAGGAGGTGAGAGGATTCACCAGAGACAGGGTGGGGAGCAAAACAGGAAGATCAACTGAAAACCACTGCTGTGGGGAGCAGCGGGTGAGGCTGGAGAGGTCTGCGGCGCCATGTGGGTCCCTCTCTGGCTAGGGCTTGAACTCATGCTGCTGTGCCATGGATACTTCACAATGTGGCGGTCAACCAGCTGTGCCACCAGGGAGGTCCCAAAGGGCAGTTCCTTACACAGTGGTCTATTACTCCATGTCATAAAGAAATCATGCTGGAGGAAAAGGACATTCATTATTGGGGTCCCACTGGACCAGCACAATTGTCACTTAGCTTTCTGGGGGACCAGGCAGTGGGGTGGTTGAGAGTTGAAAAAAGATCTTCATTTTCATTTTATGCCCCTCTACACTGACTTTTACTGCTCACTGAGAAGACAGGTGGTAGCATTTTCTGTCAGTGATTGTGCTGTTTTTATTTCTCATAACCCAGTAGTTCAGGAACTTAATAAAATCAGGGGTAACAAAATTCAGAGCCATACTGATGAAACCTAAAAGCTGTCAACAGTCACCTGGTGTGGAATGTACTGGAGAAGAATCAAACACCGTTCCAGGACAGCAAGACTGGTCCAAGCCCACGCCATGCAAACAATCCAGCAGTTACTGTATTTGAGAAGGTCTGCTTTGTTAAAAAACAAACAAACAAACAACAAAACACCCCATAACTAAATATATCAACAAAATAAAATACATCAGCCAAAAACCTCATGAAAATTCAGAAAATCCTATCTCAGCAAAAATAAATTGCCCATAATGAAAGTTTTCAAAAATCTCATCTTCCTTGGCAGGGTGCAAGAAGTTAATGACAGAAGTTTAAAAGAAGTATACATAGTCTTAAGAATTAAATGAAAGCAGAATAATAAGGAAGAAGAAACACGGGAAAGTAAGGAAAGGCTACAACAAAACAGAAAATGCAGCAGCAGAAGAAAACTTCATATAAAATCACATTGAAAGTAATAAAGAGACAAACAGATTATAAGAAAAAATTACAGATGTGGAAGCTAGATTTGAAAAGCTGCCTTAGAACACAGAAAGGACAACATTTAAAAAAGCATTTTACATATGTACAAAGAAGGTACATACTTAAAACAGAACAGATAGTATCTAAAGAACTGGCATTCATGAAGGAAAAATAAGAGAAAATGAAATGGAAAGACTGATAAAAATATAACAGAAGAAAACGATTATATTTAGCAGGCCTTAAGAATTATACAGATTAAAAGGACTAGTCTTGTTTTATAAACACAAATATATGTGTGTGTGTGTGTGTGTGTACATATTCTCCACACAAATTAAACAAGAGAGCAAAACCAAAATATATTCTGCAGCACAGAATCTCAGTGACATGGTACTTAGTAACTTAACAGAAATGTGGTAATCCAAGATTTGGGTTCACTCAGTGGGATTGACTTGTCTTTGCTTCCTCGTAGAGCCCTGTCAGTGGGAATGGAAATAAAATCTCTGGCAGGTATGATCTCAGAAATACACAATTATGCAGCAACTTTGGGGGAAAAGTACCAAATCACTGTTGGTTATCAACACGAACAGCTCGGTACAGAGAAACCACCTTGAAAATGGTTAATATAAGGAGGGATCTAAATAATAGCATGAGGTAGGTCTGGTTAGAAATAGCTGTTAATCATCCCTCTTAGTCAGGGAAATGCAAATCAAGACCACAATGAGGTACCACCTCACACCGGTAAGAATGGCACACATTGAAAAAACCAACAATGTCAAAT
>JAGFMF010011799.1:10029003-10179974 GCA_019455555.1 Galemys pyrenaicus | reverse complement strand
TTTCTTTCTTTCTTTCTTTCTTTCTTTCTTTCTTTCTTTCTTTCTTTCTTTCTTTCTCTCTTTCTCTCTTTCTTTCTTTCTCTCTTTCTCTCTTTCTCTCTTTCTCTCTTTCTCTCTTTCCTTTCTTTCCTTTCTTTCTCCTTTCCTCTCCCCAATTAGATTTGCTACTTTCTTTGCTTAAATTTCTGTATCTTTCATACTTTTAAAATCTGCTTCTTCCTTTGTACATGGTCAAATATGACCATGGGCATACATTCCCATAGTGATGGTGGATTCTATTTTTTCTTATAATTGTGCCAGATTTATCTTTTCATATTTTGAGGATACAAAAAATGCATGAAATATATAAATTGTTGTGATCAGTTGAAACTTGTATCATTGGAACTTTTCATTATCACTTCTTATCTCTAGTAATGCTTTGCCTTAAAGTCTCTTTTCCTGATAAAGAACAGAGACACTTAGGAACCCCTTGGCTGGCTGGCATCCCCTTGACATATCTTTTTATTTTGCCTTTTTGTTTTAACTTTATATTTCATATAAGTTTTAGATATGCTTCTCACAAGTTACATATCTCCCAGGTACATTGGGATTTTTTATAGACAGTTCATTTTTGCTTCTGATTTTTTTAGTATTTATTTATGCATACAAGAACTGGGGTACAGGCCAGAAGTGTGTAGGGGGGTGAGAGGATTCACCAGAGTCAGAATGGGGAACAGAATAGCCAGATTGACGAAACACACTGCTGAGGGTATATGTATGCTGTGGGTGAAGCAGGAGAGGTCTACTGTACCATGTGGGTCCCCTCCCTGACCCAGGATCGAACTTGTGATGCAGTGACTGCGGATACTTCATAATGTGGTGTTTAACCCCTTGCGCCACCAGGTAGACTCCTCTAACTGATTTTAAATTCTTACTTTTAGTTGGAATATTTCATTCATCAATGTATATATTTACTAGATGTAATTCCTCTTATGAAAAGGCTCAAGTAATGACAAATTTTGGGTTTAGCATAAAAAATAATGGTGCCGAGGAGTTTCACGCTCTCCAGTCACTACTGACTTTCTATTTAGCGTCTAGGAGCAGAGACGGAGCAGAGCAGAGAGAGCAGCGCCTGGGGGAGAAGGGAGGTTCAGAGGCTTGGCCCATCAGCGCCCCTGGGGGCACCACCACAGAGCAGAGCGCCTTCACCCCATCCCATGTCTTTATCCTCATGAAGTAATAGAGAAACGAAGTTGCATCTATACACCGTGGAAACTGTAAACTAAATTATATCAGGAATAATAAATATTTTAATCAAAACATCAACAATTAACCAGTGTAACTATAAGGGAGCCAAGAATCATAATTTCTAGTGATGTACAACAGTAAGCATAAAACACAACAATAAATAAAACATTTATTTACAGCCATTCCTAATAAACATTTCATTGCTGCCTGGCTAAGTGGGAGCATTTGGAGGATGGAAAATAATTTAGCCCAGATTCCATGTCCCCATGGCAATTTGCAAAGCCTCGAGCCACCTTCAGGCAAGAGCATTCAGGCGGTGGCAGAACTGGAGCCTTGGCAGGCTCAGACTGATTCCTCCATTCCTGCTGCAGAAATAAAATAAAATAAAATAATAAAAAGAAATGGCATCTTCGATGTCTTGTAAAGTAAATGACAGAAGCTGGCTGAGATTGAGAACTTTCATCTGACGTGATCCATTTCAACAGTGAAAATACTGAAGGACACAAAGGTGACTTATAATGCCCAACACTCATTAGGAGTTCTATAACCCTTTGTCAAGTCAAGGAAAAGAAATGGGATGACACCCTCTGAGAAAAGGGGGAACAGAAGCAGAGCGGTCTTCTTGTGCCTCCCTTGTCAGGGCGCCCCCTCTCCCAAGTCATTACTTCCTTCCCATGACCCCTGACTGCAGCCTCAGCCCACAGGCAGCCCTGTGATCCCATACTTGACCCTGAGGCCCCATGACCCCGATGCCCACTCATATTGATATGGCTGAAAACCAGACTCACAGCCTTCTTTAGAGGCTCTTGAAGACCAACATTTCAAGACCCTCCAGGCACTTTCTTTATTTACATGAAGACTAATGTTTACATGTTTTCCCCAACAGGGAAAAACAATGGAAAGCCTAAATTACATCTTTTATGGATAAAGACTAACAATCCTTTTCCAACTTAATTTTTTTAAAATATTTTTTTATTTATGCATACAAGAGCTGGGGTACAGGCCAGAGTCCAGAGAGGTGAGGAAATTCACCAGAGACAGAGCAGGGAGCAGAACAGGCAGACTGACTGAAACACACTGCTGAGGGGAGCAGTGAGTGAGTCAGGAGAGGTCTGCTGCGCCATGCGGGTCCCCTCCCTGGCCAGCAGCAGGGATCGAACTCATGCTGCAGTGGCTGCGGTTTGCTTTATAATGTGTTGCTTAACCCACTGCGCCACCAGGGAGGCCCCTCCAACTTAATTTTTGAGTATATTCTGAGTCGATGTAGTTAGCTGTATTCCTAGATATTGAGCAAGACTAAGGCAGCCACCATTCAGTGGAAGCTTTTAAGGAATAAACCATAGATTTCTTTCCAGATAAGAAATGATAGATTTCTGTTTACCAGGTAAGTCTTTATTTAAAAAGGGCTACAACAATATTATAAAAGTTTTTATCATCTTAACCAAATAGTCACAGTTTGACTAAGAGAAGGTGGTGAAACCAGCAAACCCAGTGGGGCCGATGTCACCCATATGCTTTCTGATCCTGAATGGCCACCATCCGAGGAGTGTCCACAGTCATGTTCCCACAGAGAAAATCTCTTGAGATGCCCCTTTCCAGTATCAAGTTACACTTGTTGGCCAGCCAAAGAAGTTTAAATCCTGCCACCCTTCAAATGAGTCAGAAACATCCACAATAGTTCAAATGTCAGATTTATATCCAAAAATATATGTTGAATTTAAAGATAATAAATAAAAGCTCAAGAAGAATTCAAGCCAGATTTGTTTAATTTTATATGGCATAAATATTGAGAAGAAAATAGCACTCCCTTTCCTATTCTTGTGGAATGTAATCTGGCCTCAAATTCTTATTCCAGGAGCATAAATCAGTGACTTACACATGAGCCAGACATTATGGAAAGCACCCGGGAGGCTTGTAGGATTTTCCGTGGTTACCACATGGCTGCCATTTTGCCCAGACTGTTACTGTCAGTGGACTTGACGATCTGTGTTATGCCGTCTTAGGAAATTCAACAACCGGCTCAAGAAAAAACAAACAAACCAGAAAGAGACCTGGGAGAGCCCTGGTCCAGGTGTAAGCAGTGCCCAAGGACCAGGCCCCCAGATCTCAGCTCAGTCCTGCTTTTTAGTGGATTCTTTAGTGGGGTTTGGCTTCATGGAGCCATGTTGTGGATCCAATTTAAATAAAACCCTTTCCACTTATTAAATCCCATTCAGTTCAATTCCACATTAATGCAAAACAGGGAGAGAAAGCCAAAGGTGAGAGGTCCCTTCTGCAGTTAATGATCCGATAAAGGCAGCATCTCTGTGACCGGAGTGGTTGAATGGCGAGGACGGCCATACACAGATACTCAGAACATTTCTCAACTCTTTTTTAAGCTAATCCACATCCACGCGTGGCAATGCACTCCTGAAATCTGTGTAAATCCCAGCTGTGATAAGGAAATTTGAGTATCTCCCTTCTGGGCTCTTTTGTTCTGTTTTCTCTCATCCACAAGCACATCCTAAATAGTCATGAACTTTCTACCTCTCCATTCTCAAAAATAACCCGCCGTGCTATTACATTAAGAAACTGCAGCATAGATATCTCTGTGAGTTCGAAGTCCTAAAACAATCACTTTTCATTGCTTCGAGGTGACCTGAATGGATTAAGTAGCACTTAAACCATAAGTGCATGCCATCAAGCAGCCCATAACCAAACAAATTATAAATGAATGCCCCAGAAGCTTAACTATTGGAACTTTTGCTTTTTCAAATGGAAAAGAGAAGCATCATTACAAGTAGAAACACTTCGCCTTTTCTGCATTCTGCATGTGGAGTAAGTTTATATTCACTCACCCATAATCATTATCTGCTAAGCAGCCATTGTGAGCAACTGGGGTAGATGTGTCTGCAGCTTTTCCAGCCCTCCTTTTCTGTGTCTGCCCAGGGGAGCCTGCCTAGGTCTTCCTAATGCTGCAGACCGCGTTGGCGGGCAGAACATAGCTCCAGGCTCGGCTAGAAAGGGCTTGCAGCTGCACCTTCCCCCTCAGAGGAATAGGTGGGTGGAGCCGGCTGAGTCACTGAAGATTGCAGTGGGACTGGACATGGATACAAGGCAGGTCGTCTTCATTCTGCTTCCATAGTAATACACCTGCTGACCTACTCATGTGTTAGAGAAGAAGGGCTGGCCTGATCTGCAGACTCCGCTCCTCTGGCTACCCTGCCCAGCATGCACTCACCTGTGTTCAAAGACCCTGCTTAACATTCAGAAGCCTCAGAGCATATCTTTGAATACAGACACAAGTAATCTAAGGCGAATATCAGGCTTTCCCAAATGGGGCCTGACCCCCCGTGAGATGCATCCTTCCTGGGTTCCAAGCTAGAAGATGCAAATGCAGACCCCCGTCACGCTGGCAATGTCCCAGCTCCCTGACATCATCCGTGGGCTTCATCTCAGGAGGAAGAAGAGTCCCAAGTCCCAGCTTGTCTTACCTGGAAAAATGCTGCTGACCACATCTCCAAGTAAAACCATGCCCTGAGCTCTGTGGCTCATTTCCTTGCTTCCTGTCCTATTTTGATTCCAAATCTAAAGAGATGGGCTTTGTCAGCTTGCAAAGGACTTTGCCCTGATATTCTCATGTGTGGGGCAAGCAGGTGTCCCCACAGGAAGTTGCAACCTTGCTGGAGCCAGAACTATGTCAGTGACACTCTGGACACGCTAGCCAGTCACTGTGGTGTATAAGCAACCAGGCACGGAGTGGCCAGTGGACTAGGGGGCCATGGTCAGGAGGCTGGCAGACTTCCCACCACCTGTGAATCTTTACTCTTTGGGCTCTCTCTGATGTTCTCTTGCAGCTGTTCTACCAGTGTCTGACCGCGCTCCCCATAGCCCTCTGCAGCCTGGTCTTCTGTGATGCTGCCTTATAGCCTCCAGGCCCAGATGTCACACTCACACAGGCCCACACAATGCCCCAAGGGTCCACCAGCAGGCACCTGCACCCCACACCCAGCTCCCCAGCACCTCCTGTGCTCAAGGCCACAGGTGATGGCCACAGAGGCCAGTGGCGCAGAAAGCTGAGCAATTCACTTACCCTACACAGCTCTTCCCTTTCTGGGTTTTCACTTGGTTCCAAATGCAATTACCAGGACTTACCCACTCTTCGATGCCCTTAAAAGGCTATATTAAGGGCAGGAAGATAATGTTTGCAAATCATTTGAGCTCCTCTGAAGAAAATTACTGTCTGAATTGTACTTAACATTACCTTCAGGAGTGCTTCCTGGCATGAGAAATAATCTTTCTGAAAATAATCTTCATAGATTTTATTACAACCCTTTTTAAAAAGAGGGTTTATTCCTTGTGTCCCATTAGCACCTGTAAGGATTAGCATTTCCAAGCATATTTCATATGGATTCTCCCTAATCCCAGTGTCCTCACTATTCATTTATTCTAAAATATGAAGTCTGAAAACGACAGATCTCCTCATGCCTAGCGGCTCCCATGGTGAGCATGGTTTTTCTGGACCAGTACCCTGCCAGATGGACAGCTAGACAGGAAGGCAGAGAGAGGTGGGTGGGGACAAGGCATTGCACCTGTGATTGAGGGCAAGTGATAGGCTACAGATGCAGGTGCTTGCATGGAAATCGACCTCAAACCTCGCAGGTGGGCACGGAAGCATTCCTAGGGATCGATGCCTGGAAGGCCGCTGATTTGGAGTCCTTGGTTACAAGATGATTAGGATAAATGGGCAAGCTGAGGTCCAGCTGTGAGGAAGCTTACCTGGGAGACTAAAGTGTGAAGCAAAGGCAGGCCTGACTGAGCGGCCCGGTGTGGGGAGGGGCGAGGCCAGCCTTGACAGTCCTCACAGGATGTCCGCCCTTCTTGATGGTGCACCAGTATTTTCGACGTGCTCCTGCATTTGTGTATATGGAACATAAACTCATGTTGTTTTCAAAGCTCAAAGAAAACTCCCCATAACAGAGTAGGGAGCAAGGCCTCAGGATCAAGCTCTGTGTCCTGGGCAGGTGGGGCCAGGGTGGTGAGTCAGGTCCAGGAGTGCCTGCCGCAGGCAGGGGTACCCACCCAGCAGAGGAAGAGCACTCGCTGATCTGGGCTCAGTTGCCAAGGGCCTGGCAGACACCTCACCAGCTAGGGAGCACAGGTATGGCTGACCCAAGACACCCCGTGGTGCCAGGCGTGGGAATGGCTCAAGGAGCTCTGGGCCCGCAGAGTCGCTCACAGTCTCAACCCACATCCCCGGAATGATTCCCGGGCTAAAGGCTGAGAGGTCAGTGGCTGCAGGTCATTGGCAGGAAAAGACTCACCCAGGGAAGGGGTTTGTAAAATCTTAGGTCCCCAGTAACAAAGCAAACTAAGGCATGTCAAAATAAAGAGATCAAGTGCTGCAGCACCTTGATGCAGGAGGTCGGCAGGCGGCGCAATTGGTTTCTGACCTTGAAAATAGTGAGTGTGTGCGTGAGGTAACTGCAGGGGAGTGTGCAATCTTCATGTGCTGGTTGTGCATCTGTGTGTGTGCACCTGTGTGTGTGCCCCTGTGTATGGTATGTGTGCAAGGGTCTGTATATATGTACCTGTGTATGGTGTGTGTGCACACACCTGGGTGTATTCTGCCTGTGTGTATGTGTGTGTATGTACAGAGTGTGTGCACAGGCCCGTGTGTGTGCCTGTGTACGTGGTGTGTGTATGGTGTGTGTGTGTAGGTATCATGTTCTGAAAGGGGACAGGCAGAAATTAATTTGCAGGAAGTAGAGAAATGAAATCCTGGCGGCGGGGGGCAGTGCCCATTTCAGTAAGAGAGTCTGTGACAGAATGGGGTGAGGAAAGATTTCTGTAGGGCCACAGGGGACATGAGGATGACGGAGCAACTTGCAGTTTATTCTGAGAGCTGGTCAAGCCAGAGGGCCTGGCCACGGCTGGACAGAATTGCTCAAGTAATGATGAGGAATAACTGGAATCAAAGGCATTTAAAGATAATTTAACTCCTCTATTTATACTGACTGGTGATATTGAATGGAGATGATTGAAATAGAATGTATAAAGAATATCTGAGGAAATACAAAAAAGGCACCTTTGAAATTGCTTATTCTTCTGGCCAAGCAAATTATGTAAAGAGCCCAGCTTTTGGGGAGCTGCTAATAGCCGATTCTGTTAATTATTACTGGCTTCATAAGAGCTTTAATAATTCAATTTTTGTTTAATGACTAGATCGAGTTTACCCAACCGTGGTGATAGTTTAATACTTGCAGCCCTTTTTATTACCAAATTTGCATAGATACCTATAAAAAACAAGTAGGAGGAAATACAATATTTCTATGCATTTTACTCTAATAAACGGCAATCTTCGTTTTAGCAACATAAGAAAATAAGCTGGAATCACTTCAGAATTAGCAAAAGTTATAATCATTAAAATCATAAAATGTGAGAGGGAGAAAACAACAGCCCAGCCCTCTTGTTTATATATGCAGGTTCCCAGCTGTGTTCATTGTGAAGGAAGAAAGGAAAAAAAAAAAACGAAAAGATACTGGGTTTCTGCCAGAGAATTAAATGGAATCTCCATATTCCGGTTATTGCCATGGCCGGCTTGAATTCTAGTCATGATATATTTCGTTAATGCAAATAAAATGACTTAGGCCTGGCTGGAATGAATAATGGTTTCCGCGATCAGACCCGGACGTCAGAATTATCAGCCCCTCCAGCTCGATTCAGTTCCCTCTTCAAGCGCCACTTCTGCAAGATGCTCAGTGCTCATCTTCCTTAGTTGCAGGGATGCCAGTCCCCACCTCTCTCCTGTTTCAGCATGTGGCTTGTTTCTCTATGATCCCCATAAAGGAGACACCCAGGGACACATTTCCCCACGTCCTCCTCCTGCTTCCCAGCTGGATCCTGAATCCAATTATAAATCCATTAGGGTGGATATAAATGACTGAGAGCAATGCCTGCACACGGCTGGCTGCGGCTCCCGGCTTCTGCAAGGGACCCTCGCAGTGGGTTCTGGGACTGAAAGCTTAAACAAACCATCATTTTTGAACCTGGTTTCTATAAATTTGATTTTTTTAAGTGTCAACTACCATATCTTCCAGTTTTGTTTTAAACAGAGGTTCTCAAATTTCAAACTCATATGTTTCAGCCATACGGGAGACGCAAGCTACATCGATTTGTAAAGTTAGAATGATGTCATGACCGATGTGCTACGGCCAGTGGGGCCCTAGCAGAGAGGAGGGTGTGAAAGGCTGTTATTCCACAGACACAGTGACTTACAGAGACTTCGCAGAGGCCTACGGGTCAATAGAAACTCAGTTGTTTACAAAATGCTTTCTTTGTCCAATATAAATGGGTTCGCAAATGTTTTTCCTGAATATTTTATGAATGCCAGTTTTCTTCTATGTATTCCATAATATTTTCACATCCAGTTTCAGAGCCTCTAGACAATGATTTTACAGGTCAAAATTAAGGAAGCTAATAATTTCCTTTTTTAATTTAAAGGCAGACTTTTCCTTTCATAACTAACTGCTCAAAATGAGAGAAATGTTCGTTAAGTTTCTGTGTCGAGGTGCCTGCAAGTGTGAGCCCATATCATCTTTGGAAATCAGGGCAGCCTGTTGGCCGGGTGGGGGGGTCAACCTGGGTGGCACCATCCCAGGTGCATCTGACAGCACCGGCGAAACACCCACCAGTGTGGTCAGCCCAGGCAGCAGCGGGTTAAGTTCAGCCGCCGGATCTTTAAAGTCACATAGCGACGAATTATTTGTTCTGAGCCCCTGACTTACTTCTGACTGCAGGATGCCTTCCAAACCCTCTGCCATTCCTGGGCCGCCCTCCCCCATGCTATTCTCCCAGATCTCCACAGACCCCTTCAGACTGTCTTCTGATGCTGCCTCGGATACCCCCAAACACAACGGCCCTCCAGGTGTGCGTGGACTCTTCCTGCTCGTGTTCAGTTCCCCCTCACACTTCCAGGTGCGTTGTCACCCCTGTATCCACCAGAAAATGGCCAGTGTGACTGAGGAAACAACTGTTTTCTCTGGGTTCATGGGCCACACCACCGGGAGCGGCCTGGGACGTTATCACGGGGCTCCATGTCGGAGCATATGGGAGTCTTCTTGCCAACACGTGACCCTCAGAACCACAGGCCCTGATTCTGCCTTCCTTAGCACACTCATTAGCGTGGCCTCCTACCACATCTCAGAGCTGTCAAGTGTAGGATTAGGGATCTTGAATTCGACAGCGGATTTTGAAGAGAAGCAAGACTACACAGAACATTTCAGAGTGTTACAACAATTTCCCAGAGAAATCGGGCAGCACTCAGAGAGGTGGAGAGCGAGAGGTTTACTTGCCACACTGTGGGCACGGTGAGATCACTCCCAAAAACCTGAGCCCCGACCAGCAGAAATGTCAGGGGTTTTATATAGGTTACACGAAAAGCATCTCACTTCATCTATCATAGCATAAGTATATTAATCGTAACATAAGCACTGTTTATTGTGTTGGGACAGGTGTTTGGGAAGGGCCAAGGTAACCCTTTCTCAGCTTCCTACTATGAACGCACAGTTCACCGAGCAACCTCTCCGCTCCAGGAAGCAGCGGCAGCATCTAAGCAGCAGACTCTCAGCAGCAAACTTGGAAGCTCCCTGCTTCAAGAGGAGAAATGGTGATGTACAGACTCACACACACACAACAAAGGAAGATAGGTCGGCTGATGAGTCGAGACTCGACACAGCCACGTCTACTGCAGCGTGAGGAGCGAGGTCGAAGAATCTGGTGATGCCTGCCTGAGCTTTGCAGTTCAAATCCCCTGCGAGAGCTGACAATCGTTAACCGTTAACCGGAGGCTCTGACGCTCAGAGGGCAGCAGTCGCGCAGCGATCCCTGGCGTCAGGGCCGTGAGTCCTGTGACGTAAAGCGCCCAGCAGGACATCCCCAGTGTAGGGGTCTGGGCAGCCAGCGGAAGAAGCTGAGTTCAATTTGCCCCTGGGCATTGGGAAGCTGGGTTCTCCTGGGCAGGAAAGACAGACACACTTGGAAGCTCAGGGCCAGTCTCCCAGGGAGACCTTCCCAAAGACCCCCTCAAAGGGCCGTGTGGCTCCGCCGAAAGCACAATCGAGTTGAATCACTGGCGAATCCCAAAGTGTCTCAGGCATGCTGCAAACCAGGACCTCACTGCCCAGGGGCCTGAGCTGCAGAGGTGAGCGTGGCTGGGCACACACTAGAAGAGGCGTCCCCACGAGGTCACCAAGGGCTACCTCCGGAATTCAGACAACCTTGAATTCAGAAGTCTGCCAGACTATCCGTTTGCTAGCACCAGTAACTGCAGCTAAGCATTTTCTTTTTATAGCTTTTCAGAGTAAGAATAGCCACGGGGGTGACAAAGCTTCAGAAAACAGCCTCCCGCTAGATTTGAATGAAGCCATTTGGAACTGATGGACGCAAGCACTCACAGGCTCCTCTTGTTTTCCAACATTTCTGACGTCCCTGATATTCTCGAATGAGAAATGCGGAGTCCTTGTCACACAAAATCAGTTGAATTAAAAATAGGGAATTCAATGATATTTCAACAGTATTTCAGATTATTCCCACAATAAAAACAACCACAATTGCATAACTCAAGAGACTACTGACCTAGCCTACTTTAGACCAGGGGCTGCTCTCTCCCACCCCCTGCCCTAGCACCAGTGCTTCCCCCTCCTTCCCTTCCAAACTACAATACAAGGAGCACCATCAAGACTATTTTTAGAAGATTCCTTTTGATGCAGAACAGCATGCATCCTGTTACTTACTCTTCAACAGTTTCTTTTCTCTGGTTTTTAAATGTCTACATTTGTTAAAGTCAAATATTTATATTACCTCTAAAACATTTACCCCAACTTTGTTGGAGTACAATTAAAACATCTATATAAACATCTTCCTGTCCACAAAAAAAGGGTGGATTGCTTCAATAAAGCACTTTGTTAAATGAGCACCTTCAATCTCTAGTCTTACCCTTTGGGGGCTGATTTGTAACAGGTATTGTGGTGTTGGAAACAAAAATGCACGCAGTGTACAGGGGCTTGGTCTTGTGGGGGAGTTTTAGGGTTCAGGGTAGAGTCACCAAGGCAACTAGGTGGTGTCCTCATGGCTCAGAAAGTCAACTGACAAACTCTGGGGCCTTTTCAGCTTAGTCTCCCAAACCTGGTCACCAGTCTCTCCCTCTGACATCTGCTTCACCAAGGACAAGCCCCCAGGGACGAGCCCCCAGGGACACACAAGCTGCCAGCTCTACTCTTTCTCACCAAGGCAATTAGTCAGCTGCCACTGCTGTCACTCCAGCTGCTCCTGTCACTGGCTGGTGTCCTCGGCTGGTGTCTTACTGGGGGTGGCTGGACCATTCACAGTCTCGCTTAGCTGCGCTCCTGCCTTTCCTCGCACCTGCACTATTCGCTCGTGCTGCCCTGAGGAGCAGGCCTCTGGCGGCCGGCAGCCTTGGGGTTCACTGCAGCCTACACAACCTCCAAAGGGCCTCCTCCAAGGGGAGGGGTCCTGGCAATAAAGCAGGAGCCGAAAAGGCACCTGGAACCCTGGGCTCTTGGCCGGTGACTGGAGCCAGCACCAGCAGGTCACTTCAGGCTGGGCTTGGTTCCAACAGCAGTGACCAGGCGTCCCTTTGACCTGCTGAAATTGTTCCCCACCTGTAAATTCGGGATTCCCCAAGTGCAAGGGCGTGGACTGGAACAGAGAGGCCAGTATGAGCCAGGCCTCCTGGCTCCCTGGAAAGTGGAAAGCCACAGGACACCCACAGGCCCTTGAGGGTGGGTTGGAAGGAGTGGGAGGGCTGATAAGGAGGCGGTGAGGAGGGGCCCAGTCTGCGTGAAGCTGTGACAGGCAAGCCTTAAGCAGGGGTGCTCCTGGCCTCAGGGAGAGCAGGCTTTCTCTGACCAAGTGCCTTGTGTGCCAGGGGCGAGCAGCTGGCGGGGAGGGGGGTCCCGGGTGGAGGGTCCCCCTACCGCAGGGGGGTGGCCTGGCAGAGCCCTGAGCCATCTGGAGCAGCTCTGAGAACAGCTGTGCTCTAAACCCCAGAACTGGGCAACCTGAAAAGTGCAGACTGCTTGATTGCCCAGACTAGGAAGATACAGGTCTCAATACTTTGACACTCAGAACACAGAAGTGATGGTTTTTCTGCTTCCCAAATCCATTCGTGAAAATTATTTTGAATTTGTAATGCCCTCAGATTAACTCTTCCCACACCACGTCTCCCTGAGTGAGCTAGGCTTACACAGAGGTGTGGGTACTAACAGGTGCAGCGTATGAACAGGCCACCCAGCCAAGACATGGGACGAGTATAGACGCTGGTGAGGACATGATGAAAGGGTGACCTTGGCCACTTATGATAGAACTAAAAATTGCCACAAATTTTTACTGAAATCACATTTCAGAAGTCCTAGGAACATTCATGCTGTGTGACTCCAGGGAGCCGATCCAGAAGAAACACAGAGAAAGTCACAGGTCCCACTGCCCTGCCCAAAGATGCGCCTGCCGCAAATGAAGGGAATCGGATTATTTCAACAACAGGGACTGAGCAAAGGGCAGTACTGTGCACCCACATGATGAAATAGCATGCAACCACAAAAAAGAGGACTCAGAACTGCTTATTCACTGGCAAAGAGGGCAGTGAAATTATCAGACTCTCAAAACTTATGAGAAAACTGTAGAATTTTTTTCTCAGAAAGGAGAGCTGACTGTATAGATGGAAACAACAAAGTCCTTTTACACCACACATTTTGCTGAGGAAGTGTTCGCACACCCTGTATGTATGCACATACAGCTAATAAACAGGTAGATAATTATATACAGACATGTAAATTCAATTGCGTATATACACACATAACTTTATATACAAACATCATAAATATGTTTATATAAAAATAAGTACATTGGCATCCCTGGTGGTGCAAGGGGTTGAGTGCCACACCGTGGTTCTTCCACAGCCACTGGAGAGCAAGTTCAATTCCTGGCCAGGGAGGGGACTCACATGGCGCAGCAGACCTCTCCTGCCTCGCCCGTTGCTCCCCTCAGCAGTGTGTTTCAGTCAGTCTGCCTATTCTGCTCCCCGCTCTGTCTCTGGTGAATCCTCTCACCCCCTGTGCTTCTGGCCTGCGCCCCAGCTCTTGTGTGCATAAATAAATAAAATCCTTTTTAAAATGCATTTTATACATAAATCTTTATGTGTAGTTTACCTTTCTATTACTTACAAGAAAATATAACAATTTTTTTTGTAAAATTATGAGTGCTTTTTGCTAATAATGAACTTAAAAAGCTAGTGGTAACACCTAGTTGTCATAAAGTAATAGATCAACAATTTGTCTGCGTAAAATTAAAAAATGTACATGTGATGGCAGGTGTCTCATATGTGAAAAGCTATTATGAGTAAAGGTGAACTGAGAAACAGCACATTTTAATGGAGAGAAAATACTGTCAAGATAATAAGAGACAAATCATAATATTTCTAATATTTAAAGCATTCTACACATCAATAAGAAAATATAAGCAATCCAATTTTAAAATCTTGCCGAAAACACAGGAAAATGGAACAGACACAAGAAATATAATTTTCAGTTTCAGTATAAGAAAGAAGAGGCTCAATCTCACTTGAATCAGTTTGATTCAAGTGAATCAGTTAAGAAACATTTAAAAACACAGCTTCATCTGCAGTCACATAGCACATGGTAAAACAGTGACTGTTGTAAATGGGAAAAAGCATGAAATTGGCACTTTCTACCTTATCCTGGAAAGTCTAACTTGGCGCAACTTCTACGGGCAGTTTGTTAATTCTGATCTAACTGAGATGACGTTTAAAACTCCCCATACACGTTAGCCGTAAATCTCGACTTACGAAGATAGGTTCTCTGAACGGTGCCTCCAGCATACAGAGATGTGTATTCAAGAATATTTGTTTTTTGCCATCATTTCTACTAGTAAGTGTCAGTAACAAAAATGTCTACCGACACGGACATTTCTGGTATTGAGTTAAATGAGTGACCTGGGCCTATTGTACCGAGGAATGCCCACCCCAGAGAGGGCTCAGCAGGTACCACCACTCTCTGCGCAGGCCGCAGCCACAGAGCCACATGTGGCCTCGTCCACTCCGAGCCTTCGGGCTAACAGGGAGCCTTCAGGGTAACAGCTGTCCCTCCACTTGCTGACTGAGAATGAGTTTCCCGGGGCTCTGTCACACTGCTGCCTGCAGCCGTGGAGGGATGCACAGAGCAGGCTGTGCAAAGCCAGGCCCCATGGGGCCTCCCCATGGCCGCTCCCATTCTGTGGGCTGCTTCACTTTCCCCTGGGCAGCTGGGGACTCAGGCCTGGCCTTGGGTCCAGTTGTGATGAACAGCAACAGTCACCAGCTGTGACAATTCCTCTGCGTTCTGGCTGCTCTCTGGGAAGCGCCCCCTCCCCCAGCTTCATGCTCCAGGCGTGCTGGCACCAGGGAATCAACTGTTTCTTTGGGTTTCAGAAGGTTCCGGAAGCGCCCTGCCAGAGGTATTAGATTGCATAAGCCCAGGATTTTCGCAGGACTCAAGGGAGCAGGTGGAGAAACCCCAGACTGGGCTTCGACTTTCAGCAGAGCCAGGTAGGTGGCAGCCAAATCGAACTGAACTTAAAAACAATTCAAAACAAAAGCTGTTCTGTTTCTCAATTTTATAAAATAAGTGACCTGCATTTAACAGTGAAGTGGGGAGCAAAGACATAAAACTCATTGGCTTGGGGTCAAAACCTGAAAGAATCAGCCAGAGGTTGCCCCAGGGTGGGTTACTGCCCTGGAGGGCTGACGAAACAGGGTAAGGGTGGGAAAGAAGGCTGCCCCCCTCCCCTATGGGTACTTGATAGCTTCCAGAAAAGGTATAGTTTATATCAAATCCAATTAAAAAATAGTTGCTGGGTGTTCTTTCTTCTGTTCAGACTTTGTTTCCTTGAGCTGTAAGGGGCATAATAGATTTTGCCTTTGGTTTCTGTAAGTCTCCAAGGGCTTGAGGGCTCCACAGGGCCTGTGACCCCCCAGGGGGTGCTCAGGCCAACGCTGGGACCTGTGGGGTGCTGGTGTATAGCTGAGCCCCAGAAAGGCCTGGGCCTGGGGAGACCCAGCAGCTCAGGGCCCTGTCTGCAGAGCTACGTTTTGCCTGAAGGCGTGTCCCCGAAGCCCAGCACCGCAGATGCAGGGCGCCTTCATTTCCCTCTGACTCCAGGGGCCCTGGGCATGGGGCTCAGCTCCCAGCAGGACTTGGCACTGGGTGGCAGAGGCAGCGCCCACCTGCTGCTTTTCCTCTTTTTCCAAAAAAGCCCTCTTCAGATGGTTATCTTCTGGGAAGCCCTCCTGTGGGGGTGATATGAGGGTGGGCAAAGTCAAAGAAGAAGTCTGGGAAGCAACGCACAAAAGCACAAGTCCCGTTACCTCTGGAGGATGGGTTAGAAGCGATTTGATGCCTCTTTAGACGGTCCCATTTTATAAAATGACAAAAGAGCAAAGAAAAAACAATAAATGTTAAAGTCTGGCCAGCCTTCAGAACAAGAGCTCTGGTCAGAAATGAAACAGGCTGTAGACTGCTAACAGCAGACAGTCCCTGAATCCTGTTCGGGTCCCCCTGGCTGGACAGAGGGTCACGGCACACGGGCTTGGCTCCCTCACTGTCACCTAGCGGGCAGGCCGAGGTGCTGAGCGTGCTGAAAAGTTGTATGTGGGCTGCGCCAGCGGTGAGGATCTATGACTGTGAGGAGCCCATTCCAGCTGGACACTCCCACGGCGGCTCGGCCCTGACCACCTGAGGTCTCCTGCTTCGTTGGTCCAAAGGACACGAGTGACCCCGGGGCTTCTGAACAAAGTCATTCTTGTAGTGCCTGGACATGCCCTGTGCTCCTTCTAGTTGGTCCTCCCAGCTCCTATGCATTGGGACTGTTTCGGCCATTTGATCACAGATGAGGACATTTCCTCCACGGTTTTCCAAAAATCACGCAGTTGGTGAGTGAAAGGGCTGACATTCAGAGCAGGGCCAGACCCACCTCCCATGCTTCCTCCCACACCTTGCAAATTCCCAGAACTGGGCCCTACCCATGCCTGGCACAGGGGCCGATGCAGCCCCAAAGCGGGGCCAGGCAGAGGGACTGACCTGGACTCCAGAAACACCACCGACACCAGCGTCTCTGTTCCTTCTTTCCCACAAGCCCCAACACTGCCATGTTCCCAGGTGAAGCACTCTGCTGCGGGCCAGGCCCCAGGCCCCAGGGCACATGAGAGGGCTTCAGGGGCAGACACTGTGGGCATGACCAGCCCTGCATCCCAGCACCTGCAGCCATGTCCGGTCCCAGCAAAGGCAGGGGGAGGACCCAGGCGCCCTTAGGAGGAGAACACGGGGCCAGCGGCCCCCCTCCCAGCTCAGCCTGCCACCAGGATTGGGACCTTCAGGCCCTAGAATTCACCTTTGGGGCTCCTGGCAGGGAGGGGGGGAGGGAGTGATGAGGGTTTCTTATTACAAAATAAGTAAACACAAAAAACCTGGTAGTGGGTTGTCATTTTAAGAAAGTCAGGTAATTTTAAGCATGCCTGAGAGTTTTTTCGTGAGGATGCAAGGGGCTGGGGGTGGCACGGCAGGACCTGGCTGATGGGGTGACTAGTGGATGCTGGAGACCCGGCCAGCATCACGCAATCGGGGCAGCAGCTGGACCTGCAAGGCGCCATGCTAGCCCAGGCGCTGGTGCGGACGGACACCAGCACCACATGTTGGGGAACACCCTCACCCCGAGACTCCGGCCCTTCTTTCATGACTTTGCCAGGAGTCATGAGATATGAGTGGGGGCCATGCAGAGGGGCACTGCCAGCCCCCCGGGCCTGCCCCTACTGTCCTCTTCTACTTCCAGCGCCTGCAGCCAGCCTCACAGTTGTGCTTTTACCTGCTTCCTGGGACATTCTTTCCCTCGGAAAGTAGATTGTGTGGCATTTCAAGACAAATATGAAGAGGTGGGGGAAATGCCTTCCAGGTGTGGGAGAAGCACAAACCCAGGCCAGAGTACCAGATGCCCCGGATGCAGAGTGGGATTCAGCGGAGGGGAGGAGGAGGCTGACACGTGGGGCTGGGATGGGCATCGGCCCACAGTGCAGTCAGAGGGGGGCCATGAGGTGACTTGGGATCTGTGTGGCAGGACCCAGCTGTTCGGGTTTCCCATTGACAAGGGAGTGGCACCAGGAGAGCCAGGAAAGCAGGACACACTCCCCACAGGCCAAGAGTTAGACAGCTGAGGGGCAGGGCACCGCTCCCTGTCAGAGGCTGGTGACACGCAAGACAGACAGATGAGGGTGGGCCCGAAGATCTTCCACCTGGGTCATGGAGGGTGGTCGTGGGGACAACAGGAGCAGGAGGGGAGGGCAGGCAGGGCTCCGGGCTGACACAGAAGGTTTAAGCTTCAAGCTTAAGAGGAAGTGTCTGGAATTTAAGGAACAGACAAGGCTAGAGAGAGACATTTGGAGATTGCCATTCTGGGGAGGGGATTTAGCCTGTAGACACCACGAGGAGAGGATAAAACAAGGCTCTGTGCCTGAGCTAGCATCATGAGCTTAATCCAGGTGTGGGTGAGAGGGACCCCAAGGTCCCCCAGAAAGACGAGAAGGTGCTGGAAGGCCCCAGGAGGAAGAAGGAGTGTGGTGTCCAGTTGTTCTGAAAGGGAGAAATTTAGCTGGAGAGCTCTATCCTGGTGGACCTCGGGGTCTGTGTGAGGAGGGTGGGGTCCTGGCAAGGCCAACTCAAGTGAACAGGAGCCAGAGAAATGCAGGCGGGGAGAGGCAGACGCAAACAAGCTGTGAAAAGCAGCAGGAGACAGGGGTCACTGCTCTCCAGGGGCACATGGAAAGAAGACAAAGAAACAGAATTCAGCTGATAGCACTTAACCGAACACACCCACATTATACCTATGTTATCATCACCCTCCGTCTAGCAGCACGATGAAGCACACAACAACCCGCATGCCACTCTCCACCACAGGCTACGCATGCATCCCGAACGTGGGTGCACACAGCCACAGGGTGCAGACCTATCAGTGCAGACACAATTTGCAAAGAAATCACATCTGCGCTTGTAGGGTGTGGGCATCACCCAGGGTGGAGTTGGTGAAAAGAAAGGTGATTGATTTTGTAGGAAGGCAGAGGGGTCAGCTGAAGCTACAGACTCTCAGCACTCAATCTGGCCTTTAACAAAAGGGCGTCCCATTCCAACCCTCACAGGGAAAGCTGGATCTTTCTCCAGGTGGCCCCTCTGTCCATATTAGCCTTGTAAATAAACCTGTGAGGCAGAGAAAGCCCACAACTGCACTTGAATTCGTTATCTTCAGCTCACACATTTGACAAGTTGTGAAGTCTGCAGACACCAGCTCTTGTTATGAATTCACACCTTGCATGGGCCTCGTAATCCTCCATTAACCCCACCGCAGCGTGCACTACGGCGGTGACCGCTGGTGCTGGTGCCCCTTCCGCAGCCCACTGGCAGCCAGAGGATGGCTGAGAGACCCCTAAGACGTGCGATGGCTGGGCTTAGGTGGAGCGTGCGAGGTGAGAGGTGGGGGCAACTGGCCTACGGCGGGGACTAGACCACGATGCGCTGAGTGGAGCGCGGGATGCAGCCTGGGCCGCCCCCTGCCGGCCAATTGTTGGGTGTCCCTCCGGGCCTCTGCCCGTGGGGACCAGCAGACAGAGCACAGGCCCGTGACATCCTGAACACTGTTAATTAAGCTAGACCTGAATGTTCCTGGCGGGGACCTCGATTCTGTAGTCTGTGTTGCTCATAGACGTGTCCAGAAAGAATAAAGTGCCGGGAGGACACGTCTGGGCGGCTGTGATTTGCCTAGAGGCTGTTCAGGCACAGACCATGGAACGTGACACAACAGCGCGACAAGCGCTGTGCAATCTTGGGCCACCTCAGTCACCATTTCATTTCAGGCCTTTTATTGCCTACTGCCGGGCGTAAAGGGGTGACTTCAGGGAAAACTGTCCCCACTCCGCCCAGCGTGGGTTGTTTTTACAGCCCCTGGGGCAGCAGATCTTGAGGCAGGGATTTGATGGAAGCAGGAGAGGTGGTGAGTTTTCACCGCAGACCCCCACCACAAGCGCTGCGGGCTGGGCCGACAGCAGGCAGTTCCGAACCACATCCGAGACCGGCGACCCCGCAGACTTGGGGCCAGCCCACCCATTCCGTGGAAAGATGCGCGAGCCACTGGCGGGGCGTGGGGGTCACTGAGGGTCTGCAGTCAGGGAGCTGTAGGGGGCCTTCTCTCAGAGTGGGAAGTCAGAGGAGGCCGCACCTGTGTCCTCTGGCTCGGCCGCTCCGGGCGGCGCCTCCCGTGAGCCAGGCTGGTTTCTATTCAAGACGGGAAGCTTCCATTTCAGACAGACGCTCCTTGGTGGCTTCCCGCTGGTTCCCACAGCGCGGCCCTGCAGCCCTCGACGTACTTCTCACAGCCTTTCAGAGAGTCACGCAGGAGCACAACCATCGAAATCAGTGAAGTCAAGTCAGATCGTGCAAATGTGTCCGCAAGTATCAAAGTCGTGTCGCCATCCCCCATGGCAGAAATCACTGGATTTTTATGGTTTCTCCTGGAGATCTAATGTGTCAGTGGGACCTCCTGATCTGCTGGATGAGAAACCTGCAGCCACGGAGCAGGCATCCCCCAGGTTATCATGACATGGAGGAGTGGGAGGCAGCGGTTCTCCCAGACAGGAGGCTGCTGCTCTTTCGAGCCGCCCCTACTTGTTCGTCCGCGGGAGCACTCTGCAGCCTGCACAGCGCGAGGACTGCTCTCCTGGAGCAGCACCGCTGAGCTCTCACTGGGGACTGGGTCACGTCCTTCTGCACAGATCTTGACGCTCCGCTCACGAAGCAGGTGCAACCCCCGGATTGAACCTCGCACTCAGCTCACGTGTAGAGAGGGCACGCTAGGGAATGGGCGACCCTGCAGTGGGGCCCATTGGACCCTAGTGGGCCCCTGTGATCTTTGACCCCTGACGAGTCTCTAGGGCTCTGCACGAAGGTCCCCGTACATGTGACTGTCACCCACGGATCGCTGCACTCACAATTAAAGGGGTAAGAGGAACTGAGTGTGAAGGCCTTGGGGCGTGTCTAAAGCGCATGGTACTCTTATTTAACTTTAAAAAAGAGAGAGAAAAGGAGCCATTGCCTGGACGGACCACAGGCTAGCCTGGGTCTCTGGCGTGGAGACCCCGCCTGAGCACAGCATGGCCTGGCCGGTTGGGCTTGGCCTTCCTAAACGCAGTCGCCCGTGACGCCAAACGCCCAGGGTACGAGGCCCCGCACACCTCCTTGGTGATTTGGTCTGGGTGCTGGTCTGCTCTGCACTCACAGCTGGGGGCACGTCGCTGTGGCGGTTCCCTTGGGGGGAATTGTCAGCTTTGAATAAACAATATGGGGGGGGGGGGTTCAATCCCAGTTGGCTTTAGGACCCATGTACATGCAGTCCTGTGTGCTCAGGCTATGTTCTCCTCTCAGTGTCCAGGCATCCTGAGTGTCTCTGCGCTGCTGTTAACTGCCACCTTCTGTCTAAGTGCCAGATTTGTATTTTCTTCATGCATCCAATTGCTCTCAGGCCAGTGCAATGCTTTAAGTATATCAAGTAAATAAATCAAATCATTTCCTCACGGTGTGTGTCAAAGGCTGAGCGACTGTGTGCCTGATTGGCTGCAAATCCAGAGGGATTATTCAGATTTGCGAAGAAGCAGAGAATTCCCCTCCTCTGATTCTGAGGATCCGGAGCTCCTGGCATTCATTTAGCTCCCAGCAGCCTGCTCCCCTGTGTTTCCTGAATGCTTTTTTTTTCTTCTTCTGAGTTTTCTTTCTCGGAATAGGGTAGTTCAAAGTCATGCTAAGCTGCAGGCTCTTATAAATACCCACTGAATAGTAGGACCTAAGTAGCACACAGGGACCTGGAGGTTGCCGGTACAACCTCCCTGGTTCCAGATAAAATTCTAAGCTGGAAGAAGCAGTCCTGCCCAGCCACTAGCTCCCTGGGCCAGTGCTGTGACAGCCTCCTGACCTCGCTAGCCTTCGAGCTTCCATGTCCAGCACGGGCGTCAGAGGCGTTGCTGCAGTGTAGATACACGTGCAGGTTGCATTTCTAGCTGAGTTTTGTCTCAGGGAAAGATCACCAGTAATGACCAGGTCAAGTCTTTCCTTGGTTTTCTTTTTCATGTTGGGCCCAAATCACCCTGCGGCCTGTACCCAAGACCCTGGCGGCTTCTTCCCCAGACCCATCACACCCTCAGCCGAGTCGTCTTACTGCTTGTTTATTTTGATCTTGGCTCCTGCCATGTCTCTGTTGCCTGCTGGCTCCATCTCTGGCTTTTATCTCTAATCCTAGCTCCACTCAATTCCGATCTATAGGCTTCTCTTTTACTCCAGATTTAATTTACGATTTCCACTGAGTCATCCAATTTCTAAAATCTTCTAGTTGAGCTCCGCAGACTGCAACGGGCGTCGTTCCCAAGACCACCAGAGGACAGGGGTGTAGCACAGGCTTAGGTGCCAGCAAAGGCAGGATGCCTGGGCCCATGCCTGCCTGTGCAACCTCCTCTTTGAGAACACCTGCCCTGCCCACATGAACTGGGCAGTGGTGGGAACACGGTGGTCCTTTCCCTCAGCCACAGTGAGGACTAAAAAAGTTGGGCCCTGGATCCAAATTTCGCCAAAAAGATTCTCTCTCCTGGGAACTTGTAATGAGGATGTGGCACCAGAGCTGGTTTCTGCTGTCTGTTAGGGTGTCAACCTGCAGAGCTTAGAGCACCACCTGGAAGGGATATGTTCCCTCCCCAGTACTAATCACAGCTCTGACTAGGAAGACAGCCTGGGAATCCTAGCACAGGAGCAAGGGCGGAGATGTGCGGACACGGGCGCGGAGGGCGTGGTGGGGCACAACTCAGCTATTCAGATGAGAAACTCTTGCCATTAATAGCAACATGGATAGAATTGAAGGGACAATACTTAGCAAAATAAGCCAGGAGAAAGACACATACCAGACAATGTCACTCGTGTGGATATAAACAAACAAAGCAAACAAACAGACAATATCAAACCTAAACAAACCTTAGAAACCTAACCATAGAACTGAGGTTACAAGATGGGGCCGTGGGGTGGGGATGAAAGGGGCGGGGTCACCAGGGGCTGTGGTGGAGGGTCACTGGGCTTTGGTGCTGGGCGTGGGTGTGAATTATCTTTGAAGCAGTTTGAACCTGTATACCAAAGTCATGTACAGTGCTGTAAACCAATAATAGTAATAAAAAAGAAACTGATGACCTGATAGTAAAGAAAACTTAAAAAGTGTAAACAGAAGAGACAGCCATGCACTCTGGGAAGTGGGAGGGAAAAGTGAAGGCAGTGGGGAGGAGAAACCAGGATGAGAGAGAAGGGAAGAAGAGGTAGGGGAGGCAGGGAGCGGCCGGGAGACAGCAGTGGCCTCAAGTCAGTCTGGATTCCCAAACACTTGCTTCCCTGGGATTCTCCAGGAATCTTTAAAATGTGATCTGATGTTTTCAAAACCACTTACTTGGGTCTGAATGGAGCAGAATCACATCTGGCCTCTCACCAGCGCCTCCCTCAGGCTGCCTTCTGGTCCTTCCCAAACCCAGGACATGGTCCTCCAGTTCCATCTCCTTGGCATGCTCACCTCCACCTGGCTGCCGGCTCGAGAAGGAGGCACGTGGAACACTCCACACCCAGCGTCCTCCATGGGTCCAACATCTGAGACTGCTGGTTCGGTCCCAGAGCAGGACCTCCTGAGCAGGGCAGGGATGCTGCTGTTTAACGAGACCCCAGGTGTTGTGGGCTGAACTGTGTCAAATCCCGTGGTCTTGAACTGTGTTGAATCCCATGGTCTTGGACCTGGCTGCAGAGCTGAGGGAAGCTGCTATCTAAGAGCAGCTGTGGAGTGCCAGGTGCTGCCCCCGGAGTGCTGCTATCCGGAGCCCCAGCGTGCTGGTGTCCAGCCACCAACCTCCAGTGCCTCCCCTTGAGCAAACAGAAGATGACCCCTGGACAGAGCGCTCAAGGATCTCTGTGACATGGTCCCATTTTATATGTGTGGCGTGTGCACGTGTACATGTGAGTACACATGTGTGTTGTGTGTGCACACATGTGTGGTGCATTATGTGACTGTGTGCACGTGTGTGTGATATGATGCTTGTGTGTGTGTCTGTGTGTGGCCTCAGCTGGGACCTTCTATCAAATAATTGCTCACCACCGAAAGGCTGGCCAGTTCCACACCTGCCTCCACGCTTCAACTATGTGCTCACTGCCTGGAGCGCCAAGCCCTACTTTTGGTACAGGGCTGAAGATCTGCTCTCTCCCCCTGTGCACATGCATACATGGATGCATACACGTCCGTTACATGAAGTTGAACATTTTATGTGATGCTGTGGCAGCTTGGACCCCTTGATCCTGTGTCGTCCCTGCGGAGATGAGCGGAAGCCTCACTGCTTTCATTTCCTAGGCGAGAATTCAGTTCACTAAGATCGAAGGACTGGCTGCAGAGATGGGGTTTGGACCCACACTCTGACTCCAAATCTGACCCAGTGTACCAGCTGCTTTGTGCAGCTCATAAAAGCACATCTGCACCGGTCTCGGATGCAGGCTCCTGTGTTGTTCTTGGTCTCTATATCCACGAGAAGTGAATCTTTGACATCTTACTGTAGACCTGGCACCATGTCTGGTACCTATTAAGTAATTAGTGTTTAAGGAAGGAAAAGATGGAGTTAGAGAGAGAGAGGGAGGGAGGAGAGAGACTCTTGAGAATCAGATCGGATCGGTGGCTATAACCCAGTTGGCACAATCTGTTTATTTTACAAACTATGCGCATTGCTAAGTTAAATGTAAATGTCTTTGTGTATATAAATCTTAGTATGACATATGTATATGATTGCATTGCTGTGCTTATATATGTGTGTGCACCCGTAATTAAACACTTACTATTGTCCATGAAGGGGCTGGTTTTATACTGTCTTCATATTAACCTTTTTAAAATCGAGGATAATTTTTGCAGCCGTAGGCTCTTGTAATACACACACTATTATTCATGTGTTTGTACGTTACCACTTAATCCGTGCTCTGATATCTCGCGGCCATATGCCACCCTTGATCTGCATAAGAAACTCTCCCACGGGGACTGAGGCAAACCCGGATGGTGATCAGCATTCAGCCCATGCTTTTCTGGAAGGGAGGTTGGCCACAGTGTGCAGTGCAGCCATCTACTACAGATGGAAGCTTTGCTTTCCTAAGTCCTGACTTCTCATCTAGCTTGTGGCTAGACACCTGGGCATAGTAGACCGTGGATGTTGCTTTGATTGCCACGGTGTGGAACCTGCGGCTCTTTGCACCTGCACACGTGAGAAAAGTGTGCAGCGAGTAGGCAAGTCTTTGGGATCTTGCACCTGGTGGTCCCTTCCCAGGCCTCACCCCTCCCTGCAAGTGTCCTCTTTCGGCAAATGCATTTGCCGAGACTTACTTAGCATGTTTCACAAACCCTGAGTTTAGACCTTCACTCACCATTTGTGTCAAGAGTTGGGAGGAGCCAGCCCCTTGAGTGCCTGTGTTGGAGGTGACAGCCCCACAACACGCTGGGTGGCGCTCTCTTCCTTCCACCCCTCAGAATTCCACTCTTTCCAGTGGATCGGGAGAGGGCTTCTTTCACCTCCATCCAGAGAAGAGGAAGAGGCCCTGCCATCGTATTGCCAGCACCCCCACCCCCAATTATGCAGACAATGGCAATCAAAGATAGCAGTGAGGCACTGGGAGAAACACACTGCCTGGGACAGTCACCAAAGGCCAGAGCAAGTCAGGGCCACTTGCAGGAGCTGGGGGCATGTCCCTTTAAGGGCAGAGTTGGGGGACTGCTGCTGATGGTGACTTGAGACTCCATCCCCTGAGGGCGGGGATGTCGACACTATTGTTCTCTCAACACCAAGCTCTGCTTAATTAGTGGTGTGTCATTGGGGTGGGCCAAATTTTCTATCCTGGCATTGGGGGAGGTGTAAAGTTGCAGCCACAATTGTCTGGAGATGTTGAGCAGATCCAGATTACGTGAGCCAGGCTCTGCGGGAGGTGGATCTGGTTACTCCAGCCCAGTTAATGAGAAAGTAAATAAGAGGGGTGCCCCAGGTGGGAGGAACCTCCACTATGTTCTAAGTGAAACTAGATCATATACAGTTTGTTTTAGCTGAGTCTGCACTGATTTTCCCCTTTTCTCTCAATTTACATATTTCCTAGGAGATGGGCTCCCACATCTCCTCCTAGACAAGGATTTGGGGAATCGGTAAATGTTATGCTTTCAGAGCCTGATTTTCTCCATGAAAATTGAAGCACCGGTAGTTGGTAGTTCCTCCTGGTCGTAGCTACTGTCTTTCCCTCAAACCACCTAAATCAAATTCGTCAAAAAAAGAACTGAGGCAAATGCATACTAGATTCCAAATGTGGATACTTTTTCTAAATGTTTGTCAAAAGGTATGAATGACTTGCAGTGTATTTTCTTTTTTTTTTTTTAAGATTTATTGATTTATGCATACAAGAACTGGGGTACAGGGCAGAGGTGTGTGTGTGGGCGGGGGTTGAGAGATTCACCAGAGACAGAGTAGGGAACAGAACAGGCAAATTGACTGAAACACAGTTGAGGGGAGCAGCGGGTGAGGCAGGAGAGGTCTGCTGCGCCATGTGGGTCAGCTCCCTGGGTAGGGATCGACCTCATGCTGTAGTGGCTGTGGCTGCTTTATAGTGTGGTGCTTAACCCCTTGTGCCACCAGGGAGGCCCCCTAAAGTGTATTTTCTTTGCATCAAAATTCCTCAGAGAAGGGAAGATTATTTGGTCACAAAATGCACCCCAAAACAGAACAGAAACGTTTAGCACGAGAACCTCTTTATGTTTTTCTGTGCTTAAAAATGTCAAATGCATCATAATTTAAATGTAACAGATATATTTACTATACCTACATTTTAAATATAATTAATGTAGATATGTGATAGACATATATGTGTTTCCAAATATCTTAAACATGCATACACGTATGCACGTTTATATCTTTGGTAGAAAGAGCTTTCTAATTATTTTCTCAGCAATGTTTTCTATAGAAGATGATACTGTCAGTGCCGGCCAGCCCAGTGGTGGACACAGTCAGGCTTGGGGCCCCTGGGTGCTGAGCTGCAGACAGCAAACAGGGTCCCCCCTGAGGAAAGGCAGCTAGACCATATCCTTCAGCATGACCTTGTCCCCCCAGTTGGCGCCTGGAGTCCTACAGCTTCATGAGTGGAAGGCCCCCTTCTTCAGCTGCAATCAAATGTGCACAGCTGTTGCTATAGTTTTGCAGTCAGTTTTAAAGGAGAGCTATGGACTCGGGAAAACGTCCAGCCTGGGTCCCTCTGTGCCCGGCGTGTCTAAGCATCACCTTGGCGGCCATCCCCGTGAGGCCCTCACAGACTGTCCCTCGCTCCCCTTAGGGCCAGTGTTGCATACCCACTGCCCGGCCAGTGTGTTCACAGCCAGCAACGACCAAGATCTGGGTCTTCCTGGTGACTAATTGGGCTTTAATTAACTTGGGTGCTGGGGGGTGAGAGAAAAACAAATGTTGGGGCAGGCAGCCAGTCTAGTCTCCTGGGGTCTCAGAGGCACCCCAGCAGGGGCGGCCCCTGTTGGCCAGTGAGATGGGTTTCCACTCCAGGTTGGGTCCACGTGGCCAAGGAGACTCTTGTGGCTCCACCCGCAGCAGAGCATGGAAACCCAGTGACTTGGAGTCGCCTGGGGGTCTGCCCTTCACCCTAGGGCGGCAGAGCACAGGACCCCACACTTCAGCCATGGACAACTGTCCTTCGGGCTGGGTCATCACAGAGGTTCTTCTCTGTCTCTTGGTAAAGTTATCACAGGGCAGGAAGAGGGGCACACCAGAACCCCCAAACCTGCCTGCTCTCTGCTGCATCAAGACAAAACATGTAAGACCTTTAGTGGAAAGGAACTTTAATACAATTAGTGAACAGTACAAAAAAAGACAAGATTATAAGTACTAAATCAAGCACCCAAAGTTGCCCATCCTCTCGTGGGTAAAAGTCCAACCAGACAGGATTGGCCCAAAGCAAGGCCCGAAAACCTGCCACAAGTCTAAAGCACCTTTCTGTGGGTCAGAAAAGGTCAGAAAGGGTCAGACAAGTCTGGGAGGAAAAGAGCAAAATCAAAATCAAGATAAAAGCTGCCATTGTTAACCTGCCACAGTCTCTCACCTGCATCTGTTTCAACCAGTCCAGGTATAAGAAGCAAGTGCAGTTTCTTCATATGTCCCTCTGCTCCACGTGCCTCCTCCAGGTCTCCTTGCTGCTCTCCATCCTGCTTCCTTCCTTCTCCAGTCTCCTGCCTAACTTCTCCTCCCTGCTCAACTCCACTCTTCTTTGGGTGGGGCAGGGAACTTGGAACTTCCCCCTTTTCTGGGAACTACCCTGTCACAAAGTGACTCCACCATCTCAAGGGCCACAGGAAGACCCCTCTCTCAGCACATCAGGGCAGTAAGCTAAAGGAACAACCCAAAACACGTGGGCCCACTCCTCTGAGATGACTTGATCTCTGCAGTCACCCCATTTTGCAACGGGAGAGGTCGACTGTGGGTTGTGAACGTGAGCCCACAGCAGTACCCCACACCATCCTGGCCCAAGGCAAACAGCACTCGTCATTCTAGAGTCGGTGTGGTCAGCTTGACAAAAGTCTGTTTTAACTTAACATTTTTAGACATTTCTAGCAACTTCCTCATAGGGCAGATTTGCTTCTGCTTGCAGGACAGCAGCTGACCGCCTCTGTTCCGGGAGCAGGCAGTGGAGGACTGGGAGGCCTGGATTTGTGCCTTTCCTCTCCTTGACCTCGTGGGGCCCCTGAGTCTCAGCACTGCCCCCGCTGCTGCTCAGCCCACTAGATGCCTCCTGACCCCAGACCTCAGGGAGGCCCCACCTCAGTTTAACAGGTAGTTCTAGAACCTGTGCTGTCTCTGGAGAGAGGTTTCACGAAAGCTTTGGGGTCCCTTAGTATCTAGTTTCCTTGAAAAGGGGGTGGAGACAGCTTGACTGCGTTCACGGCCATGCGTGCCTCTCCAACGTGCAGACTCCGGAGAAAGGTGGTTCAAGACATCTCCAGATGGAGGAGCACCCACAGGCTCCAGCAGCACAGAGCAGCTGACATGCCAACAGCGAGGGCCTGCTGGCCACCCCCTGCACAACCTGGACAGACATTTGTGGTAGTGCAACCGGGGCAGCAGCCCATTCCTGGCTGGCTGGAGTGGTGGCAGCCATTGCCAAGAATTGGCTGGAGCAAGGGCCCAGGAGGAGTCCACTGGCCACATGCCAAGGACGCCTTCCCGGGTCCTTGGTGCAGGAACCATGTTTTAAATCAACATTTTCCTGCCCTCCAAAGGAGTAAACTCAGAGTTTCGTGGGTTGTGCTGGGGGCGAGCACCAGATGGGGGGTGATGTGTGCCCTGTGACCTGGCTATAACGGTGGTTCCCAGGAAAAGGGGAAGTTCTAGGATCCCTGCCCTACCCTAAGTAGGGTGGAGCCAAGCAGGGATAAGAAGATGCTGGAGAGGAAACTGGGAAGCAAGGAAGGAAGAAGGAAGCAGGATGGAGAGCAGCAAGGAGACCTGGAGGGGGCACATGGAGCAGAAGGACATGTGAAGAAACTGCGCTTGCTTTTTGGTCCTGGACTGGTTGGAACATATGTGGGTGAGAGACCCGTGGGGAGGTTAGCAATGGCAGCTTTCATCTTGATTTTGCTTTTGCTCTTTTCCTGCCAAATTCGTTTTTCTGACCCTTTTCTATGGGTCTCCCCAGAAAGGTGCTTTCTGTGGCAGACTTTTGGGCCTTGCTTTGGCCAATTCTGTTTGGCTGGACTTTTACCCACGAGGGGATGGGTAACTTTGGATGCTTGACTTAGTAAGTATATTCTTTTTCTTTTCTGTATTGTTTACTAATTGTATTTAAGTTCCTTTGCATTAAAGGTCTTATATGTTTGTCTTGATGCAGCGGATGGGAGCCATCCCACAGAGAAGCCCCAGCAAGCACTGGCCCACAGTGAGAGTCTTGGCGTCACAGTCTCGGAAATCCTCCCTGGGAGGTAATTCAGCAAAGCTGGGAGACCCCACTTGCCTGAGTGTTAGGTTGATTCAAGGTGCTGGGGGGCTCACAGGCCAGGCACTTTCTCCTGGAGCCAGTTTAATTGCACTCAACAGGGAACGCTGGGGGCCCTGGCCGGCCCAGGCTCTCCTCCTCCATCCTCGGGCTCCTGTGGGTTCTCTCCTGCCCACGAATCTGTTTTGTGCTCCCTATTCTACCTGGCAGAGACCTGGGACTGTGCCCTGCACCTGCAGGCCACTTAGGAAGAAGATGTTTTACTCTATTGGCCAATGGAGGTGCACCCTGCTCACCCCCAGTTAGAGGCTGCCTCGAGGGACAGAGGCCACCCCTGGCTGAGGCTGCCATGCTTGTACCTCAGGCACGGGCCTCTGGATTTATCTGCCTAGCACTGGACCCTGGATGGCAACACCCGCAGCCAGCCTTCAGTGATCAAAGGGAGACTCCAGGCTCAGGGTGGGATCCAATTCAGCCTGTAGGGGATGTTCCAGCTGGCTCAGGTGTGTATGTGGGGAGACCTAGGTGGCCTCTGGCGAACCTTGGCTGGCTAGCAAGGGGGCAGGCCATTTGGTCCTCACTCCCCAGTGAGCTGGGTGTGATGGCCTCCCCTCCATCCTCTTCTGGAATAGCCCAGCCCCATCAGCCTGCGGGCAAAGCTCCTCGCTCAGCGGACACAGCTGTTCGTGGGAAGTCCCTGCTCAGGTCTGGAGCCCGCCCCCTGCACCCCTCTCTTGGGCACATCTTCCTCTCTCCCAGCCCCTGCTGACCCCACTCCCCTCCTTAGCTCACTCATTATTTACTTGATGATAAGATAGGCCTGCCTTGCCTTCTAGGAAAAACACACAGATATTATTTGCCAGGGCTAGAAAAGCAGGTGTCCCAAGCTTATCTGAATATTTTGAGTAAATCCCTGTTTTGAAATGTAAATGCTTCTGCAGTCTGTCTAGTTTGAGATAAAGCAAGGAACAATGAGTTAATCCTTGTTTTATGTGCTTCATTATCAGAAGCCTGTGACCCAGCCAGCCACCTTCCACGGGATAATGGAGGTCACTCACAGGTAGATAACTCCCTGCCCCCCGTAAATCACATTTATTAGGTAGATTATGTTGGACATAAACAGACCAGGGTATAAATGTTTTATATGTGCTTACATATGCAATACAGAAAGATGATTGCTTTAAATATTTATTTAAAAGTAAATGTCTCTGGACTTTATAAAATTGTTTCCTTATCATTCATGCAAAAAGCAGATTATTTTTTTTCTTCCCAGGGTGAAATTGAATGTATTCATCGCTAAGAAACATAATTTAATCTTACCAACTGGCAGCAGGAAGAAATGTGGAATCTCTTTGATTTTTTTTATTATCTTCAAGTAATTGCAAAAAAAAAAATTAAAATACAATAATCTGCCCAGGTCCATTAAATTAAATCCTATCAACATTCTCCTTTCTTCTCTAATGCCTGTCCAAAAACAAACAAACAAGGAAGCCAACAGTTGTACCCCCAGATGCCAATGTACCTTCAAAGGGAAGGCAAGGCCTTGGGGCGGCAGGTCTCTGGGAGCCAGTGGCCCTGGCTGCCGCCCAGGGGAGCTCACAGCTGAGGCAAATCCGCAGAACTGTATCAGCCGGGATTCCCTCATTTTACCCCCACTCCAGGATAAGATCTGTGGAACAAAGGTGTTTCTATAATGCCTCTTTATCATTGCTCTTGCCCTGATTTTCTTCTGTTGCAGATGGTTTTATTGTGTGCCTGTCTTTTTTTTACACAGTTGTTAATTTTTGCAGTTCCTCATTTCTCCCCTGAGGTGTCAGCTGTAGTTCTCCCACCAGCCCTGACCTGACCCATCACCACTGTCCCTTTGCCCCTCCCTCCCCTGGCCTCACTCACCTCCTTCTCCTGGCCTCCTGGACACCTCAGCTCTGGTCAGCAGGCAGAGCTGTCTTTTCCCTGCCCTTTTGTTTGGTTTCCCTATATTCTGCATGAGTGAGACCGAGTTGCAAATGGTAAACTTTCTCCTCGTTTTCATCCTTTCCCTGTCTCTCCTTTCTCTCTCCTCCCAACTTCTCATTCATCTCCCCCATCTTATGGACACTCCCCCTCTACTGTATCTCGGGTTTCTGCCCACAGTGCACCCTTGGGTCTCCTGGTGCAGGGTCTGGCTGGTGGGAGGTGGGGGCAGCATCCACCCTCTGGAAATGAACCCACAACTCAGGGGTTTCTATTGCATCAGGACTTTCTATTGCATCTTCCACTCTGTGCACAGAATCGAGGATGCAGAGAGAGGCGTGGGATGCAGAGAGAGGCGTGGGGCAAACATTCCTTCCCGGATGAGTGTGGCCGGTGCAAAGGATGCACCCTGGGGGAAGCCACACAAAGAAAAGCTGCTCCAGCCTGCGTCAAAGATGGCCCCCGAGGCAGCTGCTGCCCTGCCCGCTTGTTTGCTGAAGGCAGCAGGGCTGGGGCGGAGGAGATAAGAGCTGATTTGGTGTCTAGAGCATCGATTAGGAAGTGCACATTTGCAAGGCTTATTCCTTGGACACATGCAAGACTCTCAGACATGGCTTAAGAGGCATGTCAGTTTGGTTTTTACTTAAATATTTGATTCTATTTTTAATCAGTAGTGATGTAATTGTGGCATGATGCTTCAGCTTCTATTGACTGCTTACTGATGGCACTAAGTGATTCGAGCAAATGTGCAAATCCATATTTTATTTATAACGAAGAAGTACCATTAAAATTAAAATGGGACCCTGGGGCTCTGTCTCCAGACACACCCATCTGAATGGAAGTCTGTGGGGACCCAGCCCAACACCTTCTTCCTTACAGCTCAAATAAATCCATTCCAGGCCCCTGACAGCAACCGAGGTCAAGGACAGGAGAAAACAAACACAGACCCTAAGACATACATGGCAGGCCAGTGGTGTCCTGGAGCAAAGAGGGTGGGGGCTCCCAGCTTCTGGGGAGTGGCAATGGCATCTAGGCTGCATTGTCCATGTGCACTTACTGGCCATTTCAGTCTGGATGGAGAGGCTGCTTTGCCCAGGAGGCCTTAAGAAAGCTGCTCCCCAGCTGCCTATTCAGGAGGGTTCCTCAGAGAGGTGAGCATCAAACCAGTTTTAGTTGCTTCTGTTAAGGGGAGAGGCAGTCCCAGATGAATTACACACATAAATTTATGAACGTCAACCCCCACACCAAACCACCAATATTCCAGAACCACAAATCTGATCAAATAATTATCAAAAAATAAATCACTGGACCCTAAGGATAGAGTTAAGCAGCCAAGTTAGGGATAAAACCAGAGAGGTGAGCCTTGGGAGCTCTCTCCGTTCGGAGCCATCTCCCTTAATTCAGAGCCAGCTCTCAACATGCCATTGGGTTCCAGCTCGGAAGATCTGGTAGGATGTTTATGAATTTGTATCCTTCTCTCCTCTTTGTATTATTACTACTTTATTCCCCTTCTTTCGTAAAATAAAACCCTTTAATAATGTTTGTCGCATATGCCTGCAGTTGGGGCTTATTATAAAACCCTTTCAAGCCACAGGTAAGGACCCAGTCAGGGAAACCCGTTTGATATTAGGATTGCCCAGTAACACTTCCAGTGCTTGGTTTCAGGTGCCAAGAGGCAGAAATACCCAGTCTTGTCCATGCTGGCAGGGTGCTGGCAGCTTACACAAGGAGGGATTTTCCCCTGGGGCCCATGGGCTGGAGGTTCAGTCCTTGGTGAGACTTTCTCCACCTCTGAGAGGGCACTGGGCCCTCACCTCCGGGAAGGCTTGCCCCATTCCTGAAGTCAACCCCCAGGGGAGCAGCCAGGGACCTCCCAACACCTATCTGCTCCGTTGATTTATCCTGCACTTGTGTGAATCTGAGGATGAAGTCAACGGATGCCATCGTGACCAGGCATGCAAGGTCGAGAGGCACACGTGGGTCAACACACTAGTTACCACACTAGTGCTTCATTTCAGCAGACGCCACTGTGGACGAGGCTCGCTCCTTTGGCTGGCACTGGCCTTCCACGTATAAATGTTCTACTACGGTTCAATGAGAATTACTGAGGCAGGGCGGCCATGGCTTAGGAAAGCGCCTTCGAAGGAAAAGTCGAGTTGTTACAGGGCAACCCTAATATAAAATGGGTTCCCCACACTGGGTCCTCCACCCGCGCGCTCAGAAGACTTAAAAATCCCAACTCCAGGTACACGTGGCAAAAGTTATTAGCACGTTTTATTTTATGAAAGATGGGGAATAAAATAGTAATAACACCAAAGGAAAAAGAGAGGGATACAAATCCACAAATACTCTACCAGATCTAAGCAATGGCGCGTTGAGAGCTGGTTCTGAGTCGAATTAGATGGCTCCGAAGGAAGGGGGTCTGGCTCCTTCGTAAGAGAGAGTGTGTCCCAGGCTCACCTTGGCTTTATAGCCAGCCTGGCTGCTTAACTCCACCCTCAGGTCCCAGTAATCCACTCTTCGATAATCATCTTATCGGATTTGTGGTTCTGGAACACTGATGGTCTGGAGTGGGGGTTGGAGTCCACACACCCATAATCCATTTAGGACTACCTTTCCCCCTAACAGAGTTGCCAGGAGAATTTCTCTTCTCACGCCCAAGTGTAAGGTAGAAGCACAATGTGGATCTAGCCACCTCGCAGGCGCAAGGGAGGAGGACTCAGGCTGAGCTTAGGGTGGGTGCCCTGCCCTGGTCTCCAGGCAGCCCTGAGGATGCCCACAGGCCTGCAGCCTCACCTCGCTGGTGGATGGGTGGGCAGACCCGGTGGGGAGGCAGACGGGCTGATTCCCAGGGTTGCTGCAGCCCTCTCTGCATAGACTCCAACAACGGCAGGCCTGGATCAGACCCGCAGCTCTTCACACTCAGGGGCTCCCTGCTGCCTGCAGGCAAGTCCAGGTTGTGTGTCAGGAAACAGCCTCCTGCCTCTCTCACCCTCACTCAACTGGGGACCATCCCCCTAGCAGGCACCCCTTCTCTACCCTGCAGCGTGCAACCTGCACAGACAACTCATGGGTGCTTCTGTGTCCCGATGGCCCTACCAACCCATCCGCCTGCTTGCTAAGCCCACCCCTCAGCTACCACTGCTGGGGGAGCAAGATGCACATCTCAGCCCTGGGACCCCTTTTTCCCCCAGCCCCAGCTGCTGGTGCCAGTTCCTACTCAGTAGTGGTGCCCTGGTTTCCAGAGTGCGCACTTCACGTCTAGAGCAGTGTCCTCCCTCCCACTCAATCCCCCACCCCTGTGGCGAGCTCCCCCTTAGTTTGGGCTCCACCTTTCCCTGAGAGTCCCTAGGTCCAACTATATAGATAAGAAAGTATATTTTTGCATTCTGCAAGTTTGTGACTGTGCACATTTCATTAACTTCTGGCTCGTTTTGAAGATGGACCCATGGGGTCGTGAGCCCTTCTGGGGGGCTTCTCCAAGGCAGGGGAGCAGTGAAAGGAGGAGGCCCAGGTTTTGTTTCTCTTAGGGGCTGGAAGGGAATGCTATGCACCCAGAGGCCTCTTGAGCAGACAGTGGTGTGCTCCTTTCCAGGTGGACGTCACCCACGCGATGCTGTCCGATGAGCCCACACAAAAGCAGAGTGTGCTTTTCTCTTCCAGGGAGAACTGGGATTCTAGAACTGGGATTTAGTGGGAGATCCTTTTCAGCTTAAACCAGAGTCCTCAATAGTCACATTTTGCTTCTTTTTCTTCTTCCTCTTTCTATGGCTGAGCCTTGTCTGCTAAGGAAGAACCAGTCACCCCCCTGCAGATGCCTGCAAGTGTCATGGATACTTAGAGGGCTCCCATTTAGGTGAAGTAAATGGACCCAGTGTTTTAACTGGGCCAGAGACAAACACAGAGAAATGCATTAAGGCGTTTTCCTATGGTCCAAGGAATGACCCATTCTGGTCGCAGTATCCTCTTTATTTTTTTTTTTTAAAGATTTATTTATTTATTTATGCATACAAGCACTGGGGTACAGGCCAGAGGTGTGTGGGGGGGGGGGTGAGAAGATTCACCACAGAGAGTGGGAAGCAGAACAGGAAGATCGATGGAAGTACACTGCTGAGGGGAGCAGCGGGCACAACAGGAGAGGTCTGCTGCACCATGTGGGTCCCTCCCCAGCTGGCAGCAGGGATCGAACTCATGCTGCAGTGGCTGCAGTTTGCTTCATAGTGCATTGCTTAACCTACTGTGCCACCAGGGAGACCCAAGTATCCTCTTTAGTTTAACCTTTACCTGGCGGGAGGCATGTCTGAGCATCAGGCCCAGGCCTGATTTCAAGTCACAGCTCAGCTGCAACTTGCCCCCCACATTCTCCCATCTGTGCCACCTTGTCACAATGCTGTCGTGAGCACCCTATGGTGCCAGGAAGGGCACAGAGCAACTTCTTGATGATTCTGGGCAGATAGGTCAAGGAAGGCATCTTGGAGACTTTGCTGGCTTTTATAGGCTTTTATTATCAGAGGTGACCAGGTACACGGCAGGCAGGGACCAGCCTCCTAGCCCCTGGTGCATCTCGCTCTCTCAGCTGCTTTGCTGCTTCTCTTGTTCTCTTATTGTTCTGTGGGTGTCCTCGTGACGCCACCCTTATACGCTGTGTCTAGGCCCAGGTGCACCCACTTGCTCATGCCCACATATGCATGTGCGCAGAACCGCAGGTATCCATCATTACACCAATGGTGGGAGGGCAGAAAAGCCTGATACTTTTCCATTTACCTTACACATCCCTGATCGACCGTGATGCAGCTCACCTCCATGGAGATATCCCCTTTGCGCATCCTCAGCTTCCAGAACACAGGCACCACCTGGGCAGCTCATACAGGGTGCCACTCAGCGAGCCCAGTGGGGTCCTGCGTCCTGCGTGGGCAGCAGGCCTGCCCCGTGGTCTCTCTAACAAGTATGGCCTCGACTTATCAACACAGATCTACTGACTGAGTCCCAGCAACCGCGGAGCAAGCTCACAGCTCACTTGTTATCACAAATGCTTCAAGACAAGAGGCAGATTAGGCAGCACCTGACCCTGTAGGGAGCTGCTGGGACACGTGTGGCAGGGCCAGGGCTGTTATACAGATTGGGTGTCTTTGGCTGGTGTAGGTCTGATTGGTGGAAAGCTTGTCAGGTGGTGACTGGTTGAATTTCAGCTGGCTGTGGCCTGCCATGAGGCTCCACTTCTTTTAGGCTCTGGACCCTCATGCAGGCCCAGCATACCCTGATGGGCCTGGGGCCTGCACGTGCCTGAGACCCTACTCTCAGCAGCCTCCCAGCTCTGGTTGCTGCTCAGACTGGGGTTTTTATTAACCAAAACCACCATTTCACACACAGGCAACTTTGAAAACCAAATGTGTACCCCTTCATGCCGTTCACCGATTATCTGCTAGCAAAGCCTTAGAGTGAGCAAGGGTTTCTGCTTTCTGCACCCCGGGACATGGCCATTTCCCTGTGGATGTAGATGTGTCCCTGTTTTTTTTGTGGCTCTTTCCCTGTGGGAAGCATTCACCCAGGGCTCTTGCTTCCTCCTGACCTGGGCACCCAGGGGTGGCCTCAGGACAGGGGGCAGTGTTGCCAGAAAGACCTGGGGTAGCAACCTGTTCTCTGCTCATCCAGGAAGGAGGACAGAGGGATGGAGAAAGGGAAGAGGTTGCTTTTTAAAAGCAGGGGAACAACTTGCATCTCAAAGGCTTACCATGAGATTTAAGTGCCATGTGGAGGTGCGTGATGAGGGCTGCCGGTTTTGCACAGCCGGGGCCACCCTCCTCCACAAAGCAGTGTCTGCATTTAACACTGAGGATGTATATGGACATTTATCACTGTTTAATTGTGGGCCCCACAGTTTGCCTGACCATTATAAGTACGCTGAGACCAAGGACCGCTGGCCTCTGGTGTCTCCTAAAACCCCCCTGCCACTCTCCACAGCACCTCCTGCCATCTCTGGCCTGTGAGTCCTCTGCTGTCCTATTTGATAAAGGAGGGAGCACTAGTGGGCCATGGTTCTTATAGTGCCAGGAGGGCACGAAGCAAGTTCTCAATGATTCCAGAAGATGGGTAAAGGAGGAGTCCTGGAGCCCTCGGTGACTTTTTCAGGCTTTTATTATCAGAGGCGACCAGGTGCACGGCAGGCAGGGCTGCCGGGGGGCCAGAAGGCTGGCAGGCCTCCTAGCCCCCCGAGAATCTTCACTCTCTGGGCTCTCTGTCATCTGTTCCTCCTTATGTTCTCTCTTCCCTCTCTTCTTCTGGCGTCCTCCTGATGCCACCCTTATATGTCCCATATCTCAACCCAGGTGCGCTATTTGCGCATGCCCACTTAGACATGCATGCATGCAGGACCTCAGGTGTCCATCATCACATCAATGGCTGAAGAGCAGAAAAGCCTGATAACTTTTCCATTTACCCTACAGTTCCTGACCTAGAGGACTGGATATTGGGGCACCTGGGGGCTCAGGATCACTGGGGACCCCTTCATTGACCCACCAGTTGTTGGGAAGAGCAGACAGAGACCCCCTCTGGAAATAGCTGGGGCTGCAGGGACCTTGGCGGTGTGTGGGGGCCTGTGCTGGGGCTTGGGCCTCTTACTGAGGCCATGTGGCTTCGAGACCCTAGTCAGCACAGTTCCCTCCCTGCTAACTAGACCTTATCATAGCTGGGAAGCTGGGAAGACCACCCCAGTCTGGCGGGAGATTCACTTTATGGCTGTGTGACGTCGAGTGAGGCTGCAGTCACATCTTCATCCGTGTGAAGCACTCCAGCATCTGCTGGTGAGAAGCCTTTAGCCTCACATGTGCATGTACATGTATGTCCTTTAAAGGTGTCTCTTGAAATGCACAGGTCACTCCAGAGGATTTTCCTGAAAACGAAGCAGCCTTGGGCCAGGCTTATAGATTGCTCTTTGGTAATTTTAGGGCTTCTAAAGGAACGAGCTATGGCCGTTCTAGAACATTCTGGAGCTGCCTGGGACCAGGGGCAGTGGACTCTGCCTGCTCCAGGAGGACGGTGCACCTGGACCTGCTTCTCCCTGAAGCCTGCAGCCATGCCTTCCTCACCATTTGGCAGGATGTGGGAGTTGGCCTGGGTTTCTTCTGTCCTCTCTCCAGCACTTCTGGCCTGGCCTCTGAGTGACAAAGAGATACTCGTCCGCTAGAGGAAGGCTGTTTTCAGGACAGATGGGACCTCACCCTCATCTTTGAACACAGATGCCTTGTTGCCCCCAAACATTCGCTCCATAGTGGCTGACCTGGGCTGTCTTCACAGAAACATGTGCCGAGGATTTCTCAGAGTCCAAAGTCTATGTGGCTAAAACGAAAGTCACTTTCCAGCTCCCTGCACAGGCGGCGCTGCTGTCTGGCTTTGGCTGTGGGCTCCCTTCTTTTGCTCTGCCCTGTGTGAGTGACAAGAGAATATAACTTGGATTAGAACCAAATCTCCACAGAAAGCCCAAAAAACACCATCTGCATCATCACGTGACCTGCTTTGCACCATGGTCTCAACCCAGGCAGTTTTTAGGGGGCACTGAGAAAAGTAGGCTCCCAAGGAGCCCCAGGAGGGGGGTTCCATGCCCTCATGACCGTGTTCAGGTTTATTACAAAGGTGGAGTGACAGTAATAGCCATCATGGCAATGAGCACAATAGAGACCCCACCACTGCGAGCCAGCAGGGCATCCCCCTGCGAGTCCCCCACTCCCATGGGGAAGGCAAGAAAGGTGACCTTGACCAGTTATCTTTGAAAAATATAGTCTGAAACTTTCTTCTAAGTTGGAAAACTGACCTTTTTCTGACTGCTTACTCTAGCTTGTATCATTTATCCAGTTTCCCTAAATCAGAAATCACTGTTCTTCTATCCCTATTGCCCGGCCTTTCCTGCTGGGAGGTCTCCCGGCCTTGTCTCTGTTCTTGCACACTTACTTACGCCCTCTTGGCTGCGGCAGGTGTTTCTCCTGCCTTTTATGGAAAGGTTTTAATGCAGGCTGAGTTTGGTGGCGTGTACTGAGAAAAAACCTCATTTGGGTTTGGAGAAACCTCTACGAAAAAGATCCACAACTTAGGTATAAACTTGTTCCATTCCAGAAGCAAAGCGCTGTTCTACCGTATTTGAACTAAAAACAAAGATGACAGAAAGCTGGTCAGGGGTCAGGGCCTTCTGAGCTGACTCATCCTGCTCTGGCCAGGCATCAGGTGGCCGCTGCCCTCACAGTCCACCCAGAAGAGCCCCAGAGCCTAGGGTCTCCATTGCACCAGGTATGTAAGTTGTACCAAGTGTGTAAGAAGTTCCCAGGAAAAACACTTTTAAAGTATTCTGATCTTCTCTGCATCATCAAATGCCATGTCCACCCAGCCCTCGGAGCGTCTTTGGTTACTTTCCAGGACTGATCCTTAACAGGCCTCCCCGGCAGTTAAAGGAGATGCAGTTAGAGGTCAGGCGCCTATCATTCGCTGATACTGAGTTGAGCCCTGCTCTCTGGCCAGAACTAGGCCATGAGTGTGTCGTGCTGCTCTGGGCTGTGAGGTACAACTGCCGGTTTCTTTAAGAACCAAATTTATTCTTTATTTCAAAATGCATGCTGAGGGATATGGACTATAACTTGGAGCAAGGATCAGGTTAAAGGTAAGAAAGTTCGAAAGCTTGGCATCGCTCCTGTTGAAATACATACGTATGAAATAGAGAAGGAATAATATATGTTCATATCAGCATATATTAAATATATTTATATTCTCCATAAACATATTTATATTTCTCTATAAATATTTATATTTTCTCTATAAATATCCATTGCCAATATATCATTTTGCAAATGCATAAATCATAAATGTAATTAAAATTGGGCGGTTTCTGCTCACTGGCATTAAAGAAAACACCTGAATGGAGAAGTGTGTGGGGAAGCCCCCATGCCGCCAGCCCTGAATGTGCAGTTTTAGGCTTATGTCTATGTTCACATTCCTCAAACTGCAATTGTGAATCGTTCCTTCACTCCCCATGGCTCCCCCAAGTTTCCTGGAGGCCAGCAGGCAGGAGAGCACATCTGCAAAGAGAGAGGACAGGTCTGTATCTGCTGGGCCAGTCAGTGCACTCAGTGTAAGGGGTGGGACCTTAAAGTCCACTTAGGATGTTAATGTCCTTTCATTGACTCTCCGGAGACTCTCCCCCTAGGTGACGTTGAGCCAGGCGGGGGAGCCCTGCATTTGTTATTCAGGGGGCTCCTGGAGTCAGCTAACACCCCTTCCCTGGAAGCCTCCTTTGTGATTGTAATGAAAGCTTACCTGGAAACAAAAGTGCAGGTTTCTCCACCTGATTCCTAGGAATGGTTTCTGGCCTCTAAGTGTTATCTTCCACAGGAGAGCTGCAGGTGACTCCTCCTTCCTCCCCTCCCCCAGCATCAAAACAAAAAGCCAAGCAGTAAAGCTTGGTATGAACTTCCATGAGCAAAGTAACAAACAGCCAATGTTGAGAACTCAGCAAAAAACAAAATTGCATCTCGCAGCCTTCCAGAAAGTCCCACCCTGACAGCTCCATGGCTTAGGGTATTTCTGACTTTGCTCTGCTCTTCCTCTTCTTTCCAGGTATACATCATGTCTGCTTACTGATGAACAAAGTAAGGAACAAAAGACTTACTTGGACACAAGCAGAACATCTAGAAACAAGATTGAGCAGAGGAAAGAGACTAGAACCCTCCAGGGCCCTGCTACCCTCTGTGGGCTCTGGCTTCTCTGGGCTGCTCTGGCCTGGGCTAATGGCTTTTACCAGATCTATCTTGGGAGCTGTTTGACAAGCTGAGCTCTGGCTGCAGGTACATCCTTGTGGCTGGACCTCTCCACTGAAAGGTGTCTGAAACTTCAGAGAGGGGGTCCACTGCAAACCCAGACTGAGCCCCCAGGAAGTTCGGGGCTACCCTGGCCATCTCCTGCTCCCGGCACCACAGCAGCTTTCCTGGGGGATTCTTTCTTTCTTTCTTTTTAAAGATTTATTTATTCACAATTACAAGAGCTGGGGTATAGGCCAGAGGTCTGGGGTTTGAGAGATTCACCAGAGACAGAGTGGGGAGCAGAACAGTCAGAACCACTGAAATACACTGCTGAGGGGAGCAGGGCGCAAGGCAGGAGAGGTCTGCTGCGCTGTGTGGGTCACCTCCCTGGCCAGGGATCCAACTTGTGCTGCTGTGCCATGGATGCTTTACGGTGTGGTGCTTAACCCACTGTGCCCCCAGGGGGGCCCTGGGGATTCTGAACCACAGTTAAATCCTGGGCCTGGCTGTCCCTGTGCTGGGAGTGGGGCATGCTGGGAGAAAGGACCTGAGGTGCGAGGGTGACCTCTAACAGCGGAAGACAAGCCAGACTCTGTCTCAGCGCTTGGACTCCCAGATTCCACTGGACTTTTGGGACAGAACTTTTAGTTCCCAGCAGGAATGGAGGATGGAGTTGGGGGATGGGGACAGAGGAAAGGTGGACTGGGGATGGAACAGATCCGCACAGAAAGACCCAAACAAGCCAGATGTACTGAGATAAACAGTGGCACTGGCCAAGCTAAGGAAGTGAGCACCAGCCTGCCTGCCCTCAGGCTAAGTACACCACAAGTGTGTGTGTGTGTGTGTGGTGTGAGGTGTATGTGTGTTGTGTGTGTGTGGGTGTGTATGTGTGATATGTGTGGGGTGTGTGAAGTGTGTGTGGTATGTGGTGTGTGTGATGTGGAGTGTGTGGAGTGTGTGTGTGTGAGGTGTATGTGTGTTGTGTGTGTGGGGTGTGTGTATGTGTGAAGTGTGTGTGGTATGTGGTGTGTGTGATGTGGAGTGTGTGGAGTGTGTGTGTGAGGTGTATGTGTGTTGTGTGTGTGGGGTGTGTGTATGTGTGAAGTGTGTGTGGTATGTGGTGTGTGTGATGTGGAGTGTGTGGAGTGTGTGTGTGAGGTGTATGTGTGTTGTGTGTGTGGGGTGTGTGTATGTGTGAAGTGTGTGTGGTATGTGGTGTGTGTGATGTGGAGTGTGTGGAGTGTGTGTGTGGGGGGGTGTTGTGTGTGTGTGTGGTATGTGGTGTGAGGTGCACCCTGTGTGGCCAGGTGGCCAGACGAAGGTGGTCGTCCCAGCTCACAGCCCCTATCACCAATACACTAAAAGGCCACCAGACACGGTCTCCAGAGCAACTTGCTCAGTTATTTTGTCCTATTCATCAAGACCGCTTGGCACAGTCAGGACTCCCAGGCCGGCCGTCTGGCTAGTTTGTTAACTGCACTGAGCGGGAGAACGCCAAGGGCGGGCACTGGATGCTGAGTGTCCCAGTGGCTTCCCGCAGTGAGCGGTCTGAGTGCGGAGCGGGCTCTGCCTATGCTCCCGCTGCTGTGTGCGCTCCCCACTCCCAGCATTCGCAATGACGCGCCACTGTGCAGTGGGCGGAACTGTTGAGGCCGGCAGGGCTGTTTGTGCAGGAAACAAAACATGGTCTTGGATGTAATGTCACTCACGAGAACAGTGCTAGACTCAGGCCCCCAGGGGGCTCTATGGTTTTGGAAAGTGAGGGGCAGGGCGTCTATCACTGAGGGCCCTGGAGCATCCCCATGTGGCCCCACTCCGACTGCCCTGGGGGCAGCTGCTGGGCGCAGGGGTCCAGCAGGGATCTCTGCAGAGAGCGTGGCTGAGCCCCCTTGATAGGCCATGGAGACCTCACGGCAGCCTGGCCAGGCGGCCTCACTCCTGCTCTCACAGCCAGGCTGGGCGGGGCCCTGCTCTGCTCCTTTATAGCATCATGGCTCCCCGAGGTCCCCACTGCACAGTCATACTAATTTGCATTTTTTCTCAACAAAAATGACTTCGAAGCACTCTCCAAAGGGAAAAGGCAGTGAGGTGGATTGATGTTTCCCCTTCCTGTCTGTGTCCTCATGTCAGGCAGGCCACGCGCCATCGGGCCATGGGGCATCGTTTGTCTCCAAGATTCCTTTAAAGCGACGGAGACTGGGCTGTTGACGCCAGTCTCGAGTACTTGCTGCACTTACTTCTGGCCAGAAATGCTGCAAATAAGGCTCTGCCGGATTCAGTAAGTCCCAGGGATAATTATTGCCACACACACAGCTCAGCCTCAGCACCGACGCTTTGGAGGGACATGCGGCAACTAGCTTGTCCTTGAGTCTTCAGGAAGCAGAGGCTGATATCCTAACCGCATTCCCTGGAGGTATGTCTTTGACCCTGCTTCAAATGCCAAATAGCAAATCTGAGTTTAAAGAACACGTAGAGCTTTGATTTCCAGAAGTTTCCATGGTAGAAACTGGAAGAAAGTGGGGACGTGCCCGAGGCAGGATGCATTGTGCCCAGTGCTGCAGGAGGCGTCTCAGCAGGGAGAGCAGGTCAGATGGATCCCTATGGTGCTCCCCGCTTCCATCGAAGCCACCGCTGCCCGCTCCCCGACGTGCATTTAGGCATGCTCAGATTCCCTGGAGAAGAAACATTCATCACCCCCTCTTTACACGAAGAGCCTGCAGATGCCGGTGAAGCCGCCTGAGCTGGGTCTGTGCTGGGTGGGACTGTGCCCAGGAGGGCGGCTGGGGCTGGGCTTCTGAGCAGACACACAGTGTGACACCAGGTGCGCTGCTGATTCGCTGGCTCCAGTTTTCACAGGACAAGATTTCCCTCTAGGACAAACATGCGGGCTCTCTAATCTTCCAGAGACTCAGTCAGAGATTTGTACAGCAGATGAGACTATGTGTAAAGACAGAAGTTGGGAAGAAAAGACAGGGAGAGATTTTTCTCATTTTCGCTAAATGTACTAATGGACAGACATGCTTTGCGAGAGACTGGAAGGTTCCAATCCAGCAATTAGTCGGGAAGGCTGGGAAGGGGGTGCTGATGAGTGTAATGTTTCATATGACCGCGAGATTCATCAGAACTTCGCTGAAGAAAAGTCTCTCGCTAAAATCCATCAGTTCACCTTCTAAACGAGGAGAACTTTAAATTCACAGCAAATCTGCAACTTTCTCTAGAGACCGAAGGAGATGCAGCTGCTGAGTGTCTCAGCCTGAACTCGGGGGAAGTGGTCCAAGACTTTGTTTTGGAAGATTAAACAGATACTGAGAAAATCTCGCTCTTAATTTTTCTTTAAAAATGAGATCAGGGCCTCCCTGGTGGCGTAGCAGGTTGAGCATGACACTATGAAGCATCCGCAGCACAGCAGTGTGAGTTCCATCCCCGGCCAGGGAGGGGACCCACGTGGCGCAGCAGACCTCTCCTGCCTCGCCCCCTGCTCCCCTCAGCAGTGTGTTTCAGTGGATCTGCCTGTTCTGTTCCCCGCTCTGTCTCTGGTGAATCCTCTCTCACACACACACATCCCACCCACCCCCAACACAGACATCTCTGGCCTATATCCCAGCTCTTGTATGCATAAATAAATAACATTTTTTAAAAATGAGATCACTTTATTATTTGGTCTGATCACACAAAGACCCCAGATGACCACGATTGGATGGGCTGAGTGGGTCCCGGAACAGAGCAGCGTGTCTGCTCCTGGCTTGGCTGTGCCCAAGGTCACCTAGGTCAAGGCTGGAGGGAAGATGTTTTCCATGGGTGCCTGGGTTGTGATGGAGAAACAAGGACCAGTGAGGGAGGTAGGTCTGCGGGGGCAGGGGGGCAGAGCGCAGACGTGCAGAAAGCACGCTGGATGCTGCTAACGGAATCCCTGCCCTCTTGTGCTGGTCTGCACCAGGGTCTTTCCTTTTGGGGTCAGCACCTCAGAGGATTGCTGTACAGTTCTTCGGAAAGTGATCAAAATTCCAGCCTGGTTTCCACTCGGAAGAAGCTAACCTCTGGGCAGCGGAGGATTCCCGCTCTGTGGCCAGCTGGCTTTAAGCCAGGTGAACAGCAACCTGAGTCCTCTGGAGGGGCCCCAGCATGCCCACTGCTCCGGCACAGGAATGTAGTCCCCTCGGTGAGCCCACTGCCCTCCTGCTTCCAGGGCCTGGCTCCAGAAGATTCTCTCTCCTGCAACCTGGCTGCCCCTCGGGATTGCCACTCTCGGCCAAGCTCTGTCCTCCATCCCCATCCTCTGCTCCAGGCCCATCTCTCTTTGGCTGCTCCTTTTCTCCTCCTGCCAAAACACTCTTTTCTGAAACCTGTGGCTGGCTGCACTCCCCCTCTCCCCAGATGTGCTCCTCCTCCAGGGTGGCTGCTGTCTATGCAGGTGGCTTTGGCTACTGTCCAGGAGCAGACGGTGCCCCTCCCTGCCAGCTCCTTCTTCACACAGCCTTTGCCTCTTCCTCCCACTGGGGCAGGGGCTGGGGCTGGTGCAGAGCTGGGCTCCAGAGTTGCTGCTGGCATGGATTCCATGCAGAACAGCCTTTGCCCTGAAAACCCGCTCCCTTTCCTGAGTTCACACCTGGGGGAGACACAGCCCAGGGCTTCCTTCTTGCTGATGGCAGAGAGCCATGGGCCCCGGCACCTGACAGCGAGAGGGGCGTTCTCCAGAGTGAGGGGGTCTGCCACCCATGGCCCCCACTATTACTGGTGTTCCCGATCAGGTCACCGACATTTTTATCTTTTCCAGTGCGGTGCCAGCAGGCCGGGGCAGGTGCTCCATGGAGCCGGGCAGCCGGGCAAAGGGGAGTCCTGGAGCCCTCAGTGACTTTTCCAGGCTTTTAATGATCTTTCTACACCATTTGTGGTGGGGCAGCCGGGTGCAGTGCAGATAGGTGTATGGGGGGGTTGAGAGGCTGGCAGGGCTCCCAGCTCCCACAGATCTTTACTCTCTCTGGGCTCCCTGACATTCTCTCCTAGCCGCTCTCCACTTCATAGCCCTCTGCCTCCCCGCCGCCTCTGTGACACTGCCTAATAGCCCCACCTCCAGGCCCAAGCATCCAAGTGTCCCACTCACGCAGGGGCCCACCATCAGGCACGTGCTCCCCACGTCCAGCTCCCCAGCGCCTCCCGCACTCAGGGCCTCAGGTGATGGCACAGAGGCCAGTGGCCAGTGGCACAGAAGCCCAAGTGTCTTCATCTACCCCACAAGGTGGTTTTCAAATCTGAAAAAGCTTTAGGTTACGTGCTTTTCAGTTTCCCACCTTATTTTGGAAATCTGAACGTGGGAGCAAGGATGAGAACGATGACAAAACGAGGAAATTGGAGTCCGGCACCAACCATGAGCCGCTGTCAAACCGCCGCTGCTCCTTCCTCCCCCGCCACATGTTCCACAAATGAAGTGGATGACACCGGCCGCATTTTCCTACCTTCCAAAGGTGGAAGCTCTAGAAATCAATGCGACATAAATCTTGCTGATTCAGCAGAAAGGGGAAAAAAAGCCAGCAGCCACAGGAGTTCCTTTTAAAAAGCTTCCTTTAATGAGGTGGCCAGCCTGGAGGAGTCCTACAGGCGGGGAGAGGGCTTCCCCACGCAGAGCGGAGAGCTCAGCACGCCGGGAGCACCTGGGTCTGCGGAAACCCCGGCTGTGCTCATGGCTGCCCCCAACCCCACCCCTGCCCTGCCCTGTGCCAGCATTGCTCAGAAAGCACATTCCATGCCCACCCATGCAGCTGCACCATGTGACCTGCAACTCACCTGACTTTTTCTAGTACCTTGAAAATAAGGTGCCACGTGGGCAGCTCTCAGACCAAATAGGGCATTAAGCAAAATGCACTGTTGGAGGTTGGTAGAGGGCTGAATGTACATCCTCTCTCAAAAGTGCGCTCAGGTAGAAAGCTGGAGGGAGAGGAAATCGCCAGCCACGAAAAGCCTCTGCCTTTTGAAATGGAGGGCTGTGCAAGGGAAGTTCAGCTTTTAATACTGCAGAGCAGTACACTTGCTCCACAGGCGTGGAAGGCTGTGGTCTGAATTTTCCTTTGTGCGGCCTGTGCTTTAGATGGATCATTCGCCTTCTTTAAAGAGTGATTTTTACCAAGATACGATCCCTAGAGGCCCTGGTGTGGCAGGCCCCCCCGCACCACCACAGACGCCTCGCACTTGTATGCCGGGGTTTCCCCAACTCACCCAACCTTCTGATTTAGAGAGACAGACAACCACACTGTTCCCAGCAGTCATTAAAGTTTAACAGAACTTCCAATAAAAAAGATGTGTTTTTTGGTTTGGGATTTATTTCTTATTGGTTTAGAAAAAGAACAAGTTTTCCTCTGTCTGGAGAAAATACACTGGTCACCTGCCGCGTTTGGCTCTGCTTCTGTTTTGAGCCTGGTGCTCCTCCACTGCTCCCTAGACACGAATCTGTCACACGCAGGTGACACCCTGGCTCAGGGCACACCGAGGTATGGGAGCCATGGGTGCTGGGGTGATTAATCGGGGCTCCAAGAAGGGTCTGGGGACACGATCATTCTGCATGGGAAATGGGATTAAAGTTTGATACTGCTGCCACTTTCCTCTTCGTAGTGAAAATCGCATTTTTCATGGGCTGGCCAAATAATTCCATACGCAGTCACCCCTAAGTTACTCTGAGTTAAATTTTAAATCTCCTGTCTACTGATATATCATTTGCCATAAGGAAACGCAGAGCCGTCCATCTCTGTGAGGCACAGGGCGAGGGGCAGCAGACACGCCTTCCTACACCTGCCACCCCTGCCCAGCGCCCCTCACCCCCCAGGGAGGCCTCGGCGCACCTGGAGGGGGTGGGGCACGGCTGTCTGTGCAAAGGGGATTTATTGGCCAGCCGGAGACCTGGAGCCTTGGGAATGCGCCCTGAGAACCGCTGTGTGTCTCAGCCAGGATGGGGCACACCGTCGGGAGGGGCCACCCTAACTTGGGGCCCTGAGGCTGGACTGTGGGCTGGCCCAGTGCAGCATGAGCCTCTGGGTCTTTGGGGTCATAGGCACTGTGTGGCCTGCTGCTCAGACACTGCCAGGCACCCCCTGGCACCCCCGCGGAGCCCCACCTCACTCGCCCCACTGGCACTCTGGACACCCAGTGAGACCCAGGCCTACCCTCAGGCGCCGCAGAGAGGGAGGGGCGGGCAGGTGACTGGCCTGGCCTGCAGACCTCCTAAGGACGCGTGCTGGTGATATGGAGTGGCTGGGCCGGTGCGAACAGAAGGGGTCTTGGGTCTGTAATGGCATGATCCCCACAGAAAGGGGGGGTTCCAGCTTCCCTGCCTCACCCAAGGATGGGTGGGCATTTGCCCCTGAGAGAACAGGTAACTCTGGGCGCCTCATGTGGAAAATATTTTACCTCCTCTGTGTCGCACCCTGGCTGTATTAAAGCTCTCATCTGTTGGTGGTCGTGTGCACTCGGGCATGTTTTATCTCCACTGACGAATGGCTGGACCCAGTCAGAGCATGCAGCTTTGAGCATCCAGGGAGGCCCTATTCTTCCTGCTAACAGTTCGAACCGCCAGGAGCAGGCTCACTTACAACAGAGAAAAACTACTCTCAAACCCACGTGCATCCTGCTCCCCATCTCTGACCACAGATTGGAAGCCAGGAGATTGGGGGGCATCACAAAGATAGCTCCTGAGATGGCGCAGGGTGGGCCCTGGCCGCTCTTGGTCTCGAGTCCACAAGAGCTGCTCGGCCGAGGGCATGTGACCAGGTCTCTCGCCACTCCAGGTAGCCATCGCACCTCCCATCTGTCCACAGCAAGGCAGTTGCGGCTTCAGTGGCCGGGCTGGGCTTCACCTCGAGGCTCGCGGTCTGCAGGGGGAGAGCAGCCATGGGCTCAGGCAGCAAACTGGCTGGAGGCTCAGGGGTCAGTCAGGTCTTCAGATGGAGGAGGCCGGTGACCAGACCAGAGGAAGCCTCGCTGGCCACGCGTGACGCTTCCCGGTGCGGGCTGAGGTCGACAGTCACCATCAAGCGGTAGACTCAGTGAAAGACTTGAAAACTGCCTATGAGGACAGCCATCTCCCCTGAAGGGTGGTCCAGGAGCACCCCCCAGTCTGTGAGGTCCCCAGGGCAGACTGTGAGCCCCCAGGGAGCATTGTCCAGTTCCTCTCACTTTACATCTTTTCTCATTTTCTCCTCAAGATAAACCACAGGAACCCTTAGGATTGCTGGCTTGCAGGAGAGAAAACTGAGATTTTGACATATATGGTAGAGATAGAATTCCTCTCTCTCTTTTTTTTTTAAAGATTTATTTATTTATGCATGCAAGAACTGAGATACAGGTCAGAGTTGCGGGAGGTGAGAGGATTCACCAGAGTGGGGAGCAGAACAGGCAGACTGACTGAAACACACTGCGGAGAGCAACTGCGGGCGAGGCAGGAGAGGTCTGCTGCACCATGTGGGTCCCCTCCCTGGCCTGCGGCAGGGATCGAACTTGTCCTGCGGTGGCTGCAGTTTGCTTCATAGTGCGTTGCTTAACCCACTGCACCACCAGGGAGGCCCCTCCTCTCTCTTTTTACAAAAACGTCAGCCTTCTGGCCTCAGTAAAATCAATTTTTCATCTTTTGTCCGTTTTGCCTTAAAAAGCAATATAAATTTAAAAAAATCAGAGCAATATAAATATGCACTTAGACCGCAGTCGCTACTGCTTTCATGAGGCCATCAGAAAATACACCCTTTAAACACCAGGGAGGTGCCCACAGGCCTGGAGGTGCTGCCAAGAAGCTGGGAGTCCCGTGCCTGCATGGAGTGAACCCCGAGCCGAGGACTGCGTCTGCATCTGCCAGGACCCTGAGCTAACAGGTGGCTCCCCTGACCCCTCTGACGCCACGACGTGAGATTCGGGGGTTGGCCGAGTTTGGGATGTGTGTGGTGGTAGGAGCTGGCCCACCAAGGGGAGCTGCCGCCTGCTGAGGAGCAGGGCAGACCCGGTTCAATCAGCTCTGCCTTTTTATTTTTCATTTTCTTTTTTTTTTTTTTTTTAAGATTTATTCATTTATGCGTACAAGCACTGGGTACAGGACAGAGGTGTGGGGGGTGAGAGGATTCACCACAGAGAGCTGGGAGCAGAACAGGCAGATCAACCGAAGTACACCGCTGAGGGGAGCAGTGGGCGCAGCAGGAGAGATCTGCCACGCCATGTGGGTCCCCTCTCTGGCCGGCAGCAGGGATCGAACTCGTGCTGCAGTGGCTGCGGTTTTGCTTCATAGTGCGTTGCTTAACCCACTGCGCCACCAGGGAGGCCCTATTTTTCATTTTCAAGTGTTGCTATCAAGCTCCTTCGGGGTAGGCGAAGACAAGGCAGATGCTGAAAGTGATCACGGGCTCTGAGCGGCAACTTCAACTCTGTGCCCAAGTTTGAGAAGCCGCGTGGGCGAATGGCCATGACCACGTGGACAACTCACAGTGCGCAAAGGGGAGCCTGCTCAGACACCTGCTTCCCGCCTGCAGGACCCAAGTCCTGTTGTCCTCTTCAGAAGCTGGAGTGTTTTCACTCAAAGTGCACTTTTTCCTGGTTGTGTGTGTGTATGTATTTAAGTTTGCTTTCAAGCAAAAAGAAGCAATAAAAGACATGGAACAGAGGGGTAGGGAGGGGAAAGCTGTGACCAAAGAAAGGTCACCCACTCTGCTTTTCCTGCTCAGTCTCCTGGGCTTGTGGGGGGACCCAGTGTGGCCTGGACCCTGTCCCTCCACCCCCGTCTCCCCACCCACGGCTGCTCCCACCAGCCTGTCCTCATCCCGCCCACCTGAGCTCCCCGGAAGCCAAGTATCGTCAAAGGAACACACCCGAAATTAGGAACTCCCAAGTTCAAACCCAGGCCCTTTGGTTCACGATTTCTGTGATTTCATGCACATTACATCATTCATCTGAGTTGCTTCTGTTCAGCAGGGAAAATGCCCACATCCTCTAGGATGTGGTGGGGTTTGTACATCTTAAAAGTGTCAGCGTCTACACGGAACTGAGCACAGTACACATTGGTCCTGTGCCCTGGCTGTCAGGACGGGGAGTGCGGCCTGGTGACGGAACATCGAAAGTGCAGCTTTCGCTAGCAGCTGACCCAACGTACTCCATCAAGACCGTAACGGGTGGAATGAGCAGGCCACGTGTGCACTTTGAGGTCTTGAGGTTAGAGTTTAGGCCAAAGATATGGCTGATGTGGTGAAGTGTTTTGGAGGGAAAATGAGCAGAGGTTTGCGCTGAGTTGGAGGAAGGAAAGTGGGGCAGACACCGGCCACAGGAGACACACAGCTGGTCCCAGTCTACATTTCCACTCTGAGAAGGTGCTTAACTATCCTGTTTTCAGAACATCATCTGTAAGCACAGCTCAGTGACAGGGAGACTAAGGCTCCCCAAGACCCACCCGTGCCCCTCGACATCTCATTAACTCACAGCTGCTTCAACGCCACGTTACCATGAATGACTGTTAGTGTCCCATTCACATATCGAAGCCCATAATCCTGGGGTGCCACAGTCTGCAGAAGCGATGGGGTTCAGACGAGGTCATGAGCGTGCAGCCTCACCATGGCCTTTGTGTCCTCATGAGAAGAGACTAGGCCCCTTGCTTCCCCCCCTCCCTGTGAGCAGAGCGCTGGGGGCCCTGAGCAGGCCGAGTCTGCTCGCTGTGAATGTGGACCCAGCCTCCAGGGCCGTGAAGCGTGAATTCCCACCTGGGGTTCCGAAAGGCGTGCTGGACTGAGGGGCCTCTCGGTTAACACCCCAGAGGACCCCAGGACAGCCAGAGGCCACAGAGATCACTTGGAAGCTAACAGCCTACATCTCCAGTTCTTCATTTTTTAAATTCATCATTAATCAAGCAAGAAGGTTTGCTCCCAGTAACCACAAGCTAAGTAATCAAATGTCGGGTTCACAAAAGTGCTACATGCAAAGCCCCGGACCTCAGAAGCTGGAGTTTCCCAGTGCCGACGATCCTAAAGACTTCCAGGAAGAGTGAGACTGCAGGGCCCGACTTCCACCGAGAGAGGAGGCATGGACGGGTGTGGGCCGAGCGAGAAGGAAACAGGTCATGCCTCAGAGTGGCCACTGAGGCTGGACGACTTTAGGACATCAGCTTTCATGCCTCTGACCACTTAGCACTCTCTTAATTGGCAATGAGGCACCCTCACATCGCATTTTGATGTTTTTTTAATGTAGCCCAGTTCTGCACACCAAGAGACACATATAAAAGTGAAAAAAATAAATTTGCCAGCTTGTACACATGGAAGAAATTTGCATTTCTTGATGCTCTGAGACACTAAGAAATCAATAAGAAGGCAGACTAGAGAAGCCAGGCCCCCAGGCGTGACTCAGCCTGTGACGCAGCCCCCCACCAGCTCGGCTGCAAGCTCAGCAGATGCAGTCAGGCGTGGAGTCACCTTCTGACATCACTCCCCGTTCGACTGGAGCTGGCGGGAGCTGGCTGTGTGCGCTCATCAGGGCCCTGAGCGCAGAGAGGAACGAGGAGCTCCCCTCCTCAGCGGCACCAGGTCTCCTGGGCTCCACTTTCCTCTGGGATATAAAAATAAATAAGTGAAAGAGCTGAAGTGAATTTGTGTTTACAAGACTATTTCTGTACTCCGAGAGTGGGAGGGAGGGGTTGGTACCTGTGGACTCCCAGCTCTCTGGGAGACCCCACCTTAGCATGCTGAGGACCTCGCAAAGCTCAGTCGGGGAAGAACTTTGCTTGCTGTCCTGAAAGGGTGTTGGGTTGAAGGGCCTTCAAGTTAACACCCAAAGGGTTAATGGTCACCTGTAGACACTGGGACAGAGGCCATGATGATGGCCTAGAAGTTATAATCTATGCCTCTAGCTCTCCATCCCTTTATCTCTTAAATTAATCTTTTAAAAATGATGTTTATTGAGGCCCCATTGGTTTACAATGCTGCTTATGTTTTAGGGGGTAGGTTTCTAACTGCAGAACTGAGGCCACAAGAGGGAGGAAGAGGTGAGAACACAGGGGGCTTGGGTGGTGTGTACACACATCTGTGACCACTAGATCCCAACTTAAACCTATTAAAGCACCAGGCTGTTTTCCAGAGACCATCTTGGACCAGGCTAGTTTCCCTTTCAGTGGGGACCTTCAAGAGGCAGCCAGCTTAATGCCACAGGACTTGGGAAAGCAGTCCCAGGGCCATGGGATGGAGTGCCTCCCCCAAGTCCCCTCCGTCCCTGCCTCAGTGTTCACCACCCCGTGTGGCTGGCATCCAGGGGGCAGGAAGGCATTGGGGTGTGACAGTGGCTGACCTGCAGTTTGGGCATTTACAGTAAGTCAGCCTGTCCACTTAGAGAATGTTGGCATGTCAGTAATTTGAATACCCACACCCAGCAGAACCCACACCGGCCTGGAATTGAAGGCAGGTGCCTGTGGGCGTCTCCTTGTCCTGTCAGCAGGATGGGCAGCCTCATTTTGCCTGCTGAGTCCTTGGAACCACAGCCCAGTGTGCGGCGGGGGTTCATCTCTTTCTTGATCGCTTGAGGAGATGCTCTAACCTGCTGATCGAGTCCCCCATGATGAACAGTCAGATTTGCCTGGCCTGGCATGTGTCCTGAGGTTCTCATAGAGTCAAAGACCCAGAGCCCCCACCCTCCACACCACACCAGATGGGGAGTCAGAAGCGCCAGAGTAGACTCAGTAGACTCAGCAGTAGCTCACTGCTCCAGGGAGAAAAAGACCTTGGAGGAGGAGCTAAGACAACAAAGAGGACAGTGAGTTGCTCAGGCCTGGGCCTCTTCTCCAGCCATGGGCCTCTTCCAGTGGCACTTTCCTCATCAGATACTCAAGTCAGACAGCCCTGCCATGACTTCACTGGTGTAATGACACAGCAGAGTGACCTGGGGTGGTGCCTGCTCCAGCCTGGTCTGGAGGAAGTTGCGTTCAGATACAGCATGTGGGTAGCATCTTATTTTAAACTTCTGGGACGGGGGACAGTCCAAGCACCTGATGAACAACACAGCTGCCAGCTGCGTGGTCTAAGCTCACCTCCTCCGCACCCCATCAAAGCACAGTCAGAACTCGGCATTTGGGGGAATTCAGAGGTGACTAAGCACAAGAACCATCTCCTCCCAGAACAGCAATTCCCTCCACCACCACCCGCCCCCCGCAACCCCCCGTTCCACACTTTGAAGCTGGAGCAAGTCCAGTTCATGGTGACTGAATGAGGGCAGATCTAGAAGCACCTGTTTAGCTTCCAGGAGCCTGGGACATCTCTGTCACCTACCAGGTGGCCCAGAGACCCTATCTGTCACTAACATTCTCACATCAGTTCGTGTTACCGAAGATGAAGCCTTTGACTCGGGAAACACCCTAGAAAACACTGCTTATCTTCACCTACCTTCATTCTCTCTTCAAATGGAGGAACTTGAGGCTGGAGACCTGCTGGAGTTGTCCACGTAGGGAACGGGAAGACAAAGCACAGGTGCTCACCTGTGCGGTGTGCCAAGATCCACCAGATTCACCCCAAGTCTGAACGACCTCCAGGGAATCCTCCAACTTTGTTCTCTATGATCTATGCGGTGTGATTAAAGTCACACCTCTTCTTGGGACTTAGTGCGCCTTAATTCTAATGGAGCTCTTCAAAAAGAACAAGAAACAAAAGGTGAAAAATGAGTTTTCATAAATTGGAGTGGGGTGACGCCTCGGTGAAGGTGGGCTTCCATTGGCTGCCCTTGGGCACCCACAGCTCTCTGTGGACTATAGGCCTGGCTCTCCCTGGCAGATGTGACCCCAGCTGCCCAGAGCGGCCGCTCCCACCATCAGCCCAGAAGCTCCCGAGCAGAAATGGCTCATAAACTGAAAGTGCTCAGCAGAGATGGCAGACATTTCTTGCCAGAAAAGAAATCTCAGGACTCACAAATGGCATTTGCCGAAGTGCTTATCTGGAGCCTAGACACATATGATTTTTACTAGGCTCACTCGAGAACGTTTGCAAAATGTTTAAGTATAAATCACTGCAGTTATTATCCGTACTTAACACTCAAATGACCAGAACCAATGGCAGCCTGGAAGATTCCATTTTCTGCAGGAGGGTGTTCCAGAGGCACGTGCTGGGGTGCTTAGAGCTGGGCTGCCTAACTGCTAGGCAGAGTCCAGTACCCCCCACCCCTGCTCCTGCCTGGGTCTGTGCCCAGCTCCAACTCAATCCTCCCGGAGAACCAGCTGGGAGTGTGCATTGCAACTGGGTTTCAAGTCAGTTCACTTTCCCAAACCACACTTCCTGTCTTGCTTTCTCACCTTCTTAAGCAGAGACATTTGGAAAACCCATTCTTAATTAGTTTACATTAAAATATGTTCTAGACTGTCATTTGGACAAAAAGAATGTGACCCTGGCTTGTTTAAATAGTATTCAACTCATGCGAAGCAAATTACTCGCATCAAGCAGGGGTTACAGGCAAAACCTTTAGAGTCAGATGAAAAATGCCTGCATCGACCTGCAGGGGTTTTTCTCCCCATAAATTTCATACTGTTCAAGGTACAGCTGAGATCCGGGGTGCCCAGCAGAGGCAGGCAGAGTCCTTGAGGGGATCCTCTGGGGTCAGAGACAAACTGTTTCCCCAGGCTTGGCAATGCGGGCGCGTCTGTTTCCTTATGCTTATGTTTCTAAGATTTCTTTGACATTGTCTGGTGAACTGATAATAAGCTCTGGTGAGTCAATCTATTGGTAACTGTCCTATTTGTTTGACTTGCTTTATTGTTTGCAGAGGTATCAACCACTTGAAATTAGCCTGGGACTAATTTAAGAAAGCAAGCTGGGACTACTTTAGCTGCTGGCAGGAAGTACTAGCACTCCCCTCACACTGTCCACAGAATCCAGGAGGAAAGGCAGAACCCCACAGGGAAGTCTGAGAGTGAATCAGGGGCAGAGAGGTCTCAGAGAACAGAGAGTCACCAAAAAGCCCCAAAAGACCAAAAGGCCACAAACCAGAACCAAGGGCTATAGCAACACAACACCCACACAGTAGGGGCCTATGAGCTGTAGCCTAATAAACGACAGTGCCCGGTAAGAGGACAGGCCACTGTCTGGGTTCACCCATAAGCACAAATTACAAGAGACCTCAGGCTCCAGGAACAACAACCATGGGGTTTATTTTACAAACAGGGGAAACAAAGAGCTTACTATATCCACAGTGGCTGCTAGCTCACCCAGATAGCATCAGTGATGGTTGCCACTGGTCATCACAAGTGCTGGACAGCATTGGCCAGTAGTGATGGCCACTACTTGTCCTGTAGAGTTGGTGTCAGAGAAACCCAGTGTTCACAGCTCTTTCCGAGTTGTTGGGTTATACCAACAACAAACAGCTCTTTGTGACAGCAGGCCCAGGGCCTTTGATGTTCCTTTCAGACGGGACATAGGCCCAGTCTCTGACAGAGTCCTTCAGTTTCTCTTCCCTCCTCAGAGGGCAGCTGCTGGATGGGTCTTTTCTTCTTTCTTCAGAGGCCAGAAATAGAGTCTTCCCTTTTTAATTCCTTCAGAGCCTGGAATTATCTTTTCTTCTTCAGAGGCTGGTGTTATCTCCTCCTCTTCAGGGGCTCTCATTTCCTTCAGGAGCTCTCTTGGCTCCCGCCAACCCTGGCTTATATCCTCTTTCAGGGTGCCCACCCACGAGTCTGATTGGACCGTTTTTCCATCCTGTGGCTGATTGGACCAATTAGCACCAATCAGCTCATAGCTCATACCTGATTGGTACATTCCACGATCCAGGAAGTAAAAGGTCTCTGAGGAGAAACAACTGACTTGTTTGTACAACTGACTTGTTTGTAGAACAGCAGGGTGAGAGAACCAGTAATTGTGCTGGTTCCCACTGATGCAGTGGCTGGGTTCCAGTAACAATAAGACGAGAACACATTTACTAGAAAGAAGATATAATGGGTCAGAGTTGTCTATGCTCTGGTTTTGTATCTTTTAAAGACCAGGTGAAGGGAAGCTGAGCTTGTCCTTCCTTGGCAGACCTCCACTGACAGAATTAGAGTCTCTGATGAGGATCTAGTGGCCGGAATGGTGACCAATCTTCCAGAAGTTTCTAACATGCTTGTTACCAGAACCCAGCCACCTCAGCTGTGGAGCTGGCAGGAGTAGTTGTGTATGAGTTGATTGGTGCTAAATGGTCCAATCAGCCACAGGATCAAAAAATGGTCCAATCAGACTCATGGGTGGGGTACACTGAAAAAGAATATATGCCAGGGTTGGGAAGAGAGGAGGAAAGCCCCTGAAGAAGAAAAAGAGGACAAGAGCCTCTGGAGGAAGAATAAAGAAGGGGAAGACTCCATTCCTGGCCTCCAAAGAAAGAAGAAAAGAAGCATCCAGCAGCTGACCTCCAATGAAGGAAGAGAAGTTGAAGACCACTGGCCTCCAGTCCTGTCTGACATTGCCTAAAAGGAGCACCAAAAGCCCTGGGCCTGGTGTCTTAAAGAGCTGTTTGTTGGTAGTATATCCCAACAACTCACAAAGAGCTGTGAACACTGGGTGTCTCTGACACTGCCTTTACGGAACCAGTAGTGGCCATCACTACTGGCTAGTGCTGTCCAGCACTCCTGGTGACCAGTGGCAACCATCACTGATGCTATCTGGGTGAGATAGCTGGCCCTTGTTTCCTTTGTAAAATAAACCCCATGGTTGTTGTTCCTGGAGCCTGAGGTTTCTTGCAATTGTGCATGGTTGAGAACCCACAGACCATGACCTATTCCTCTTATCGGGCACTGTCCCTTATTCAGCTATAGCCCATAGGTCCCTATTGTGTGGGTGTTGTGTTGCTATAGCCCTTGGTTCTGGTTTCTGGCCTTTTGCCTTTTTGAGGCTATTTGGTGGCTCTCTGTTCTCCATGCCCTCTCCACCCCTGTTTCATTATCATTAAACTAGGAAACAATAAGCGTTTTTTAAGCACTTTCTTATTGAAAATTATTTTCATGGCGATAAAGCAGATAGAGAGAGATCACATGATGTGCAACTTCAGTATGAGTTCCCAGCATGACCACAGCCCTGCACTGTCCCAGGGGAGCACTGCGCCTATGCATTGACAGGGCCAGAAGCAGAGGTGGCAGCCTAGCCCCTCCTTCCCCCTGCAGCAGGGGAGCCCACATCATGACATATGATGGGGCCAGATATCCTTAGAGAATGGACATGTGGCCTCCCTCCTGCTTCTCATTTATTGGTATCCAACCTATTCTACAAAGACCTGGCCTGACTTTCAAGAGTGTGTATAAGAAATTAGAAAGATAACGAGTATAAATCAGATATTACAGTGATATAGACTACACTGAAAAAAAATATATGGGGACCACAGGAACCTACACAATTCTATTCTGAGTTTCCTGGAAACCATTGTGAAAAGGGAAATAGGCTGACAACATTGGTGGCTCTCTAAAAAGCTATTTAATTCTTTCCTGTGACTGACGATTACAAAGTGATATGAAACTGAAGTGGAGTGTGTGGTCAGGACCGCTGCCAGTGGCTTCTCAGCTTGCCCTCAGACTCTGAAGGGCCCCCTAGGTTCTGAAGGGCCTCGTGGCACAAGAGGGCTCCATAGCTGGCAAATGTGTGAGCCCCCAGAGTCTCATTGTCCATCATGTTAAAACTTTTCTTGGCACTTAGGACTTAATGAACATCTCAACTCCGTCCCCGGAGCCAGAGGTGCTGACATGTTGTGACAGCTTCTCATTTATTGGCATGGCTTAAGGCCTCCGATGAAAACCAAATGCTCATCACTGAGTCCAAACCTCAGCGCCATGTGGCTCAGGGCCATGGGCTGTGATGGCCTGACTGGGTTTCGGCCCGAGTCTTAGACTGTCCAGCTGCACTGCTTGGGGCTTTGAAGAAAGGTCTGGCTGGAGTGCCGATGAACACAGAGCACATCTGGCCAGCCCAGAGGAAAATGTTAACTCTCATGTATTTATCAGAATAAGTGTGGGGACTCGAGAAGCCCACAAACTATGTAAAAGAAATTAGAAGACAGTGTTACGTGCAGCTGTTGGCTTAGTGAGCACGGTCTGAAAAGGTTTTGAATTGTTGCCAAAATATGATTAGGGAGATTTAGACATTTTTCAACTTTATCTTTGAAAAATTGGAAGACATGACACTGCTGTATTCTCTCTGCAGCATTCCTGGGAGGAAGTATGGTTAATCCCTGGACTTACCGTCCCATCTCCCCAGCATCTTCATCAACTCTCATCCCCACCTTCCTACTCTCCTTACCACTGCCACCCCCACATTGTCCACCACCTTCCTGTCTTTCCACCCACTTCCCCACCACCCCACAGACACAACGTCCTCTGGGTCCCTCTCACCTCCTTTCCCACCCGTTGTCTCTCTGCCTGCCTCTAGTTGGTAAGAGAGTGTCTGTATCTGGTAACTGGATAAAGAGGACGAGCTAAAGGGAAAGCATTAATTCTAGATGGTGGGCAGTTTTGTTACTTGTCCAGTCTTTTAAGAGAGTGATATTCAGCCCTCCTTGACCTTGCGCTGGGCCTGCAGCTGAGGGTGCAGGAAGAAGTTGTGTTGGGACCTCTGTCCTGACCCTTCACTCTCACCCCACCCCCTGGCCCAGGCTGCATTCAGCCTGGGATGCGGGCAGCAGCTAGAAAGCAAGAACAATTTGCAGTGCAAGGACGATTCAAGAAGCATCCATACTGGAAGGAAACCTGCACCACACCCAGCACAGAGAAATTCTTCAGGACATGAGATGTGTCTATAGCACCATCTCAAGTAAAACTATGATAAACTGTTGCCATGTTTCATATAATCATAAAGCCCCAAACTTTCTGCCAACAAAGTAGGGTGATGAGGAAAAGTAGGTTCAGAGGAAAATGAGTAGACTGTGAAGGCTCCTCCCAGAGCTGTAAGGACGGCTGGCAGTCCTGCAGGCTGGTGAACTGCCCAGAATACGCCAGGGCATCAGCTACTGGAAGATTCTCCCAGAAATCTTACGGAAAGATAGAGCACTAACACCCCACCACACTCTACTCTTTAGTAAAGCTTTTGCTTGATTTGGCTATTACAATGTATCAGATATTTGAAGTCCTCATTTTTTTTTTAAGATTTATTTTTTTATGCAATCAAGAGCTGGGGTACAGGCCAGAGGTGTGGGAGGTTAGAGGAGTCACCAGAGGCAGAGCAGGGAGCAAAACAGGCAGATCGATGGAAATTCACTGCTGAGGGGAGCAGCGGGTGAGGCAGAAGAGGTCTGCTGCTCCATGTGGGTCCCCTCCCTGGCCAGGGATCGAACTCGCGCTGCTGTGCCACGGATGCTTCACAGTGCAGCACTCAACCCGCTTTGCCACCAGGGAGGTCCGAAGTCCTCATTTTCAAATGATATGTCTACCGTATTCCAAGGTCTCACCAATGTTTCTTTATTGCTATTGTTACCGATGTATTAAGTTTCACCTCCTTGAAGTACCCAGAAGGTGGGAGCAGAGCCAACTGTCAACTGTGCTTGACCATCACCCTGTTCTAGAAGGCTGTCTGCTGTATGCATAAATATACACATACGTGCACATGTATGTCTACATCCAAATGTATTTATGTTTCTACACATCCTAGTTAATAGTATCAAGTAGCTAACAAACTATATCTAAATGGATAAATAGATGCATTATATAATAGATATGTGTGTACATATATTATACATGCATATGTATAGACACACACGTCTTTCTCTAACTCCCTATCTCTATCTATCCATCCATCCATTCATACATCTGTCTCCCCATCTATCTGTCTAACCATCTACCCGCATACCCATCTATCCATCTATGCATTCATCTGTCTATCCCATCCATCCATCCATCCATCCAACCACCCATTCATCCATCTATCAATCATCCTAGGGGAGGGTCTCATTTGGCACTGGTACTCATTATTTCTGAACTATAGCTGACATAAATACACCTAGTAAAATTTCACTACAATATTAACAGGAAGAACTAATCATCTGGTAAATTTAGTTGCTCAGTAAATTGAGCAGATTAAGATTAAACCACATGGAGATTTCATTACCAAGTGCAATTTTTTTATTGCCCTTGGACAGGAGAAATCTCATTTTAATTACTTGTGACACTTTCTAACACATTTGAGAATACACTGTAGGTTGTTCTGAAGAAAACGATGTCTCTTCAGAAATGTAAGACCTTCATGTGTTATCTGCCATGAAAGCATCTTTTACTGGAAAGCTGCGGTAATTGTGATGGCAACTCTGGTCTAACTCCAGAAATTTTAAAATAGTTTTGGGAGTAAATTCCACTGTAGATCTTGGAATAATCTATCTGCTTTGTTTATAGAGCAAGAGAGAATATTTAATGTATATTTCTATACATCCTAGCTATTTCTGCTTATCTCTAGTAATCATCCTACTTGTCTCTGCTACAGAGACAACTCAAAAGGATGGCAGTGCCTGGGCTTTTACTGCTACAATTGTCCACAATCTTTTTCATTATTTTAGTTCAAAAGATGAGCAGCAAGACAAATAGAGCAATAGATCTCTTCTCCAGCATTTTCAGAAAGAAAACAATGTTCTTAAGGCCACTGAACCATTATTTCCATCCATTCATACATCTGTCTCCCCATCTATCTGTCTAACCATCTACCCGCATACCCATCTATCCATCTATGCATTCATCAAAGAGTTGAACCCAATACAAAGTGTTCACATGACAGTGAAGTGGCAGAACAAGAGAGAAGATCCCTGGGAAAGGGGATACTCTGAGGGGGGGGGTGCCCTTTGTTAAGAGAATATTGTGCAGCTCTGGTCTTGTTCATCAGGAGCTTCACTTCTCATGGCCCTAAATCCATGTGTGTCTGAGATAAAGCGCAGAGGACTGGAAAATAAGGCACCAGTGTGGTGGAAAGCCTGGTGTTCATTAATTTCTTTCCTTTTAAATTCATATTTATTTTGAAAAAAGGAGAACCAAAGGGATTGAAGAGAAGGACATTCTGAACAATTTCCATTAGATATTCAACTGCAATTTGAGCAGCAGCTGCCCCGGCACAGCAGCCCCACAGCCCCAGTCATGGAACCGGCCCTGGCGGCAGGCCGCGGCTTTATGTGGATCACCCCGAGCTCGGGTCTCCGCTGCTGATAGAGGCGAGCTTGAGCAGGACCATGGGCAAGGAACTGGAAAGCCTCTGAGCCAGCCCCAAGGACTCGTGCTGAAATGCAGGCACTGTTGTTCTCCCCTCACCCCACCCCCCACGGCCCATGTTTCTGTTGATGTTAAACACACCGTGTTTAGCGCCGCCCATGGGATGTCAATTTGAGAGATGAGAGAAGAAATGTGGCTGTCCCTGGGGCCCACCATGTGCTGCGGGTATCAGAAAGGACCCCATGTCCCACCCCAACCACCAGGCGAGGGTCCTGGGAGTCGCCAAACCCAGACTTGGGTGCTATGCGAGCACCCAAAGGTGCTCTTGCCTCACACCTGAGCCCCCACCCATGCATCTGTCCTTGCTGTTCTGGTGTCACTGTCTAAGCTGTGGTCACGGCCAGGCTGGTGACCTGCGCCCCACCCTTCTCTGTCCTGGAAATACCCTTCCATTGTAAACCCGGGTCTGTGGAGCAGAAGGAAGGGCCCTGCTGGGTGCAAGCCCCACCGGGTGTTCTGGTCCCTGCTGGTTGGGGTGTGACCTGGGTGCTGTGCTAAGAGCTCTTCTTCACTCTTCCCGGGACCCCGGTTTCTTCGCACCCAACTGGCCACATCCTGCCACTCTCATGGGGTGGGGTGGGGGTGGGGCTGGAGGGGGCTGTGTTCCCTGCTGGGGACCTGCAGTTCTTTACCCAGTCTCATTCCCCCTGCCCACTCCAGCCCACACCCGGTCCCCCCATCGCCTCTCAATCCAAGGACACAGTTCTTACTCAGAAATAACAAGATGTGAGTCAGCAGTGCCTGATTCAGGTCTAATTACCGAGGCTCCTGAGAACACGACTGGAGGGGTGTTCTCCTTCCACAGAAAGAGTGGCCTGCTTCTCTTGGTTCATGTTGTTCTGGAATGATCATTCTCTTCCACTGAGACTTGATGAGTTCACCTGCAGACAGTAACAGTTTGTCCTTCAGCAAAGAGACCTGCGAAATTCGTTCTGGTTATCAGTGGGACTAGACTGCGTCCTGCACCATACAAGCAAGCACAGATGCAGTAATTCCGATAATAGAGGAGCACAGCCAGGGAAGACGCCGAGTCTTCTGACCACAGGACAGCGGCACTAGGGCAGAGGTGCCACTCCCCCGAAGCTTGAAAGAGAGGGGCTTATGACAGGCAGAAAATGAGGCCTTGTTCTGTGCTGAGAACACAGTTTTACAAAAAAGCCCTGAAATAAACTGTTGTGTCCAGAAAATTGGCAAATAGTGCACGGCAGCTGAAATAGAATGTGTGTAAATGGAGACCCAAGACTTATGGCAGAAGCAGGTTTTGAAGCTTTTGGGGGCCGGGAAGGAGTGGGAGCTTTTTGCAGAAGCAACAGGCACTGCGGCATGAGGGAGCTCACGACACTGGCATGCCCTGGGTCACACGCACTGACGTGTACCCCCAGGAGACAGTCAGTTGGGACTGCCTGGTAGGTTGGGCAGTGGCCGGGACTGGTGAGCACTGGTGGCCCAGGCTGGCCTGCAAGGTCACGGGTGGAAGAGCCCTCTGCCCACCCTGGTGGGGGTATCTGATCACTCTTCCCTGGCAGCACCGGTGTTGGATTCTGGAGGCATTTTTTGCCCAGAATGGTAGATCCTTGTTGGACAAATAATAGTGTTGGATCCACCTAGATAAACAGTGAAGGGGCGTCATGGGAGTTGTCACACTGTCATTAATAGCCAAGATCCCTCCAAGGAAATAAGTCAAGGGGTGGGGAGCAGGGGGCAGGGGGCACATCTGGAATCACGGCCCGAGGCAGGAGCACCAGATCGACATGGCCGCTAGGCCCTCCAGCCTTGCTGGGGTTGCCATCCTCCTCACTGGGGGCTGAACACCTGTGGCCCCCAAATCCCTAGACATCAGAGGAGTAGACAAGGACTTTGGGGGTGACTGGGTCGTCAGAGTGGTGCCCCCTGGTGGAATGTGCCCCAGAGCTGGGAGTTTCCGCTCCCCGCTGAGCGGACACAGCAGAAAGATTGTCAACCATGAACAGGGAAGGGACCCTCATCAGATCTGCTGGTGACTTGGTCCTTTACTCCCTGGGCCCTGAACTGGGAGAAACTAGAGCTGTGTGAGCTGGGCGTGCGTGGTTTGCTACAGGAGCTGAACTGCCCTGACACCCCCAAACCAGCCTATGCGGCCGGGCGTCTGGTCTGTGGTGGGGATGCCTGTCCTCAGAGCCCTCACTAGGTAGTCTCAAACACCCACCCTCCTGGCATGACAGACACCCCAAAAGCCTTTAAGTTAAGGGGCAATGGAAAAGACTTTGCCAGTAAGATGGAAGCACAGGCGAGAGTGTCACCTTCACGTAGAAGAGCTAAGGTCAGTGTACACCGTTTCCATCCCTTGATGGTCACCAAGTGCCTGTCAAGACAGGGTCCCCTAGTCTGGGACCTGAGGGGTGAGGTGAGCAAAGCCCAGTAATCCAGAGTGGACGTGCTCGAGAGAAACGCTAAGCCAGGTGACCTCATGCTGCATGGAACAGCCACGTGTCAGGTGCTCAATATGACAGCACGACTCGCTTGGTCCCTGCACCCCACCTGCAATCCTGCACCCCACCTGCGATCCTGCACCCCAGGCTCCTGACCCCCCACCTGGGGCCCTGCCCTGGGCTGAGAGCTCTTACGTGGCCCAACTCCCAGGGCAGCACAACTGAGAGTGAAATGGCTGGTCAAACCACAGACCATTTTCAAAGACCTTGGAAATCCCTCATTGAAGAAATCAGAGTTAACACAACTAAAAACAAGATTATGTAGAAAGTAGATCCAAGAGGTGGAAACTGCATGTTGATTTTGGGAAATGCTAGAAGCCTGAAGACTGAGAGGGGCAGTGAACGTGAAGGAGCTCGGAGCAAGGCGGGCGGGCTTCTTCTCTGGAAGCGAAGGCGAGACAGATGGAAAAGGTTAGCGGGTGAGGCTGTTGAAGGCAACGGTATGAATGAGTCCAATAAGTGCTTGAGTCTTTTTCTGGAAGAGGACAGGATTAAAGGCCAAAGTGAAGACTCAAGCAGGAGTAACTAAAAGCAGAGTCTGGGGTGGTGCTCTTTCTCCCCGCTCTCCTGCAGAGAACGTCTGATGAGCTCCACTATAAACCTCACAGCAGACAGAGCTCAGAAAAGGCCCATTCTCTTCCCAAACTGGAACATCTCCCAAGAAGCTCATCGTCAGAGGTCTCCAAATGAGGAACGTCCACAGCAGAGAAGAAGGCTGGCTTTGCACGGTGCTGTCTCTGATCTTTCTCATTTTATCAATTGCCTGTCCTGGTTTTTTTCTTTCTTCTCACTGCTTGGTCAGATGACCTGTGTGGCAAAGATGGACCCTGTCTTCAGGGAGCCATGCCATGCTCCTGGTGCTCTTCCCAACAGCCTTCTCTCCCCTTCTCAGACCGGCTGGTTCCTGGCTAGGAGCTGCAGGTATGAGCTGAGGGCCAGAGCATCCTCTTTATATGAGACTCAGAAATTGAGACTGTCAAGTCCGCAGGCATGCTAAGGACACTGAAGTTTGCAAAGCGAGGAAGAGAATTCCTTCTGAACCCCTCAATTCCCTGGGTCAGTTTCTTCGGGCAGAAATCTCTCACCTTAGGGAGAGGACTAGCATCCATTATGTCTGCCTAAATGAGATTAATGCTTCACTTCTTTTCTCTTTTCTTTTCTTTTCTTTTCTTTTCTTTTCTTTTCTTTTCTAGATTTATTTATTTATGCATTCAGAGCTGGAGTACAGGTCAGAATCGGGGGAAGTGAAAGGATTCACCAGAGACAGAGTGGGAAGCAGAATAAGCAGATAGACTGAAGTACACTGCTGAGGGGAGCAGGGGGCGAGGCAGGAGAGGTCTGCTGTGCCATGTGGATCCCCTCCCTGACCGGGAATCGAACTCGCACTGCTGTGCAGTGGATGCTTCACAGTGCAGCACTCAACTCGCTGTGCCACCAGGAAGGTGCCATATTTTATTTTTTAAAGATTTATTTTTATTCTACTTATGCATACAAGAACTGGGGTGCAGCCAGAGGTGCAGGGTTGAGAGGGTTTACCGGAGACAGTGGGGAGCAGAACAGGTGGATCTACTGAAATACACTGCTGAGGGGAGCAGCAGGCGAGACAGGAGAGGTCTGCTGTGCCCTATGGGTCAGCTTCCTGACTGGGGATCGAACTCAGGCTGCAGTGACTGGGATAGCTTCATAGTGCTGAGACTGAATCTCTGAATCACCAGGGAGGCCCGTCTTCCATATTTTAATCATTAGTTCTTTCAGAAATCCTATGACTTTGCTATTACATCTCAGTCTGAAAATTAAAGATATTATTCTTAGTGAGTTTAGTAATAGCCGAAATATGCATAGTAAATGCAGAGACAGAAAGGAGGCCGATTGTCCAGAGCTCAGGTCCTGTCCTTTGTACTGTGTCCTTTGTGGAGAAGGAGGAAAAACAGTCCCTTCACACCAGTTAAAAACCAGCCCCAGGCTGTGTTCAGGTTGTGCCAGGGAGGAAAGAAGACTTTGTGAAGGTGGGATAGACACACATCTCTAGAGCTACCTGCTACCCAGCTTGCTAACTGCGTGCATTTTGAAGTGAAGGAAGCCTGCAGCAAAATGCACAGACCTTACGTATATAAATTGACGAGTTTCAACCCCTGTGATGACACCTGTGCAACCATCATCCCAATCAAGATACAGAAAATTTTCAGCTTTTTACCCTGTTCGATCCCTCACTCCATATTGACAAGCACTGTTTTGACTTCCATAACCACACACTGGTCTAATTTATGTTGAATTACACATGGATGAAATAGTTACATCTTTTGTACTTGGCCTTTAAAATATGATATACAGATTTTTAGATTCATCTGTGTTGGTATAATTAGTAATTTCTTATTGCTTGGAAGTATTCTATTGTAAAATGCCTCAAAAATTGCTTATAAATTATTTTAAATTCCTCTGCTGATGGACATTTTAGTTGTTTCCAAATTGGGGTCATTATGAATAAACCACTATAAATAATTTTGTTCAAATCCTTTCATTGCATATATTTTCATTTATTTCAGATAAATGCTGAGGAACGGAGTTGCTGATTTAAATAGGATTTAAATTAGGGCCACATGATTGTACAGAGTTTTAACATTTTATACTTACACCAGGAACCGCAGCAAGAGCTGCAGTTGCTCAACATCCTGTTGTCAGTCTTCAGTTTTAGGTGTTCTAGAGTATAAAGTGCATCTAGTAAATAAGGGGTTAAATTTTTCTGATATTTGTTTGTATTTTGACTAGGTTGATAATATTTTTGACCTTGTAGAAAGCATGGGTCCTTCGGACATCTCAATATGGTTTTATCTGGCACCTCACAGCCCTACCCCCACATGTCCTGTGCAGTGTTCACTCAGGTGTCTGCCCATCTCTAATTGGGCTTGCATCTCCTTTTGTTGTTGATTTTTAAAAAGATTTTTATTTTATTTATTTTTGCATAAAACTGGGGTGTAGGCCAGTGGTGGTGGTGGGGTAAAGGATTTATCAGAGACAGTGGGGAGCAGAACAGGCAGGTCCACTGAAACACACTGCTGAGGGGAGCACCGGGCAAGGCAGGAGAGGTCTGCTGCGCCATGTGGGTCAGCTCCCTGGCTGGGGAATCAAACTCAGGCTGCTCTGCAGTGGGAGGGTCTTGGTGGTGGCAGAGCTGAGACTTAACCCCTAGGCCACCAAGGACAACTGATTTGCAGGATTTTTATACATATTCTGGATACAAGTCCTTTATTAGTGATATGAATTGGCAGTTACATTTTTCCATTCTCCAACTGATCTTCTATCTTCCTAATAGAGTCTTTGAGCTTTAATAGAGCTTTTTGATAATAGCTAATGCTTTTATGTCCTGCCTGGGAAATTGTGTGCCTACTCCAAGGTCACAGGCTATTTTAAAATATTTTCTTTTAGCAGCGTTATGTTATTTATGTTCACATAAGATTATGTGATGGTGTGAGGTGGAAGTCAAGTTAACTTTTTATACAATTGCTTATCTATTTGCTCCAGAAAATACCCACCTTGTTTGATAGCTACTGTAGGATAAAAATACTAGAGTATCCTCCACTGAGTTGCCTGTCACTCTTGCTGCAAATCAATGGAATACACGTGTGAGGGTCAATTTTCTTGACTCCTTTTTGTTTTATGGGATCATCTATCTGGAACACATTGTCTTGCTTAGTGAAACTCTGTAGTACATCTTGTTATCAGATAGTGTAAATCGCCCAACTTTGTTCTTCATTTTAAGACTATTTGGGATCTTTTTAAGTACTCTGCATTTACATATAAATTGAATCAGCTTGTCAATTTCTATGAAAATAACTTAACCAAGATCTCAATCGGGACTATATTGTGTACATAGATCAAATTCAAGAAATGTGCAATTGTTAAGTGCAATTGAGTTTTCCAATCCATGAATATGGACTAGCTCTCTCTTAGTGTAGATCATTCAAAAATCTTCCTCACACTGTTTCATGGTTTCAGTATAGGGCTGTTGTATGCCTTTTATTTACTAACATGAACAAATATGCTTGTTCATGACATTAGAAATAGAACATTTTAAGCTTTATTTTCTGATTGTTTTCCTTTTATAGATAAAAATTGAAATAAAGCAGTAAAGATTCAATTTAGTAAAACATGCAATTGAAGTTAATTTGTTATAAGTTTAAAATAAAATTCTATCATTTCAAAATATTAAATATAATTTCAATGGTAAGCAAAAAATATAATAGCTGTAGAAGATACACAAAAGAAAACAATAAGTGAATCAAAGCACATCAGTAAGAGGGGGAAGGAGAGAAAAGTGGTTGTATAGTGAAAGCAATAGACAAATGGGAATAGACAATTCTTTCCTATAAGTAGTTACTTTTAATGTATATGTAGTAAAGTTTCTAGCAAAAGATGTAGGTTGGCTAGTGAATGAATTTAAAAAGAAGGAGGGGGGTCCAAAAATATGGTCTCTAAAAATGGCTCACATTAGATCTAAGGACGTGTATAGGTTAAAATGAAAGAATAGAAAAAGATACGCAACCTGGAAAATCCATAGACAAAAACATTGGGAAAGAGTCATGTCACATTGAACTTGAATTTAGTCTCTTAGCTATAGCACTGTTATCACAGAAAACAAACCTAGAGTAGGTAATGGGACTACAGCAAAATGAACACTTTTGTGTACCAGAGAGTATAATCAACAGAGTGATAAAGCACCCAACAAAGTAGGAGAACATTTTTTTAAAAGATTTATTTATTTATGCATACAAGCACTAGGGTACAGGCCAGAGGTGTGGGGGTGGTGAGAGAATCCACCAGACAGAGCAGGATGCAAAACAGGCAGATTGACAGAAACACACTGCTGAGGGGAGCAGTGGGCGAGGCAGGAGAGGTCTGCTACGCCATGTGGGTTCCCTCCCAGGCCAGCGGCCAGGATCGAAATCGTGCTGCAGTGGCTGCAGTTTGCTTCATAGTGTGTTGCTTAACCCACTGCGCCACCGGGGCGGGCCCTAGGAGAACATTTTAAAGCTATATCTGAGGTGGGTTAATGTCCAGAATATATAAAGGACTCCTGCAACTTAACCAAAAACTCAAATAGACTGTTTAAAACAGGGCTTGAACAAACACTTCTTCGAAGATGACACATCAATGTCCAACAAATATATGAAAAGATGACCAACACTTCTAATCATCTGAGAAATGCAAATCAGAACCTCCATGAAATATCACCTGATTGCCCTCGAGATGACCGCCTCCAGAAAAACAAACAGAAATAGCCAAGAACAAGTGTTGGTGAGTATATGGAGAAAGTGAAACACTTGGGTATTCTTAATGTGATTGTAAAAAGCTGTATGAAAGCCAGTGTAGAGGTTTCTCAAAAAATTAAAAATAAAACTGTTGCATGTTCCATGCTCTGCTAGGTTATGCTGTTATCCAGGCATTCAAGACTGGCAGAGCAGGAGAGAAAGTAGTGAAACATACTTAGGGGATGAGGGAACAATAGTCTGTTCAACTAATATTGTGGATGGGGTGAAGTGTGTAAGATAAGGTATCCAATGAGTATCCAGCTTCCTAGCACCATTTTAATGCAAAGTTTAGACTAGGTCCAAGAATAAGGACTAAACCTGTACAATTTTTAAGAGAAAATAGAAGAGTAAACCACTGAGACCTTGGATTAGACCTTTTTAGATGTGATAGCAAAATCACAAACAATAAAAGAAAAAGATAATTTTGAACTTTGTGAAAAGTGAATGTTATTTACTTTCAAGCATCAAGAAAATGGAAAGACAATCCACAGAATGGAGGAAACTATTTTCAAACTATGTATCTGCTAAGGTACTTTTACCTAGAATATTATTTAAAGACTAAGGATGCAAGTGGACATTTTCCTTGGAGGAGACACAAATGACAGTAAGTGCATGACATGCCAGCAACATGCACCATCAGGAGAGGTAGGCCAAAGCCACACTGAGTCCCCTTCACCTCATTAAGATGAATAGAATTATAATGAGGACAACTGGATGTGAAAAAGTTGGAAACCACATTCATTGCTGATGGAAATGTGAAATCGTATGATGAGTGACATACACCCAGCCTGCGAAAACAGTGCTAAGTGAGACAATTCTGGCACAAAAGGCCCTGTATCATATGCATCTATTTAGGGAGCAGTTCAGGGGTGCAGGGTCCCACCTCTTCAGACACCTCTTGCCATGCCAGTGCACCACTGAGACAGCCGTAGTCCTCTACCGCATAATTTGTTTGCATGAGAAGTTCACATTAGACAAACCCACAGAGAAAGAAAACAGAATAGGGATTTCCTTGGACTGGAGGGAGAGGGAGAAGGAATAATGCTTGCAGTTGTGAGGCATCTTCTAGGGGTAATGGACATGGTGGTAAACTAAATGGTGGTGATGGTTCTACAAATCTGTGATGTACTGAAAATGCTGAGTTGTGCATTTTAGCAAGCTGGACTATATATGTAAATTGAAATGCAATAAAGTTCCTAAAAATTCCCCAAAGCTGAGGATCGATGGGAGAGAAATCAAACTCGCACAGGTATAAGAATGGAGTCAAGAATGGCACTTGACCATAGAGGATGCCAAGCTGGGTCTACACTGAGACAGAGGGAGGAGTGAGCAGCGAAGGGAGGAGGGAGATGGAGGCGCCAGGACAGATGACGTCAGAGCAGCTCGGCCGTCTGAGGTGCCGTCGAGCTTGCCCAGGGGTGTCATGAGTGAGTCTGTCTGTGTCTCAGGTCAGCAGAGTGTGGTCTGGGAATTCCTGAGATGCTCAAGAGCTCCTAGTGGAGCATGAGGACAGGACCATGTTCATAATGAAACTAAGATTCATGCTCCCTCCTCACTCCCATTCTCTACCGTGCCTATGGTGAATTTTCCAGAAGCTATCTAATATGTGATGACATCACTGCTCTGACAATGACAAGATTGCTATTTTTGCACTTTCAACACTCTTGCACGTCGGCGCCTTGTTGTAGTGTTATTGCGTTGTGTTCCTGTTGTGGTGGTGATGCTATGACTATAGGGCATGTTAATCTGCTCTGCTGCTCCAAAAATCACTGCAGATGGGGCTCAAGTAACATCTTTCTAGTGGTTCTGGATGCTGCATACCCAATATCAGTAGCGCTGGCTCTTAACCTGATGGCTTGGTCCTCTCCCAAAGGTCCTGCTTCCAAATACCATCACTCTGGGGACCAGTATGTCAACACACGAGTGTGACATCCACCCCAGTGGGAATCAGAAAAGCAGCCCCCAGCACAGTGCCCCACCCCACAGTGCCGACTCCCAGGAATCAGGGCAGCTTCCTGGAAGAGGCAGCCTGTTTCCTCAGGAGCAGCTGCTGAGTGGAGAGTAAGCAGGAGTGTCACAGACAGAGGGAGAGCATGGGCACCAGGGGCACACATGTTTGGGAACTCCTAAGCAGGCTCTGGACGTGGGGGCACAACTGCTGGTGGAGGGAGCAGCGAGACCCCAGGACAGGGAGGCGGGTTGCCTGCTTCCTGGGGGCTCACTGGGCTACCCGGGAGCTCTGAGCCAGGAGCCCAGCCTGCTGCAGTGGCCAGGGGCGGGGTGCCAGCTGCCAGGCCTGCTGGCAGGGCAGGGGGTGTGGAGAACCTGAAACAGCTCAGGAGGGCATGGTGAAAGGAAGAGACATTTAGAGCAGGCTTGGCGAGTTTCATGAAGAAAACACAGACACCCATGACTCAAAGCTTCCGACAGCAGCCAGGGACGTCCCGCCAGGTCCAGCGATGCTACTTAGCAGAAGGAGCTGGACTCAGCGAGAGCGAGCATGGCTCAGGTCCAGCACTTCCCCACATCCAGCCCAAGGTTCCTTCCAGAGAAGTGCAGATCAGCCTGTCCTGTCTTTTGCATGTGCCCACGCTGCTGCCGGGAGGCAGCCAGCCTGTCTGTGCCAACCCGTGCGTGTGGCCCACAAGGGAGGGGCTGCACCAGCCCAACACAGCCCTGGGAGCTACAATCAGAACCAGCTTCCAGCCAGGAGACCCACAGGAAACGGGCCCAGCACCCCCAGTGCTCTAGGAGCCAGGAGATCCCACAGTAGTGCCCAGGCATGGGGGGAGGCTGAGGCCCCAAGCCTCCAGGAGGAGAGCCCCGCTGGGCACAGCTGTTCCTGGACATCAGGTGACACTCAGCAGGGACTCTGTCTCCGTCTGGGGAAATGCTCAGCAGCCGGAGGCAAGACACGTGTTGGACTTGGGGCAGTTCCTGAAGGCCACCCAGAAGCTTCCGCAGAAATATGGCGACATCTGGCAGGGAACCCTGAGCACATTTGCTGAGCATGCAGCTAGTGCAAGAACCGAGGCAGGGGATGGAGGGTAAGAGCGTCTCTGTGAGATGTGTGGGAAAGGGGGCTCTACTGCCGTGGTTCCCACAGCACAAGGGTGCTGGCGCCAGAGAGGACAGGACAGGAGCTTGTCTGCCTGTTGATGGTGACGGGACACCCTGTGCCTCAGCCATGGAGTGTCATCAGAGCCTATAGCCCAGAAGAGGCTCAGACCCGAGACGGAGAACAGCCAACCACTTGACCCTGTCAGGCTTCAGCTCTGGCCAGCGTGGCACAGGACCCTGTCTTGACCGTGGACTTGCTGTGTGAGAGCCGCTACCCTCCAGCCCTGGGGCTCAGACCCCACACTTGGTGGCCCTCCCACATGTCCCAGGCTTCCTGGCCAAGGCGTGTGAACAGGACCTGAGAGCCACAATGTCCCCCAATATCCTGCGACTTTGTGATTTTGTTTCTCGTCCTGTTTTTCATGTGACTGTGAGCAGCTTTCACAAAGAGGTAACTTTTGGGGGTTACATCATTGGAGATCACTGTCATGTTTGGGCACTGGAAGCTACATTGTGTTACACCCCAATACCAACTGTGTGCCTCAGGAGAGCAGATGGTGGTCAGCAGGTAGCCTGGAGGGGATGGGGTGTTGGAGTGACTCTGAGAGTTGGGGTGTCTCTAGGTACCTCAGCAGAGGCCTCATGAGGGGGGTAGGTGGGAAGGGCTTGGGCCATGGACTCAGGTGCTGTGGGTAAGCCGAGGGGAGGGTGGAGGCCAGCGCTGTTGCGGTCACTCGTCTTTGGTCCTAGGGCAGGGCCCCAGGTGAGGAGGCATGAAGCTGGATTAACTGCCCCGGCCCATGCAGGCTCCCTGACACCCAGCACGTCAGTCCTGTAGGGTTTGTCCAAGCAAATGGTCTGATGTGGAGAGGCCGGAGGAAGTGACACCCAGAGCTTGGAAAGCTAAATGTGCCGCAGCGGTCAGCTCTATTGCTCTTCTTTCGAGCTGGTTCTGAAGGAACCAAATAGTTGCCACATTCAAATCGAGGTTTGGCTCAGGGCCTAAGGCCTCCTCTACTTCCGGCAACCAAGGAGTTTGCTGAAAATTTTACATGAAATAATTCTGTGTGCTTTCAAACCAAAACGTTTCTGTTTTTATTTTAACTAATGACTTTTAAATGAATGACATAAGCTGAGGGACTAGTAAAGATCGACCACAGAAGGGGAAAGAAAAAGCAGCTCAGCCGCCCTTCTACTGGAACCAGCTGAAGCATGTGGAGAGCAATGTCCATGGACAACCCACCCACCGAAGCAAGCAAAGACCCTCCCGCATGAAGGTGGCCCCAAGCAAGAGCAGACTGTGAAAGAGAAAGCCCTCGGTGAGACAAGTGTTCTAAGCATCTGTTTCGTTAAGAACAAAATCGTTTCATAGACTATCACAAGGTCCCTGCCCCTCCCCCAAACTCATAAAGCGAAGCCTTACGTTCCCAGGCGTCTGCTGCTGTGTCCTGTGGAGTGCGGGCCAGATGCCCCCAAACAAGACATTTCCGGCTAGCGCATATGGTCTCTCACGTGACAGACTCCGAGCTCCTACTCAGAATCACAATGGTACTGAGATGAATGGGAACTGAGAAGTGTTTGTTGAATGACTGAATGAGCCAAGAATGACCGCACATGACACTTGTCCTCACTGTTGCTCCTTGAGGTGGGTGTTGCTATAAGAGAAAAGCAACTTGGTCCACACTCTTTGGTGGAGACTGACTGAATCATCACTGCTGGATTGCAACATGACACATTTTCTTGACCCACTTGTTGGACCACTTGGTCTGAGCAAGAGTGGGCCCAGTTTCCTGAATTTTGTTTGTTTGTACAGCCAGGTGTGCGAAGCCAGAGAGAAGTCCCATGTGACTACGCTGCCTTGGCTGTGACCCAGGAAACCTCCAAGGGTTCAAGCGCCCTAGACCCACCCCTCCAGGAACAGCTGAGTCCTGCTAGGATGTACATGCAGTCTGTCTTCTCCTCAGGGAGACCCAGCACACTCAGTTCAGCTCAGGCAGCCAGTGTTAGGCCAGCCCAGGGCCCCATCTCTTCAGAGCAGTGTGACATCACGAGATCCCAACACATACTCCACACCCCCCACACCTCACACACCCCTCACACGCACTCCACACCCTATGCCCACACCCCATACACATACACTACACACATCCCACACACACAACACAAACCACACACATACACACCACCCACCCAGCACACTCCCCACACACCCCACACCACCCCTCCCACACACACCCCACAAACACACCACACCACCCTACACAGTACACACCACACACATCCCACATACCCCACACACCCTGGACACCATACACACATATCCACACATACCATGTAACCCACGCACACACACCACACACTGCCCGACCACACACACCAGACCAGAGATCTTTACATCCTATGTCAACATGGTATCCTAGTCCGTCCAGGCTGTTATAACGAAGCACCACAGTCTTGGTCTCCAAGAGCAAACACTTGTTTCCACCATCTGGAGCAGGTCTGCAGCAGGAGGCCTGCCAGGCACTGGCAGCACTGAAGATGCATCCCTGAGTCAGAGGTGGCCGCCATCTTGTACCCACTTGGCAGAAAGAGGATGAGGAGCCCTTGGGGTCTCCTGTCAGGTACCAGACTCACCCAGGGTGTTAGACCCTGGGGGCCTTTCCCTCCCAGGGCTTGAGATTCAAAGGTGTCATATTTGAGGTGACACTGGATGACAGATACAGTCTGAAGATGCAGCACAGCCCTCGTGCTTGGAGTCTTAAGGGACAGATAGGACGTAACACTCACCGATCAGAATTGTTAAGCCAGCGGTAAGCTCAGGGAACAGCTTCCGGTAGGATGCTCATGAGCCTGGGAAGCGTTTCCCACCTAATACTGACTAAATGACCCTCTCAACAACCTTAGCCTCAAACAATCATGTATGGGGATTTTTAGCACTAAACTCAAAGAAAGGCAGTCCGAGGCCGCATCTTGTCTGTGGAGGGGGAAGCAGTGGGAGGTAGGGTGGGTGAGAATATGTTGCGCATGGCTACTCCTCTCTTTCCCCAGCATGCGCTGCAGCATGCACTTCCCTCTGATTCCAGGCAGGCAGGATGACGGGTTCCCCAAGCTCAGAGAGAAGCCATGCAGCCTGTCTTCCCAGAACCCTGTAGGTGCAGACCACTAGGTCATGGTCTTCTCTGTTCTCTGTTCCTGAATTGTCCTGGTTGCTCAGGAAGGATGGTCTGCCTGGATGGGTCAGGTCTGGGGCCCTCTGCTGCACTCCTGAGCTGGGAGGGTAAGGGCCAGAGATGGAAATCCAAGGTCCCAGTGCGGGATGTGACAGGAAACAGCCCCTCAGCAGCAGAAGCTGGCAGGAGTAGTGCTGGTATCTCCCTGAGGTTCCACTACAAATCTGTTGTGGCAGTTGCTCCTCAGAGACCTTTTATGTAACAATGTAATTCCTGAATCATGGAATGGACCAATCAGGTGCAAGCTATGAGCTGATTGGTGCTAAATGGTCTAATCAGCCACAGGATTGAACAATGGTCCAATCAGACTTGTGGGTGGAGCATCCTGAAAAGATATAAGCCAGGATCAGAGGTTGCTAAGGGGAGACTACTCCAGCCCTGGAAGAAGAGAAAATATTTCAGCACCCTAAGTGGAGAGAGATGACTAGCCTCTGAAAGGAGAAAGAAGACAGTTCCTGTCCCCAAGCAAAGAAGCATCACCTGCTGACTGAGGAGGGAAGACCTTTGCAGAGATTGGGCCTTGGTCCTGTTTCTGACATTGTGTGAAGGGAGCACCAAAGGCCCTGGGCCTGGCATCTTAAAGAGCTGTTGGTGGTGGTGTCACCCAACAGCTCACAAAGAGCTCTTAATACTGGGTGTCTCTGACACCACCTCTGGGGGACGGGTAGTGATCATCACTACTGGCTAGCACTGTCCATCACTCCTGGTGACTAGTGGCAACCATCACTGATACAATATGGATGAGGTGGCCACCACTTGTGGCTATAGTGAGCTCTTTGTTCCCATGTTTGTAAAATCAACCCCGTGGTGGTTGTTCCTGGAGCCCAAGGTCTCTTGCAATTGTGCACATGGGTGGTACCCGCAGATGGTGAACTGTCCTCTTATCAGGTCCTGTCCTTTGTTAGGTTCTAGCCCATAGGCCTCTACTCTGTAGGTGTTATACTGCTATGGTCCTTGGTTTAGGTTTTTGACCTTCTGGGGCTTTTTAGTGGCTCTCTTGTCTCAGAGCTTAGGCAGCTGGGTGACTGTCCATCCCATCCTTCCATCTGGCCTCCAGCCCCATTGTCCTGTCTGCCTCTGTTTCAGAGACACAGGAGCGAAGCCTGGACCAGGGGAGCACAAGGCCATGTGCAACGCCTGCCCCTTGAAGACTTGGTAATCCCAGAGTCCCCCAACTCTTGAGCTCATGGCAGCAAGTTGCCTGCGGCTCTGGAGTGGCTCGCAGCAGCACATTCTCCACCTTGGACACCTGCACCTGTGAAGTCGGGTACTGCCTGTTTCCTGGAAACAGGAAGGGGGACCTTGCTTGCAGTGTCAAAGAGGATGTTCTCGGAGTGAGTGCAATGTTCTAGAAGCATCACTTGGCAGCTGCCAGGAGGTGGCCAGCGGAGGACACAGAGATGCTGGTCCTTCGCTTTGCTGGTGAGAAGCTAAGCTGATGAGAAGCTCTGCAGTTCACCGAACGGCTGAAAGAAAGAGCAGGAAAAGCAAAACACTCTCAGAAAGGAAGATGCAGACACTGAAAAGCCTGTTAGAAAAGGAGTCTCGGAGGAGAAATCTGGTTGGGAAGAGTAAACAAATTTGATTTCTGACATGTTGAGTTTAACATGACAGTGGCCATGTCTGAAAGACTTGCAAACGTCTGGTTTCCTGAGCACAGACGCTGCCAAAAGTTTACGAGTCCCATTTCTAAGCCTCACAATAATCCCATGAAGTAGATATTTTTACTTGCATTTTATATAAAAATGGAGGCAGAAAGGTTATCTCACTCAACTTGCAGAGGACTGAGCTGGAATTTGAGCAAAAGTTCTGCCTCGTTTCAAAGTCTGGAATGTATCCAAGGATCAAATTGCTTGAAAGTTGCAAGAAGCAAAATCTGTGCAGATCAAACCAAGTAAGTCACATGTCCAGATCCCTCTCCCTGTGATTTGCTGGCCTTGATGGGCACAGACGGCCGTGCTGTCAGTTTGACATATACTATGCATGGCCACCTCGGGAACCTGTCGGGGAGGGGCGCCACCTGACCCTTTCTTCATCCAGATCACCAGGCCTACCCTGCCCCCAAGCTCCTGCCCAGTCTCAGCCTGAATTAAATTTGTGGAGATCTGTTATCTTTGTGGTCTTCCTAGGTATGTTCCAGCTCTGTTCTGAGGCAGTACTGTGCTCTTTAAACATCATTAGCCCCAACGAGAGCCAGCATCAAGAGCTTGATGAAGACCCAGGTGTTCAAGGCTAGCTGTGACTTACGTCAGGAAGAAATTCAGAAACAAAACAAACTGAAAATACTATCTGCCGTATGCTTTTGTTGGTGTCTTGAGTGGGCAAGCATTTTCCCAGTGGAAACCAGTAAAAACTACAAGTTGAAGGTAACTCTAGAACCCAGGGCTCTTGCTCACAGGTTACTGAAATACAATTCGACAGAGTGAAAAATTCTGGAAATGTTTGAGCCCCATCCAATAAGATGTTCCAGATAAAACATTTACCTACATGCTCTATCTCATCTCTAAAGGGTCAGCACCTGCAGCCGTCTCACTGTTCACGATCACTAGTGAAATATCACTAACTTGTTGGTGATGGGAGGCTCAGAGTTGCTGAAGATTTGCCCATGGCCACATAAAGCTGCAGCCCAGCACGGGGACCAGTACTTATGCGCCAGAGTGGAGCTTTCTTGATAAACAGGCTTCCCGAGCTCTCTTTCCATCCAGGTCTCTTTCCTAGAATCACTTTCCAAATAAACTTTGCACTCAAGTCTTTGCTTCTGGGCCTGCTCGTGGGCACTGCCAAGTCTGAATCCAAAGCCCAAGCCGATGACCCCAGTGCTGCCATGTCAGGTGGGTCAGGGCCATCCCACACCCAGAACCCTCCACGGGAGATGTGGACAGACCCATGCTGATGCCTGAACACTGGAAAGACCATGTCAGGGCAGGGCAGGCTGGTCAAGAGGCCCCCCATGGAGACATAGAGGACAGACGCTCAGTTTGGGAATTTCAAGTAGCCAACATTCTCACCCAGAACCCCAAACTGGTCCCTCTGATTGGTGGCTGAGATGGAGACAGCCTTGTAGATACTGCCTCCAAGGCCAGTGCTCAATGCTCCCTCCAAGGCCAGGAATGAGCAGGTGAAAGCTACACGACTTCCACCCCCGGGCACTTCTGCTGCATGTTTTCATGGCCCCTCAGGACAAGAGCCCTCACCTGGGCCAGCATCTCTGTGACCCTCTCAGTGATGCCTCCCCCACTGTCTTCCCTCTCATTCCCCTCTTATCTTCCTCCACTTCCTCACCCTGCTTGGCAAAGCTCAAACCAAAACAAGAAGACACGAGAAGACACTGTTTCCTGGTCCAGCCCATGGGGAGCAGGGAGCCAGCTGAGTCAGCCTCGTAGAAGGAAGAGCAGGCAGGCATGAAGTGTGCGAGGAGCCTGGGCTGGGGGCTGGTGGCTGCTTCCTTGGGAGCAGAGGAGGGAAGTGGGCCGTGCAGTGCTCTCATTTGGGCCCCTGGGTACTTAGGAGTGCCCTTTATGGGGTGAGGGGTTGGCTGCAGAAGACCAGGTGTGGGTAGGTGTCATGAGTTCACTGGGGCATGAATGCTGGAAGAATCTACCATCAGGTGAGAGAAATGGGGGTCGTTCTCATGCACTTAGCTGTCTCACCTGCACAGCCAAGCCCTGCCACCTGGTGACCCCACACAAATCTCTGTCAAAAGTCTTTCTGGATCCCTAGTGTCTTCCCCAAACCCCCAGCGGGCAGCACAGCCCGCCCAATGGGGATGGAACAGGAGGTGCTCCAAGACCAGTTCCCAGCTGTAGGGGCAGGAAGGCATGAGGCAGGTGATCTATGATCTGTGGGTAAAGGAGGAATCCTGGAGCCCTCCTTTTTATTTTTCAGGCTTTTATTAATCTTCCTGCATCAGAGGTAACCAGGTACACAGCAGGGGGGTAGGGGCAGCGAGGGGGCCAGGAGGCTGGCAGCCCCCCATGAATCTTCACTCTCTCTGGACTCTGGTCTCTGCTTCTCTGCTGCTTCTTCTTATTGGCATCCTGGTGATGCCACCCTTACATGCTCAGTCTCTCAGCCCAGATGTGCGCACCTACACATGCCCACACCCTACTCCAGGAGCCTGGTAGGAGGCAGGCGTGTAGGACCACAGGAGCCAATTAATGCTAGTGGTGGGAGGGTGGAAAAACCAGATAACTTTCATTTACCCTACACCAGTCCCCCACCCCTGTCCCTTCTGGACTGGCCCTTATGTGGCAACTGTCATGGCCACGTCTCCATGGCTGGACCTGCTTCTCTGCCTGGCACGAGTAGGGAAGCATCTCAGAAACTTCAGAATAAGTTTGGGAATATCACACAAATGTATCCTCAGCCCATATAACGACTTACAACTTTCTGAAATGGGAGCAGATCCCACAGCAAGAAGCGCCACTGCCTCCCCCTCCTCCCCTGCCACTTTCTAGCTTGGAGCACAGCTCCAGGGGGCCTCATCAGCCACACCCACAGTGGCTTCCTAATCGTCTCAGACCACAGAGCTGAAAACCAACCTGGGAGACTGAGCCACAGACCCAGCTACCCCCTCACCAGCCGCTGCCGTCCTGCTGCTTGACCTGAGCTTCCTCTTACTCCACTGCCATCCCGAGAATCCGGGGAGGAAGATCTCCAGGGGGGCAGTTCAGCATGGTGGGTACTTGGGGTACAGGTGTAAGATCTGGACTAGCCTGTCTTCCTGGTTCAAAGTCAGTGTGGGAAATTAACTGAAAGAACAACCCAGCAACTCGAGTTTAACCCAGCCCCTCCACTTCCCTGTGTTTTGACCTGGGGCAACAAGCACCTCCAAGTGGCAGTGGCCTCCTGCAGAAGGTTTGAAAGCAGCAGTGGTGACTGCCCAGCCCAGTCCAGTTCCTGCTCCAAAGCAGGACCCGGCACGCAGCTGCTACAGAGAGCTCAGCTCTGTCAGGCTCGCAGTGTGGGTTCTCCCATCGGAAGCTGCTGTGGCCATGGAGTGTCTTTCTGTCTTTGGTATCTCAGATCACCCATGGGTGAAAAATCTGGGAGGCAGTGTTAACACACTGCCTCCTGCCCCATCCTGGCTTTTTGCACCTTGACAACATGAACTGATGGGACCAAGCCCATGAGTGTCTGTTTCAAATTTCTGCCACAGCACATACCAGCCTGCAGGTTCTGGGGCTCCCCACCACCTGCCACTGCTTCCCCTATTGCTCTGACAGGGATGTCCATATTCCCAGTGTCACCCTTTCTTCCTGGGGATTATGGACACACGGGACAGGGAGGCCGGGAGGCTGGCCAGGCTCACCATCTTGATTGAACTTGAACCCTGCAAATCGGGAAACACCCCTTTTTTAAATATTTCTATTTGAAGAGAATTTTGTTCATTAGCTGGACTAACTCAGCAATCAAAAGAAAAGTTACTTCTCCTACAACAGAAGAAGAAACGCAGCATGCCTGAGAGCCATGTGAGAGCCCGGCCTGCAGGAGAGTGCCGGGCCTCCTGGTGGGGAGCATCCTAAGCCTCTCCCCACACACACCCAGGCCTTCTTTCTCTGAGCCTCCAGGACACTGGGTCTGCTCCTAGTGAAGGGCAGGCAAACCATCAAGGGAAGCTCTGGCCATTTGCTAGGGTGTGCCCCTGATGGCCACAGTCTGCTTCTACCTTTACAAAGAAACCCTGTGGCCGTGGGTTTCTGTCTCCCTAGTTCTTGCTCCCCAGCCCAGCTGAACTGTAATAAGAGGCTTTGGTGGGGCTTGGAGCATATTGCTTTTAGTGACACATAAGCCCCTCCTGGCTAAACACTCCAAATAGCAGCTAAACCCTAAGAAGCAGAAATTAGCCATAAACTACCTTCCAAAGCCATGGTCTGGGGGCAGAGCCCGACCAAGACACAGACAGAAGGTGCAGATGGAAGGAGATGGAAGGCGAGGGGCTAGCTCGAGAGCCTCCTGGTTCCTCTTCACTTCCCCTTTAAGGGGTTGAAGATCCTCCCTGCTGTGTTTTTGGGGAAGCTGTTTGGACATTGGGGTTTCCAGTTCTCAAAGATGAGGGAATTATCATAATTGAAAAATAAAAAACAAATGCTTCTAGGAAAGCTGAAACTAAGGCTTTATTTCTCAAGAGTCTCCCCTCCTCTTGCTCCCACCTTATGGGAAGGACAGTAGGAAGATAGAGTCAAGATTCACTTTTGGGTTTTCACATCAAAATTTACCAACAAGGTGGTCCCACTGTCTGGGTAAGGCAGAACGAGGGGGCAGAGTCGAGGCAGAAGGGTTATTCCAGACAGGCTGACCCTGAGCCAAGAGGCCTGCTGCCCCGAGCCGAGTGACTGACCACAGTGAAGGGGTCTCCAGGTGCAGCTCAGCAGCTCCAGCCCACAGGCCATACCCAAGGCCAACAGACTGGATATGGGGAGTGAAGCTTCCAGGCTGGACGAGCCGATTTATTGTGAAAATTAAAGGTGCTCCTGAGAATTTCAACAAATGAAGAAAGTGAAAAGAGGCCATCTTCACGGCCTTGGAAACTGACTAGCGGCATCATTACCAGTGACAAGCTTCAATTTCCAAGCTAAATGTCCAGGGTCAGAAGAAGCTAGAGACAGCACCCTTAGAGAAAGGAAAGGAGGGGTGGAAAAGATAAACCTGTAATATATATACGTTTTTGTTATGAAAGAAGCAAAGTTCCCTAAACAATCACCCAAGCTAATGTCAGTCCACCCCTTTGAAGTGTTCGGACCCCCCAGCATCCTTTGATTCAAAACATGAATGTTTCGGGGATACTGTTGTGGCTACTGCTGTCCTGAGTCCCAGTGGAGAGGTTCAGACTGAGAGACAGATTGTCTGTGCATGTCTCGGAGTGAACGTGCTTTCTTAGGGGAAGCAGAAGTACCTGACAGGCACGTCTAGAAAATCAAATCCCGTCAATCCTGACTTTTCTTCTTGTCCACAGACATCCAGCTTCCATGCATGAGGCAAGAGCCTTATCTGAGATTATGTCAGCCTAGTTGATTTCCTGGAGCTTTGCTGATATAGTTCATTCTGGAACAAGCCAACAATTGCTCATCCTTTAAAATTATTCCAAGCACAGTGACCTGTGCTGGGAAACAGGACTTTCTGAAACACAGCTTTAAAATCTCATTTGGCTTTCCTGAGATTCTGAAAAAAATTAACTGACTAATTCCAAATTAGTTCTTCTACTTCTGTCAATAATGGGCATCTGATTCCATTGCTTTCTGGAAAGCAATATAGTTCTCTCTCATGAACTATTTCCAAAATTTCACATTAAGAAACTCATTTGCTATTTTATCAAGACCCCTACGGAGTCAATTTGTACAAAGCACTTGAATAGTTTCACATTTCATGAGAAATGTTATACTAAATTTTTAATAAATATCTTTTATTATCACACTAGATATTTATATTACATTTGTGTTGATATATTTATGCTTGTAAAATGTGAATCTGGTCGGTGAGGTTGAAACAAAACCATTATTCTCTATGGGTTATAATTATTTTCTCATAAACCCAGTCCTATAAAATCCTGGATTTGAGCATTATATTAATCGGTAGTCCTTTTCAAAATTTGGGCTCAATTTATTCAGAGTTGTGTGAGTTACATTAATTTGTGCTTTCCTTTCTAAAAGTGAGGGGTTTAATATTTTCTTAGAGCAGGTTTTGTCTAATTTTAAACTGTATATTATTGTTTTTATCTCGACATACTTAGTGACTGTTTCCCATATGACTACACCTTGTTTCTCACTCCACGAAGGAGAGAATGTCATACATAATCCCTAAGAGGATACGGCATGTTCGATCTGTCTATTAGGAACTCACAAGATGTGGGGGAAGGTTCTAGAAGCCAAAGCTCTAACCAGCTACATAATTACAGCTGATGCCAAATTCTTAGATACTCATCTCCCGCCTAGTGGCCTTTGCATTGTCCTCACAAGGAATTGTCTGTGTATTAAAATATTTTTGCTTTGTGAACAGTATTTTCTCTCCCCTGTATTTGTTGATCGTCTCAGTGCTGTGCCTGCCCCACATTCACATGCTCAAACACTCACGCCTGACGTGATGATGTTCAGAGGGAACCCTACGGGAGGTCACTGGAGTTGTGAGAGTGGAGTCTTCGGGAATGAGGTTAGCGCCGAGGCACCTCTACTCCTTCTTTGCACCACCCGAGGGGACAGGGAAGGATGACACTCTGTGAGCCAGGAAGTGGTGTCTCCCCAGACAACAGATTTGCTGATGCCTCGATTTGCACTTGCAGTGTCTGGAGCTGTGAGACATGAATGCCTGCTGTTTGCCATCTGCCCGGTGCATGGTCCAGACAGAAAGACAGTGATGAACTCGGCTTTTGTGTCTAAATCATGAGTTTGTCTCATTCCTCTCTCCTTATCTTCACCCTTCTTGATGCAGCCAACCTCCTTATGCCTTCCCAGAGTCTTCTCAACCTCAAGTCACATTAGCCTCACAACTCACCTGAAGCTGGCTACCTTGCAGGGGGTGTCAGGGTGTAGTGAGTGCAGGAGTGGAGAGTGAGGAACAGGGTGACAAATGGACAGGGTCCTGTGGCACCTCAGCACCTCTTCCAACTAGCATGCACCCCTTAGGGAGCCAGCCCCACCTATCCCACCACAGCAGTGCCTCAGCGCAGATGTGAATCCAGCCAGGACACAATGACTGAGCACTTTTCTAGGTATCCTGTACTTTGCTCTATTTCATTGCAATGATTTTGTGAAATTGAATAGTTTTACTCACTTGAAGCTGGGCTCTAAGAGGTTAAGTGATTTATTCAAAGCTGGTACTAATACAAACATCTAGCTCTCTTCAATATCCCAGACAGCATCTTAAGATAAATGTGACATAAATGAGGCTTTTCAAAAGCCTATTTCAAGCCTTATCTCAGTATTATTCCTTAGAAAAGTCTGTTTTCATAGTTACTTACTTGTCTGTCTTTGTATTTATCGGGCGGCCTCACATGGAACAGTCTTTGCATAGTCATCTAATACTAATGGTTATTATCATCCAGATTTTAAAGCCAGCAAATAAGCAGAAGTGAATGCAACTAATAAGGATAATGATCATTTCAGTGTGAAACTAATGGAGGGTAGAACCCAGGATGTGGAAAGATGATTAGGAAAAGGCTAGATCGAAAACCAGCATTTTTATTTTTTTTTTGCCACTTTACCATCCTTCACATTTAATTAAAATGCATTTTATTTGTCATTCATGATAGTCTTCCTGCTTTTCAACTTAAAGTTATCAAATTATGTCTCAAATACTGTGAGAGGATACGGTATGGAGAATAAAAGAATGTAGAGCCAAAACCTCCATTTCCCCCCCAGTGGTTTAGCTGGGTAAACTAACGGTTAGTTCCAGAGTCACAGTATGATGAACCCTTGAATGATTCAGATGCTCTGCTCTGCCCTCCCAATCGGAAGAAGTCACCTTTTATATGTGTCTCCTCCTCCTACCTGTTTGTCTTTTGCTCTGATGATCCAAGTTAGTCTACTCTGGATCATTACATTTCACTTCAGCTTTCAGATGTGGTAATACACTGCCTTAAAAATGCTAGTTACATTTTTTTAAATCATATTTAATTGTAGTTGACATCGTTTGTATTTCCCAGTGAAAAACCAGCATTTTTAAAATGAGGTTGTAAAAAATATTGTCAAATACTGATAGAACAACAAAAAGACATTTAAATATGTTCCCTGGGTTTGGGATGAGGTATCTAGGGCTCAGAGAAAGGACGTGGTCACCCAAGGTCTCTGCTGCAGGGAAGCCACTGTACCCGTGGCCACAGCTGAGTGCGGTGGTCAGTGGGTGTGATGGGCTGGAGGGACTGGACTTGAAGTGCCATCTCCTCCAGCCTTCCTCCCCCCAAATTCCTCCTCTCTTCCCACACCTACTCCTCCTACCTGGACAACTCCCCCAGCCACCTGGGGGTGGGTCCTGGGAGGCTCTATATCCACGTGGGCGCCGCTGGCAGCCTCGGCCAGCAGCAGGTGCTGAGGGGTGCAGGCATGCCTGGTATGTGGCACCAACAGCTGCACCATGGGGGAGGATTCTTGGTCCATGACCACACCAGCCCTGAGCCTGCCAGCTGTCCCCCCTAGTATGCCAGGACACCCGGGATCACCAGCCAGGGCGTGGAGGTTGTCACTGTTACGGCCGCAGGGCCTGGTGTCAGCGGGCCAATTATGGCCAGAGGAAGTGACACTTTCAGACATGTCACCGTTTATGAACAGACCAGCTGCGCGTCCCTGTGTGCTCCCTGACTCAGTCTCCACGGGCTGCTCGGTGCTACTGTCCTCTGGGGGCGCTTTCAAAATACCACCGGCGGCTGTCTGCGCCCAAGCCAGGCTGCTTCATTCCAGGGAGGGAAGAGAGCAGGGACCTCGGGGGCCACAGGGTCTGGCTGGACAAGAAGCCATGCGCCCCTTGATAAGGTTCATCAGGAAAAGGTGGCGAGGGGGCTTCGACCTTGTCTCCTGGGGGCCAGCCCAGGCAGGGTCCCAGCCCGCCCTCCCACACTGCAGTTTCCATGTGGTGTGGAGAGAGCTGGAGTCACAGAAGTAAGAGCCGTGTCTGCCTTTCCATTGTAAACCGGCTAAGGCCCCCGAGGGCTTCAGGCTGGCCAGGCCTTCTGTATGGACGCCCCATCTTTGTGTGGCCCTTGCCTTCCTGGGCAACTGCCTGCCATGGCCATATCCCCCCGAACTGACCAACATGGCCTCCCAATTTGCAAAGGAGACTGAAGTCCCTCAGCCCCTGCCTGGAGCAAGCGGAGACACGGTTTGCTGGACCAGCTCCAGGTCCCTGTTTCTGATGCTGGGCTCACTTTTCTCTAAACCAGAGGTGGGCGCACAGCTCCAGCCAGTGCAAGGTGGTCCCAGCTCGCCACCCCTCCGGCGGACACTCTCCCCCATCCACATCTGAACCCCAGCACCACACTTGCGTAGTGCCAGCGGCCACTCTGCAGGCAGGAGTATTCATGTGGAAGATTCAGATTCATTCCTTTTCCCCCTTTCCATTAAAACAAATTCCCTGGAAACATCATTATCTTAAGTAGCTAGAATTGTGTAACTTTGGTTACTTTCATTAATTTACAAATCAGTCAGGTAAGCACAAGAGAATGAAGGGCCAGAAAGAAGCTAGGAGAAGGGAAGGGGCTGCACAAGTCCCAGGGAACTGCATGATCCTGCAGGGTGGGCTTTAAGGCTGCAGTCAGGCTGGGGGATCCCACTTCCTGGGGTGCCCTACAGGCCAGACCCAGCTTCCTTGGGCCAAGGCTGTGGGCATGTTCTGCTGAGACCATACTCTTCCCTCCTGACCTAATGTTCTGACCAAGTTTAGACCTTCTCTTTACCGGCAGTCAGGGAAGGCTGCTTGAAAGAGGTGGCATCTGAGGCATGTTATACAAGATCACTGAGATTTCTCCAGGTCAACAAAGAAAATAAACATCTCAGAAAGAGGAGGGAAGGTGTGGAGACTTCTCAGGTGGGGACTGTGCAGTGAAGTGCCCGGAGACTCAGGCCGGGAGGCTCCCTGCAGCCAGCAAGGGGCATCCAGAGGATGGGACTGGACCCGAGATCCCTGAGGGATCAAGGTCTATTCTGCAGGCTGAGAGAGAGGGCGGGGGGCAAGAGTCCTTTCAGTTCGACTCCAGACAAGAGGGCACTTTCAGGAGGGCATCCTAGAAGCTTGTGGCAGGTGGAAGAAAGGAGAGAAGGAACTTAGGAGCGATTCAGGAGCTGGTGTATGGACCGCTGAGAGGGTCCGGGACTCTCAGTCCAGACCCTCTAAGTGCCGTGGAGCCAGAGGCCATCCTGAGTGGACTATGCAGCAGGGACCTGGCTCTGTCTGGAACCCCGTGCCCTCCAAGGGTGAGCTGCCACCTATGTTACAACACAGCTCCAGAAGGGCCCTGTGAAGTGAAGACTAGAAGGAAACTTAGAGTTGCTCCTAAAGAAGTGGAAGTCCTGAGCCCATGTCCTGGTTGTTTCCCGAGGCAGCAGGTTGAACTCAGACCTTCCAGATGCACAGATAGAGAGTCTGGGTGGAAGATTCCGGAACTGAGAACAGCAAGCAGAGGTGTTAGGTGGGCTTGGGGGAGACCTGGGGGCTCCATCAGGAACAGAGCCCACACAAACGTGTCCTCAAACCTGGGGAGAAGAGGTGCGGGCAGGCTGGGGAGACTGGCTGGTGGCTGGGGCGCAGCCTCCCTGCATTGCTTGATGGCCTCAGTTTTACCACCTGGGTTGTGGCTGGTCTATTTTATTTTGCAAGTTTTTTAGAAATAATTACCCTTTTGTTCCCAGAGAGTTTATTCTAAGATTTTTCATCTCATTTACTAAAACTCAACAGGCAAAGCATATGCAATGTGTCTTTTTTTTCCCAAATAAATGTAACTTAGTCTAATAAATTCCAGGACTTCAGTTTAAATCATGCCCAAGGTATTTCTTCCATATTTTATCACATTATTTGCTTCCTTCTTAAGCATAGAAATTTGTAATATTTTCATAGAAAACTAAAGGTCCTCATTATGAACTAACATCGGTAAATTGAGCACAAAATGGTGGCCTGGATGATACCTCCTGTTACCCAGAATGATTCTAGAACATGGGACACTTCTCAGTTAATTGATGGCTTCGTGCGCTGAGCCATTCAGCTGATATTTGTTAAGTCACTTACATGTCAGTGAAGAAAACGAACCTCGTCTCTTGCAGAGCTCACAGCCTCCTGCCCCCTGACACTTCAGGAGCCCCCACATCTTGCCCTGCCTGGTTCCTTCACACTGCTTTTATGTAGCATTTGGGAAACATATGGTGTGTTTACTTTTACAGTTACTTGTAAGATCATTTCTAAATAGCAGCCAGCTCCTCACTGCATCTCTCCAGTTCCCAGCCAAAGGCGAGAGCTGCAGTGTCCTTTGCTATCCCTATAATGTTGCTTGTTCTAAAAGAGATACATTAAGATAGTTAATCATATTTAATACAACCATCCCAGCTTTACTTTGATTAGTGTTTATGTGGTATATTACTGCACATCCTTTTACTTTTAACATGTGTCTTTATGCTTAATGTGTGTTTCAACAAGGGTTGGCAAGGGTGCGGATAAAAAGGAACTATCCTACACTGTTACTGAGCATGTAGAGGATACAGCCTTAGTGGATTCTCAAGGGTTCTCAAAATATTAAAAGTAGATGTTCCACATGGTCCCACAATTCCACTCCTAGGTATCTATTTGAAAATTGAAAAAAATAAAACCCACTAATTTGAAGGGATGTCTGCACTCATACGTTCATTGGAGCACTAAATATTACAATAGCCAAGTTATAGAAACAACCTAAGCGCCCAACCACAAATGTGTGGATTAAGAAGATATGATATATATACATACAGTGGAATACTACTCAGATATACCAAATAATGAAATCTTGTCATTTGCAATGGTACGGGTGGAATCGGAAGAGATTATGTTAAGTTGAATAAGTCAGAAAAATTCACTTGTATGTGAAATATAAGCAAAGGAAAGGAAAAGACCCAAAACAAACCCTAGAAATCTAGTGATAAAACTGAGTTTACTTAAAGGGGCAGGGGGAGGGGTGGGAGCACAGGAAGAGGGGGTCCAGTAGACTCTGGTGGAAGATTGTGGCTGCTTTGGTGGTGGGGGTGGGGGTGGTGTGGTCACATACATCAGCAGAGGTCGGAACCTGTACCCCTAAATCATATACAATGTTGTAAATGATTACCCTGAAAAACAATTTTAAAAGCAATAATAAGGTGCTTTTCATATGGACAACAAGACAGACTTGCTCCTGTATAATTTTTCAATTTTTAATTTGGGGGTGGATGACTGAAATGTAATATAATGTCTTACACAGTCAAGATCAAGCTTACCACACCCCACTGATTGGGAAAAAAATTTTTCACTCCATACAACTGATAAGGGACTGATCACAAAGATCTACTAAGAACTCACACAATTCAATAAAAACAAAGTAAACAATCCATTCAAAAAATGGGCAGAAGAACTTAAAGGACACTTCTCCAAAAAGGAAATGCAAATGACTAACAGGCATATGAATAAATGTTCAACATCCCTCATAATCAGGGAAATACAAATTAAAACCACAATGAGATACCTACCACCTTACGGCAGTAAGAATGGCATATATTAAAAAAAAAAAAAACTATCAACTACAAGTGTTGGCGAGGATGTGGAGAAAAGGAACTCTCCTACATCACTGGTGAGAATGCAAACTGGTCCATCCTCTATGGAAAGCTGTGTGGAGGTTCCTCAGTTTACTAAAAATGGGGTGCCATATGGCCCAGCAATCCCACTCCTAGGGATCTACCCAAAGGACACAACAACATTAATTCAAAAGAATACCTGCACCTCTATGTTTATCACAGTACTATTGATAATAGGTAAGACTTGGAATCAACCCAATTGCCCAAAAATAGAAAACTGGATCAAGCAGATGTGGTATATATACACAGTGGAATACTATTCCGCAATCAAAAAAGATGAACTCATGCCATTCACAGAAACATGGCTGGAGCTTAAAGGGATTATGCTCAGTGAAGTAAGTGAGAAGGAAAAAGAAAAATGCCAGATGGTTTTACTTATAGGAGGAATATAGGGGCTCAAGCAAAAAAAGTGATTACAACATCAACAACAAAATAAATAAAAATAAAAAAATAAGCAGACAACTATAAGTCAGAGACATTCTGTAGGGAAAAGGAAGGGACCGGGGATAGAGGCAGGGATGGGAAGAGCACAGGGATTATGGTGATGGTGCACAGGTGAATTGGCGGTGGAAATTCTATACCTAGAAAAGAAAGTAAACATTGTAATAAATAAAATACTAAAAAAAAAAACCAAAAAAAAATCAAGTCTACCAGCGGACTTCCTACTTGTTAACTATATATCCCACCTCCTTTTTCTTCCTTTTCCCCACTCTTTCCACCATTTTTCAGTTTGGGGACTGTGTATGATTCCATGATTTTATCTCTACTGTTTTCTTGTGTCAGCAGAGCCTCTGGGCCTCACTGGAGGGTGATGCTACTGTTTGGTTTACAACAGGCATCCTGATTATAGCCTTGGGAAAAAAACAAAAGAAACTTACAGAAGTACAGTTTCACTTTCCTACCTGTCCTTTCAACTATATTTTCATACATTTTGCTTCAAATCTATACATTTTGTATATGCCACCAACCCCACAATGCAGGGTTACTTACTGTCTTTGCTTCAAATAATCAATTAACTTTTTATTTATTTTTGTAGCTTTTTTAAAAAAAATATTTATTTTTGCACACTAGAACTAGAGTACAGGCCAGAGGCGTGGGAGGTGAGAGGATTCACCGGAGACAGGGTTGGGAACAGAGCAGGCAGCTCAACAGAGGTATGCTGCTGAGGGAAGCAGCGAGCTAGGCAGGAAAGGTCTGCCACCCCACGTGTGGGTCCCCTCCCTAGTCGGGGATCGAACTCGCGCTGCTGTGCTGGCGCTGCTTCACAGTGCGGCGCTCAACCCGCTGCACCACCAGGGAGGCCCCTCAATTAACTTTTTAAAAAACATTTTCCACATGTTTCCAATGCTCTTAATCCCTTTGTCTTCTGTTTGTTTGCAGATCAAAATTTTCTTCTGCTGTCATCTATGTTGTACTGAGTGTTCTGTTGCCAGTGTTGTAGTCTAAGTACCAGTGGTGGGACTGCTCAGCATTTCTCTGGAGAAAGCTTTTAATTTCCTAGCATTTTTGCAAAATAAAGAATCCGAGGTCCGAAACAAAGCTTTTCGGTACTTTTAAAGGCATTTCTCCATTTTCTTCTCGCCTCGGCGTGGTCTGCAGTACCATGTGCTTCTCACCATGGCGGACGTCTGCTTCTGGGGGCCGCGTTGCAGCCTGCTCTCTGACCGCTCCTGTTTGATCTGGTCTAAGCACTCACCAGAGAGGGAAGCTTTCACCATAGTGGGGACACCAGAGGCTCTAGGGGCATCAAACACCAGCAGACGGGCAGACACCCGCGGACCCCTGTGCAGCACCTGCAGTGTGGCAGGCCGCAGCCGCTTCTGCACCCGCTTCTGCCCTGGCCCAGAACCAGCACCCGGCCGTGCCCACGGTGCCTGGACGCCCTCAGTTTCACCTCTCTTAGTGAGGCAGCGGCTTTCTTGCTCGTTTGCCCTCACACGGGGTTTCCCTTTTGATTTTCAACGTATGGTTCTTCATTCTAATCTGTCTTTCTATTTTTCTGTCTCTGTAACTAGACCGTGAACTCCTCGAGGACAAAAACTATGAATTTTATTTTTGCCTCAAGTAACATGACCTTTGTCCAGGGCATCCTCAATAAGTGTTTGATGGATGAATGGATGGATAAATGGCCTTTTCCACTGCACTATGAATGCCGAAGACAGAAATTATATTTACTCCAACTTTTTGTGGAAGCCCCAGTCCAAGGCGAGTGGTTCCTGTAAAGGGGAAGCTGAAGGCGGGACTGCCCCGTGGCGGAAGGAGATGCCGCAGGACCCCAACCTGCTAGCTGACTCCCGCCGATGGGTGGTAACAGCCCAGGAGTTAAGACGCAGCGCCAGCTCATCACTTTCTCCTCAGGTGACATTCCTGCCCGGGAGTCTGGCATATTTGCCTTTTGTTTTCAAAGCCTCGCCTTGCTTTATTTTTTTAAGATTTATTTATTTATGCACACAAGAGCCGGGATACAGGCCAGAGGTGGGGGCGGTGAGAAGATCCACCAGAGACAGAGTGGGGAGCAGAACAGGCAGACTGACCCAAACACACTGCTGAGGGGAGGAGCTGATGAGGCAGAAGAGGTCTGCTGCGCCCTGTGGGTCCCCTCCCTGGCCGGGGGCAGGGATCGAACTCATGCTGCAGTGACTGCGGTCTGCCTCATAGTGCGCCGCTTAGCCCGCTGCGCCAACAGGGAGGCCCTCCTTGCTTTCTTGAAAAGGAGAAAGAAACAGAGGTCCTTTCCAGCCTGGGTTTCAGCACTATTCCGTGTCTTCATGCTTGTTCACGCAAATCTCCATGCAGATGCTTGAGCAGGAACATTTTACAAAGATCATCATTGTCATTTCACAGATTCAGAAACTGGGACCCCGGAAATGATTGGGCTTGCCCAAGGAAACAAGTAGCACGGTGGAGTTTGAGCCCTGATTAGCTTGTCAACAGAGTCCATATTCTCACCCCTAAGTCAATCAATCACCTTCTACCAGCACCTCTTAAAATACAAGAAGTGAAATAAAATCGCGTCTTCACCTGGAAAACTACAACGACACTCACACACATGTTACAAATTTTTTATAGGGCAAATACGATTGTATCTATGAATTGCAGCTCACACATTTCAAAGCACTTAACATAAGTGCTAGTCATCTGGGAAGCAGCAAGACGACCCCTTCCACCTTACAGAATGTCCTAAGAGCAAGCTGTGGTTTCGCAGCTCCCTTCTATCCCTTGAAGATGGAAATACCTATTGGAGTCCACTTCCTGAATGACCCCAGAATGGATTTTCCCTCTGACTGATACGGTGCCTGCTAGGTGAGGTCTGGCTGAGAATTCAGCCAGTGAAGGAAGGTCCTCCCTGAGCTGTCTGGGGCAGAGCAGGTGCAGGGATGTGTGAGGAGAAAGACGGCCAGGCTGGGAGAATATTTACATATAAGGCCCTAAGCTCAACTTAGGGCCTTTCCCACTTGAAACCAGTGACCACTGGTGAGGTCAGTGACTGTGTTGTGAAGTGGGTATAACAATCCTGTTTCTAAAAGGGCCACCTGAGCCACTGCCCAGCACATAGTTGGCTGAGGTGATCAACAGGGTGAGTCCCACCTGAGAGGCCTGCCCAGCCCTCCTGCCCAGCATCCCTCAGTGGCTGTTCCATGTGTGGGTTGAGATGGGGCCACTGAACCCCTTTCCATGGAGGATGGTGCTTGTGGGATGTCATCAACCATCGTTTAACTCAGGACATTTCCGTGTGTGTGATGAGTGAGCAAGAAGCAAAGTAGGTGGGGGCACAGTCATTACCGTGGGCTTCAGGGAAGGCCCATGGGGGCTGTCCCAGGAGGTGAACTGGACAGGCACCTTCTGGCCCTGTAGCCACACTGGCCATTGAGAGGCCAGCTCAGCCAGGATCCTGTGGCAAACACCCCGATGCAAAGAGAAGTAAAGAAGTCACATCGCAGGTTACCTGCCAAGGTGCAAAATGAACACAAACACCTGGATAGACTGTTATAGAGGAGATCCTGAACATTCTCACACCAAAACCTTTCACTGGGACAGAGGTCAGAGTCCTCAGGACATTAGCCACACAGATGCCTCTCAGTCTCCTCCCCCCTCCCTCCCACACATCCCAGCAGGAGGCTGTTATAAGGAAAGGCCACCTGGGGGGGGGGCGATCCTTCTGGTCTTTCATCAATGGACCTACACTGGGGTACCCAGGAAGGATGCTGGAAGGGGAAGTCACACCACTCAGCAGTGTGTGAGAGTGAGCACGGGCCTTCTTACTTTACGAGCCTGGGTTTGCTTACAGGGACGTACAGATCCATAAAAGCAGGCCCATCGTCAAGAAGTGAAGGGAGACCAAGGAAAGGGCCTCCAGATACGCTCATTACTGCTTACACTTTTAACTCCGCCTAATCATATCCTCATGTTCCCTGTATGTACACATTAAAGAAAACGCCAGTAATTACTGGAAAATTTAACATAATGAATCCATGTAAAAACAAGGTTTTAATTATAGCATTTACACAGGTTACAAATTCCAACTTGCTTTTGTATAAGAGACAATCAGATCCATACTTTCTTTTCTTTAAACCATTTTAGGGGAAAAATAACGAGACTTTGATATTTGAGTCCTGCTGGAGCAGCAGGCAGGACGGCATGCGGGCCTCTCCAACCGTGTCTCCTGCCAGGCTGGGGAGAAGCGTCTGTCTTGGAGCTCTGCCTTTGCCACCAGAAGGGGAAGGGGTCACTGTCTGCGTTCTGGCCCCTTCCTGTGGGTCCCCCTCCCAGAGACCATACCTCAGACTCATCGAAGACAGGTTGGGCCTACCTTTGCAACAGGTACTGGTGATGCTTCAAGACGAGACTGCAGCTCAGCAGCAGCAGTGGGTGAGGAGCCATCTTGTCCAGGAATCCCGGGACTCCACCCCAGGATGCCGAGGAGCCATATGGGCCCAACCTGAGCAAACGAGGAATGAGGAAGGTCTCAGGATCTTCAATAGGCTGTGGAAATAAGATGTAAGACTTTTCATTTCCTAAAAGGGTGGAAGTGTTAGGGGGGAAAGACCCTCCTGAATGGATTACACAAATAGGTTATGGACTTCGACCCCCATTCCAGACCTACAAGATCCAAGAACTACAAATCCCGTAAGGTCATTATCGAAGAGCAGATCAGTGGGACCTGAGAGTGGAGTTAAGCAGCTAGGCTGAGTATAAAAGCAGACACGTGGGCCTTGGGGCTCTCTCTTTTCCTTGGGAGTCAGCTCTCAGCGCACCGTTGGGTTCCAGCTCCAAGGAACTGGTAGGATATTTACGGATCTGTATCCCTCTCTTCCCCTTGTGTTATTCACTACGCTATTTCCCCTTCTCTCGTAAATAAAACCCTTTATAACCTTTGTTGTGTGTGCCTGCAGTTGGGGCATTATAAGTAAGTGCCTTTCAAGCACACAGGTGAGGACCTATTCAGGCAAACCCATTTTATATTCGGGTTGTCCTGTAACAGAAGGAGGTTGTGCCCCAAGTGGTGGGTGCAGGGCTGCTCTGGAGGGGCCGCAGGTCTGTGTCAGAGGTCTGCTCCCCAGAATGTTCCTGCGAGAAACCCAGACACAGGGAGCACACAGCCGCACTCACTGGTGCCTCCGATGTCTCATGGAGCAGTTAAGCGAGGTGAAGACTAACTGTCCACTTTTAAGTAATGCAACCAAACCGAGAGATGGCCAACTGACTTCTTGCGATAGGAACGGTGGGAGTAATGGGAAAGAGGACATGCCAGATGCTGTTTCCTCCTTGCGTGGGGCACCCCTCGACCTGGTGCAGCCTGGATCACCAGCAGGGTCACCCCAGGCCACCCTCAGGGTGGAGACCAGGTCAGGGTCGCCAGTCTTTATGCTCTGCACGACCCACAGCACCATGGCGGGGCCAGAGCTAGGTCCCAGTCATTACTCACGTTCAAAGTCATGGCAAGGACAGTCTTCAGGAAACGTAATGAAAACTATTTCCTCTGAGATGTCATACCGAGTAGCCAAGGGAAAATCTGCCTTCTACAGGGAGAAATTCTGCTTTTCCTAAAAGCTCCTTTCCCCCTATTATTTCAATACAAACAGCAGGAATAACATGGGAACATGGGCTGAGTCCAGCACGGGAAGACTCGCTCACAGGCTGAGTATCTCTTGTCTTCACCACACAGGCGGCAGCAGAAGACAGTGGAGCTGGGCGAGGTTCGGCTGGGCTCACAGCATAGGCATGTCTCCCGGGGCATCCAGGGACATCGCAGCCTGTGGAATTTTCTAGAGTGCTTTACATTGCAATGAAGAAATAATTGATGCCAATGAACAATGAAATAAAGATGCCAATGAACAATGATGAACTATTTTTTAATAAAAAATATATTTGGGGAAGTAAAGCATGACCATGGACTCTATTTAGTTAGCAATTTGCTGGTTGGTTCTGGGTAATTTGTGCAACACGTTAATTTAAAATAAGTTTGTATTGTCCTCACAGTAGATGAGTGTTCAAATTTTTCTGAGCTCTTTTTGCAAGAGCAAGTGGTTTACAGTAAGTACACATGACAGGTGTGTACACATAAGCTCACCTCACAGAAGTGTGCATGTGGCACACCTGTGAACACGTGCAGGTGTTACCAGGCTGCAGCCTGCAGGATGAGTAGTCTCTGGCTCCCCTGCAAGTTAGTGTGGCAGTCATTCTTCAGAAACCTTTTATGTAGCAGTGTGCTGCCTGAATCGTGGAATGGACCAATTAGGTGTGAGCTGTGGGTTGATTGATACCAGGACTCTACTTCTCACCACAAGTCAGTGGTAGCAGAGCTCTTCTTGTAAATTACACTTCCTGAATTCTGGAACAGGCTAAGATGGACCAATCAGGTGCAGGATTGAAAAATGGACAAATCAGACTGTGTGTGGGGAGCACCTTGAAAGTGAATATAAGTCAGGGTCCAAAGAGAACATTGGCATTGGATTGGGATTCAGAGCAGATTGGGATTCGGAACAACCTGGAGGAGCAGACAGAGAAGCAGCAGCCCAGAGGAAGAAGGGGTCCGAAGAAGCAGCAGAGGAAGAAGAGCTCCTGCAGGGGAAGAGGAGAAGACGGTTCCAGCCTTCAGGGAAAGGAGGGAAGCCTCCAGCAGCTGCCCTCTGAGAAAGGGACTGAAGGACTTTGCAGGGACTGGGACTCGGTCCTGGCTGTGACACTGACTGGAAGGAGCACAAAAAGCCCTGGGCCTGGTGTCTCAAAGAGCTGTTTGTTGGTGGAATAAACCAACAACTCACAAGAGCTGTAACACTGGAACACACTCTCTGCAGGCCCATACTGGTCATTGCTGCTGGACAGTGCTGCCTAGAACTGGTGACCAGTGACTGCCAACACTGATGCTGTCCGGATGAAGCAGCCAGCCTCAGTGGATACGTAAGTGTTCTTGTTTCCGCTGTTTGTAAATAAACCCCATGGTTGTTGTTCCTGTAGCCTGTGGTCCCTTGCAATTTTGCACACAGGTGAGAACCCATAGACAGTGACCTGTATCAGGCACTGTCCTCTGATAGACTATAGTTTCTGTTGCTATAGCCCTTAATTCTGGTTTGTGGCCTCTTTGCCTTTAGGGGCTTTTTGGGGGCTCTCTGGTCTCGTAGCCTCCTCCGTCTCCTGTTTCATAAGCACACCTGTGAGTAGCATGTTACACGAGCTGCACAAACACAGGCAGGCCTCATAGCCATGTGCTGCATGACACATGAGCACACAGATATGCTTCACAATTGTGTGTCCCATGACACAAATGTAGACAATGCCTTTACCAGCACTCGTGCAAGTCAACTTCCGTCCTGGTGACACGTGTGCTCACACAGCACACTAGGGAGCTGATCTGAACCCCCAGACAGGGCCTGTCAGAGCTGAGGGAGAAAGGGGCAGATGCAGAAAGATGTGGGCGCAGGAGCGAGGTGGGAGAACGTGTCCCTTATTGGATTGTGTGCCCTTTGCTACCTTCAGGGACATGCGTTGCTTTCAGGAGCGGTATAGGTTGAAGTGCTGAGCTGTCTGATGAGCTGCTGAACAGCAGACGCTCCTGGCTTCTGGTCCTCGGCATCAGCTGGGCGTCCGGCAACTCCTTCACAGCCTGAACCCCATGCTTCCCTGTGCACCTGCTCAGCCCTGCCTGGTGGAACCCCAGTCCTGGGACCCAGGACAAACCTCTCTTCCCATCTGGGACCTCCCTTCCTGATGCCCCCACACATCCCACACCCACTGGATGAGACAGTCACCCTGTCACCTGGCCACTACCCCTCTAAGTCCTTCTGTTGGTTGCTCTTGTCTCCAGCCCTGCCCCTAAACTCATTCTGCTTTCTTGTTTGAATGTGACCCCAACCTTTCCTTCTTCTGCTCAACACTCTCCAGTGTCTCCGCCGGTCACCCAAAGGGTCTCCACCCAGCCCTCACCCTCAGGGCACCCACGCCCCTCCTCTCCCAGCTCCCACCTTCAGGGCACCCATGTTCCTCCTCTCTCAGCCCCACCGCACCCATGCTGGCCCCCAAGGCTGTCCCTCCCCCCCACAGTCAGCCCAGTGACTGCACAGGTGCTCCCTCAAATTACTTAGACCTTTGCTGCCCCTCAGCAGAACCCGCAACATCCTCATTTAAAAGGACACCTTCCTTCAGAAGTCTCCCCTTTCCTGTTTTATTATTTCCACCACACCTCACCTTCTAACAGTCACACCGCGTTCATTTTTTTAATACAATTGTACTGATTGATAGGACCACCCACCTGTCAAGGTGTATCCTGGCCTCCCCGTGTGTCTCAGCCTCTGCTCACCTGCCCACAGGTCTAGACTGGGCAGGTGTCGCCACCCCCTCCCCCAACAGCAGCCACTGAGTGTTTCAGAGTCTAGAAGTCTTTTGCTTGTTGCAGAAGATGATGAGCAGAGTGCTGGGGTGCGTGGCCATCACCCGGACGTGCTTTTTTTCACCCCGGAGTCAAAAACCAAAATCAAGAATAACATGAGTTGAGAGAGGCAGAAATGGTTCAAGGGTATTGGCTGGCCAGGAGGATAAACTTTTAGTAAAGTTAAATATACAGGTTTTATTTTTCAGAGTCACCACAAAAAAGAGAGCAACAACATGTTGAACTCATAGAAGGGAGAACTGGAACGAGGAGATAATGTACCCCTGACAAGTCACGTTCAAATAACGTGTTTATTCTTTTTTTATCCCAGTTCCTTGTTAGGAAATGGATCTTCACCCCAGGTGGTAGTATTCAAGGAACGTTGACTCTGTGCATATTAGCCTATTTCATACATTAATCCATTTTGTATCAATAATTCTTTAATCATTCAAGTGTTTCCATCTACAGATTCAAGCATGGCTGCCTGACATGGCTGGATCTATACCGCCCTCAGCAGAGGCAGAGCCCAGCTTAACATCTGGGGGTTTCTCAGGGGAAGCAAGTCCCCACCGCCATGTCTCAGAGAGCTGCCATCTGGGTGCCCACCCAGGCTTCTCCAGCATCAACCCCACTGCTGCCCTCAGCTTCCGCATGCCCCCACTCTTTCCCCTGCACCAGCAGCAAGGGCTCCCCAGCACCTGCAATTCTCTGTGTCCTTTCTCCTGGCCCTGAATGGCAGGCTTACAACGCAGACACAAGCGCTAGTGCTGTGGGGTATCGACCGGGACCCTCTCAGGAGCCCGTGAGAGTCTCACCTGAAGGCTTTATCCTCTTAAACCGACAGCCCTTGGTGAGGAACCTGCTGACCGTGGACGAGGCTGGAGCTGCCATTTCCATTCTGACTCAGCCCGGAGGCCAGAGGGACTCAGCTCCCGCTGGACACAGCAAGAAGACAGTGTCCACCTTTCAGTGGCAGAAGCAGTGCCTGTTTCACTTGCTGAGTCAGCAAACACTGAACACTGATTGATTCTAGTTAACAGTGAAGTGCCAGAGGGTGTAGAAGGAACAGGGCGATGATGCCCCCAACCTCACAGAACCTATTTTCAAGCACAGACATCCATTCCAGATGTCTGGAATAGATGTTTGGAATAGAAGGGAAGTGGCATCCCGGCATCAGCACAGGCCTGGCGGAACCCAGCGAGCGGCCAGATGACCAGGAATCCGAAGTGGCTGCCCCATGGGAGAAATAGCTCCAGAGGGTTGGGTGACATTCAAGACGCGCACTGCATATTTTAATGTGTTTAGCAGCGGATATGGTCTCTCCCCATGCATTAAGCTGCAACTTCTAGTTCCCTAACTGTTTCTGTCAGAAGAGGACAGCCACCTTTGGCCTGGAAGGCGCACCCCTCAGGGCCCAGGTGGTGGGGAGGCTGCTGCAGCTGCAGCTGTGGGGCAGGACCACCTGTGTTCCTCCACTGGCCTGAGGTTGGATGTTGCTTCCTCTCTCAGCAGCACCAACCCTTCTGCTGGGTTCCCCGTGCTTCCCACATGAGGACCCCTGCAAGCCAGGTCTCTCTCCCGTTCTGCCGCCTTTCACACACAGAGAGAAGGAAGCAAGATATCAGAGGCCGCTCAGCCAGTCTGGAAAGTTCTCTGGAACAGCCTGTAGCCTGGACAGACAGCCAAGGCCCTGGAAATCTAACCAGTCTCCAACCTCCCTGCAGCCTTTCAGTTCTGGGTAGGGGAGGTGGGGTGGGGGGAGCGGGCTGGTGTCTGCCTCCTGCCCCATCCTGTGAGCACCCAACTCAGCCTTAGCCCTCTTGTTAGGGGGGAAGACCCTCCTGAATGGATTATACAAATAGGTTATGAACTACGACCCCCATTCCAGACCTACAAGAGCCAAGGACTACAAATCCCATAAGGTCATTATCGAAGAGCAGATCACTGGGACCTGAGGGTGGAGTTGAGCAGCTAGGCTGAGTATAAAAGCAGATACCTGGGCCTTAGGGCTCTCTCTTTTCCTTGGGAGCCAGCTCTCAGCGCACCATTGGGTTCCAGCTCCAAGGAACTGGTAGGATATTTACGGATCTGTATCCCTCTCTTCCCCTTGTGTTATTCACTACGCTATTTCCCCTTCTCTCGTAAATAAAACCCTTTATTAACCTTGGTTGTGTGTGCCTGCAGTTGGGGCATTATAAGTGCCGTTCGAGCGCGCGGGTGAGGACCCAGTCAGGCAAACCCATTTTATATTAGGGTTGCCCTGTAACACTCTGAAGCATTTTCCTGGGCCAGAAGACAGCTCCCCTCCCTTCTCCAGCCTCTCCCTTCTTGACCTCCCACCTGCCTATCTTCCCAGAACTTCTTAGGCTCTGGAATCTTTCTGCAGCTAGCCTTCCACGCCCTTTTGAGGCCCCCACATCATTCCAGGCATCCAAGCAGCCTCGCCCTTGCCTCCTACCAGGCCACCCGCAGCTAGAGACCTCACTTCTGCCCTCGCTGCCGCCCAGCAAGCCCTGGCTCTGGAGGCTCTAACATGCAGAACTGTGTGGTCATGGGCCTACCACCACCTCCTGGGTCACACATTGAGATTTTTCTGGGTCTCTAGGACTTAGTGTAAAGTAGAGCAGAAGCACACAAACACATTTGGCTAGGAACGAAGACAAGCGTTTCTCTATAAAATTAGTGAGGATGCTTTGCGGTTAATGACAACCAGGGTTCAGGTGCACCCTGGGGCACTTGGATCCAGCAGTCAGAGTATATATCAGAGCCTAAAGCATACCCCTTCACCAGCCCCCTGACCCAGAGATGTTGCCCTGAGGGAGTAACCATACAAGCCACAGATGCCTCAAGCCCCATGCCTAGTGGCCTCGTGACTGTTTCGTCTCTAAACTTGGAAACAGTCGTGAGCAACAGTATGAGCCTGAAAAGTCATTTATTCTATACCCTCCCGGTGAAATACTACATGGACACAAAAAATGGCTTTGTAGCCAGTAAGGGAGACGTTTTCTTCACTGTATTAAATGAAGATGCAGATCTTAAGGTACATCCCATAGGAGATTATTAGGTTTTCAGTACTTTTGTGCAGAATATAAAAAGATTGAAAGTGTATGAGACCAAAGTACTTAACAGGGTAATTTTTATTTTATTTTACGCATGTGTTTTCTTCTTTAGAGTTTGAATGCCATCCTTTGTTTAATAAGAAAAAGATAAATATCTTTAAATGGCTGGCATTGAAGTAAAAATTTAAATATCAATCAAACACCATTGTTGTGACCTGGGACCTTCCTCCCCACAACTGTTGCTTGTAAATCCCAGGGAGGAATTCAGATCTTGAGCTATTTCTGGCCTGGGTAGGGGTGTATCTTCTCTCTGTGGAAGGCTGGGTGTGGGCTCCCTGGAATCCTGAGGCCCAGATCTCACTCATGCAGCCCCCCCATGGCACAGAGGCCAGGTCACATTGAGACAGGAATTTCAAACATGAGTTACTTCTGTTGTTGTGTGTCTGGTTTCCTAAACTCCAACTTGGCTGCTCCAGTCACCCCGACCCTTCCAGGGTCTCACCCGCTCCGTGTGGAGGAGCAAAAGAACAAATGGATATTTGGAGGGGTTTCACCTGATGCTGACAACAAACCTTAATGGAGGCTCACCTGTGTCTCAGAATGGCCATCAGAAGGTGAGAGAACACAGGAACAAAACTGGGGATCTGAGTTTGGAGCCAGGGGGTGGGAGAAGAGGTAGGTGTCAGGGAGAGGGGCTGGCAAAACAAAACCCCAAGCCCATGTCCATCTGCGCTGGAGGTGGGGCTCTGCTTGGCACTTCCCCTCGTCCTCACAAAACTCGAATTAAGAATTAACTCACTAAGGGAAGGGTCTCCATCTCTCCAGGAGCCTTGCCAAAGCCTCAGGGCCCACAGAAAAAGTCACCTGCATGGGCCGGGCTGAGTGGTGCCCAGTTCATCGGGACAGTGGCAAGAGCAGTGAGGGCTGATCCTCAAAACTGAGGGGAGAGGGGGGCAGTGAAGTGGCTTCAGTGATATACCCAGCCCTGAACATGACCGTGACTGTGCTCTAGCTGATCACATGCCTGCGTCCATCCCCACAGTGTGACACAGACACGGGCAAAGGCCCAGGTACAGGAGAGATCCACAGCTGTAGATGCTGAGGAGATGCTTGGGAGGAGGTGCTGCAGGTGAGGAGGTGCTGTAGATGGAGGTGTAGCTACACAGGCACTGCGGATGATGAAGATAGACACAGACCCAGGTGGAGACAGGCTGTCTTTTCTCGTTAGCACCGAACTTGTGTAGTTCCTCAAGGAGATGTCAAGTCTTTGCCATCCCCTTCATGAAGCCCCAACTACTGAGGAGACAAGTATCAGGGTTTGTGTGAGTAATATTTTCTCTGCCACGTAGGAAACCTCCTCTGTGCCAGGCCAGCTGGGTGACCGGCATGGGCCTCCCTGATCCTTACCACAGTCCTCAGCGGGCGATGTCACCCCCATGCTATCATTTGGGAAACTGAGTCAAAAGGAGGTAGGAAGCCACCCCCACAAGGCAGCTAATAAGGGGGAGTTCTGATACCAGGTCTGCTCTGAGTACAAATCCAGGACCCTGTGATGCTCTCACAAGCCGAAGTTCTGAGGCCTGTCAAAGTAGATCCCATGTTACTTCTTGAATCCCCAACCAAACAGCCATTGGCAAAGAAATACTAGGAAAAAGTCCCTAGCCCAACAATTCCTGCTCAAAGAGCCATGAAGGCTAGACCTCTCACGCTCATGGAACAACCCAGAAACATTAGTCCAGTGGATTGTCCAATGTTCTAGAGGTGCCCGGAGCAGGCACAACATTGCAGCACAATTTCCTGACACCTGTGGGGTCAGGCTCCCCAGAGGGTCAGACGGGCTTTTCTCAGCAGACCCAGAGCTGGTCTCTCCACCTGGCAGAGGGAACCAGAGGCTCATGGGAGCCCAGGAGCCAGGAGGTCCAGCACCCGTACTGGAGGGACTCACATGGTTTGGGATGAGAGCAGTGAGGGGAGGTGAGGAGAAGCTCTGTCTTTGCTGGGTTCCCCCTTCAGGGAAGAGGAAGCCTGGCTAGAGCCCCTGCCTTTCCCAGGGGAGCAGCTGTGACCCAAGAGAGAGTGTGGGGGTGGGGGGAGATGGTGTCTCGTCAGAGGGTGTGTCTCCTCTCTCTATCAGAGTGTCCTCTGTACTCTCAGCTGAGGCCACAGTGTGCCCTCCTGGTCTGTCCTGTGGAGTCCCCCTCTGTCCTTGATGCCCAGTCCTGAAATGTAGGGCAGAGTCACCTGCCTGCCCATTGCTCTTTAGAACTTACAACCTCAAGGGTCCTCCGTACGGATGTAATTAACTGGCTGTCTCCTTTGCTCCCCCAATGTGAGGTTGCTTTGACGACTCATCCAGCCCAGAAGAACCTGGAGGGGTGGGGGGCAATTTTCCCTGCATCCAACATACCCCTTCCGTTGTTCACCCCAGGGAGTAGGGAGGCCCCAGTGTCGGTGCCCTCCGTGCCCACACGCAACTCCCCTGCAGTCAGCCTCGAACATTCATTAGGTTCCACATCTACAAATAACATTTCACATCCCTTCACAGCAACTACCTCTCCTGAAAGAAAAGAAAACTACAAAGAATTTGGAGACCGCTCTGCAGCGACTGTAAATTCCCATTGAAGTATTAACACAATCTATTAGGTCGCATTAGAGTCAATTGTGCAGAAGGAGAAAACCTATTCAACAACATTATTTAATGGCATTTTGATGTGCGCTTTGCAAGACACAATGATGGATGCAAGGAGGGGGAAATGAGCGGTGTGGGGAACAGCAGCCCTCCTGCGCCGCCTCCTTCCCAGGCTTAAATGAGCTCAGCGCTCATGAACGATTTGCCTTGACACTGGAATCCAATTGGAGTCTGGAATTACTGTAACTGTTTTCGGCTTGGGTGATTTAATCAGCAAATCTTCAGTTGTGTAATATGCATGTACCGCGCTGACGCCGGCCCCAGCAGCCTGATTTATACGCGCTGCTTGCCGACAGCCGCCGAGGGCTCCACGCAGCATCTGGTTGCTGCATCTTTCCCAGGCGGATCGTGGTCGTACGTCAGAACAACTGTCGTTGGGGCTTGATCTCGACAAACCCAAACAAGGAGACACACACAAGGCACAATCCAGGGCGAAGGCTTCGTTTTATGGACTTTTAAGGTCTGAAATCAACCATTTACTCACTTAACAAGTGATCTGGTGTCCAGGCACCATGTGGCCTGGAGAAGGAAGGGTAGGAGGTGAGGGGGATGAGGCATGACCAGGACCTGGGCCCGTGGGCATGGCCCAGTGTCAGGTTACGTGGCTCAGGGGAGACGCTCTCAGAAGTGATGCCTTGAGCTCTATGCTCCCCAGTTACCACTGGGATGTGGTTTCCACAAGCTGTGTGGTGGGAGGAGGCCTGAAAAATATCTGGAGAACTTATTGGTATAAGGTCGTTGTATCGGCCTGGCTGGCCGAGCCCCTGCTTCTCATCCCAGCAGGTGCAAGGCCCTAGGGCTGGCCTGGGAAGCAAGGGAGCAGGGCCGGTGGGGGCCGCTGTCATGGTTTCCAGGCAACACTCACACTTTAGGGGAACATGGGCAAGGCCTGGCCGAACACTGAAGGAAGTGAGGCTTGAAGGAGAGACATCCTGCTGACTTAACCCCTCCACGCCCCCCCCCACCACTTTGATAGAAGGTTCTCCAGGCTTCTGGAGAGTAGCGTGGAGTGGGAGGGGACGCAGTTGCTGGGACTCCAGGAGCAACAGCACCAAAGCAGGTGAACTTTCCAAGGTGATTTGGGGTGCCAGGGCTTCAGCCAGCACTGGTGGCTGACACAGCACAAGCCAGCTTGTGTCAGTGTGACCCACAGGGGCAGGAAGACCACCCTGTGGAATGCACAGAATAGAGCTGTTCCCCAAGAGCCTGGGAAAGCCCAACCGGTGCTGCATCTGTCAGATGCCGCAAGAACAGTGCTGCCCAGGGTGGTCTCTGTGAGGAGCGAGGCCAGAGCCCGGGGCACCTTCCCCCATGACCACACCCTACATCCCACAACCTGGACCCCAAGGATCCCCACTGTTGAGTATGGTGGCTGCCGCGGGGGTTCACTCAACCCCAAATGGTGCTAAATGACAGAAAAACAAAGAGAGATTGGTTTTCTTTACATCTTGTCACAGACTGAGATGACTCTGGCATCTGAGGACTAATTCCCAGGAAAGCAAACAATTTAAAGTTACAAGTCCATTCTCCATCCCAAGCCTTAAAGTAAGCGCTGTGTCATAAAATACTTGTAAACTCATCTGTGGAAGATGTAACATGTCCTACCGTCCCTATAACATCTGGCAAAAAGCAAGAAAACAAGGGGAACAAATTGCAGTGTCTTCACAGGGGGCACTGCGCCTGGTAGTACCTGGCTTTGCCAGCACAGCCCATGGTGGGAATGGTGAGGGGGACTTAGCCCCGATGAGAATCAATTTCCTCTGAAATAGAAATAACAAAAACGTCTTTCTGGAAGATGTCATTTTGGAAGAGCTCATTCTAACCTGCACAGAATTTTACCTAACAATTATAACATTCATTAAACAATGGTTTCTTTCCTAGAAAGCTGTGACTGATGTGAGCCAGCTAGTGAGGCTACTTATTAGCATGACACCTGCCAGGGCTGGTCCAGAAACCCCAGGTAAAGTTCGGTAGTGATGATGAAAGATCGCTCCAAATCTTCCACCTTCACGTGATAAAGAGCACTAGGAGGTTTTCTGGGCTGGCAGGTTCTCTGTTGTAAATGTACCGTGCGGAAGATTTGCTGAAGCAAAAAGCAGACATGCAAGAGAATCTGTAAATGCGTCCATCTGGGGTGAATGGGGGCTGGTCTTAATTAGTGGGGGGGGGTTGCAGACTAGGGAGGACTTCTCTGGTCTTGAACACTTTATTTCCTTTAAATAAGCATGCCTGGTGCTTTTCGAGTTCTGTGTGAGGGAAGATGGCAGAGGTGTGGGTGGGAGTCCTGGCCTCCAGGCTCAGGCTCCCACAGGTGACTGCAACTGAACCTCAAAATCGTGCAAATCCCACCAAGGAGACCCGTGTGTGTCCTCAGCCCATATCTGCATTTACAAAGAGCCAATGATTAAATTGCTTCTCTGAATCAAATGTGCCCAGCTTCCTGCGGGCGCTGGGTGGGCTCTGGAACACGGCCAGCGCTGCTGCTCTTTCTCCACAGTCTGAATGTCATTAAGTGGCCGGGCCTCTTGACACGCTGTGGGAAGTGAGGGCTGGCCACAGGGTCCTGCGGTGGTGGTGGGGGAAGGCCTGAGGACCAGGTTCCCGGAAGAGCCAACGCCCCAGTGATTCAGGAGGGGTCAGAAAACGGGCAGAGAGCCCCGTCTCTCCCCACACGGGGAGGTCTCTTCCTCCTCTGCCTCCGGAGGTGATGCCAACCAGTGGCTCCTTTGATCGTGAACTCTGTTGGTTGACTCCTGAGGAAGTGCTTAAGGCCCACGAAGCATCCGCAGGAGCAGACAGCAGTCATTCCTTAGTACCTCCCGCCCCGCCTCGGCCCCACCCAGCTGCCAGGGGCTTGTGCATGCGCGCAGGGGCAGGGACCGGATGCAGGGGCCAGCCTAGCACCCTCGCCGCTTCAAGCTGGGGATGAACCTTCTCCTGTCCTCTGAGCGCCTCAAGGGCAGCGCCGCCTTCTCCGCCCACGCCCCGCGTCTCGGTAACCAAGACCCTTTTCGGCGCAGAACCCTCGGCCGCTGGAGCATGAACACGGAACGGCGGGGTCTCATGGGCAGGGAACAAAATAAAGGAGCACAAGACAGAGGCCTGCTGGGACTTGCAAGAGAAGAAAAGAAAACCAATTTTTAACAAGAAACTCCTAAGGTCTGCTGGAGCCTCGCTGCCCCGGCCACACCCCTGCCTCGTCGCACCCCTGCCTGCCCTCTAAAACCACGAGCCGCTGAGGGTTGGACTGCGCCCTTGGGTCTGGTCCGACTCTGCGTTCAGCCTGAAGAACACGAGTGGCTCTCCCTGTGCTCCACGCGGTCAACACTGTCACCTCGAAGTCCACACGTGGCACTCAGTTACAGCCGGGAGCAGAAAGAGAGTGTGGCAACTAATACTTAACTGTCATTGGAATTCGCGTTTTGTTCATTGATGCAGTGAGAAAACCACACCCAAGAATGTAAGATGACATGGGGGCGAGCGCTGGGGGAGGAGGGCACGGGCCGCAGGCAGAGACCAGGGAGAGTCCAGTCTCTGCCCTCCCAGAGCCACCCTCTGGGAAGGGACTCTGAATTGTCACTGCCACGTAACTCTCATGCTGTGTAAAATGTTGAGCTTGGGAGTCCCTCACCTATTTCTGACAAGTATCCCCTTAAACTGAACAAAGTCCCTTTCCCAGCTTCTCCATCTGCTGATGTCCTGCTATCCCCAAGACCAAGGTTCAGCACTGGGTGCTTCCTGTGGTCTTTCTCAGTACCTGGGCTGGGCCCACCTGGGGAAGCCCTGGGCAGCTGTCTGCAGCCCTGACTGTCCCTCTAGATTATGAAACCCTTGAGGATAGAAACCACGCTTTTTAAAGTGTTTTGTGCTCTAGTGAGGAGACAGTGAACACAGAGATGGTCAATGGACTCTGGTCAAAATGAACTGATGTAGATGCCAGAGCCAGGCTGGCCAGGCCCGGAATACACCCTGTGACCTGCAGGACCCAAGAAAGTGTCTGTCCCCAGAATTCACAGGGCTTAGATGGGATCCCTAGGCCTCACCAGTCCTCGCCAGTCCTCGCCAGGCCTTGCCAGGCCTCGCCAGTCCTTGCCAGGCCTCGCCAGTCCTTGCCAGGCCTCACCAGTCCTCGCCAGTCCTCGCCAGGCCTTGCCAGGCCTCTTGATGACTCAGTGGGGAAAACCCAGAGTGTAATTAATGAAGAGGCAGCCCTGAACCTTTCCTTTCTGTTCAGTTCTTTAAACGTTAGCTTTGTTCAGTGTGGTTAATAACACAACAAAACCCTGTGAGATCTTGAACACGCCTTGTGGTGACTTGGACATGGACACTGAGACGGATACCCCCACCTAGTTAATTGGCATACCCACCACCTCACGCAGGTGTCTGTGTGTGTGTGGAGATCCTCCAGCAAACTTGGACCACGTGTGGCAGCTAATGTCTCTGCAGTCAGCCTCCAGGCCCTGTGTCCCAGAGATGACAGCTTGTACCCTTCCACCCACCCTACCCTCCTCTCCTGCCCCACCCCAGCTTCTGGGGCCACTCTGCTTCTGAGTTTGACTCACAGGTTTGTTCGTTCCGTTTTCAGAAGTGCGGGGCCATGCTGTGTCTGCTTGAAGGCCACGCAGGCGCTGCAAATGGCTGGTTTCTCACTGCTGAATAATATTCTATTGTGTGTAGATGATCGATGAGAGATGGATGATTGGTAGAGAACAGCTAGGAGAGGATACACAGACAGATGATAAGTAGGCAGATGAGAGACAGGCAGGCAGACAGATGCCATTTCCCTTATCCGTTCGTTATCTCCCTATCTTGGATACTTTTCTTTGTCTTTTCTCTCACTCCGACATCGCACTGTTTAGGGAGGTCTAAATGCTAACTGACAACATACAGAATTCAGAGCATCATTCTTTAAAGAGATTGCATTTGGGTTCTTGCAGGAAACTACACTTTGTCCATAAAAATCGTATCAGAAATAGAGTATGAGACCACAGGAGACTTACTGACTGTAGTCTCCACATGCCAGTCCGCCATCATTGTACTGTGGACAGAAATATAGACCAGATGCTCCTGGGGAGGAGGGAGATGGGGTAGCTAGGCGCGTCTTGAGAACAGGGGATGCCTCAAAAGAGAAAATGACCAAAACCAGACATGTAAAAATAACTCTTAAAATTCACCAAGAGAAGACTGGGTAGATAGGCGTGGTGTGAAATTGAGACATTCACACCATTTCTGTCCCCAAGGCCCCAATCTTTGCATTCTGGCCATTTCTGGAGAGTTCTGCAGTAGCTCCCTGATCACCAGAGAGAGCGAAGGATGTGTCAGCCGCTCTGTGACTCAGGTGGCCCATGTCTCGGGGACCCCTATCCCTTCAGGGGACTCTGGTATTTGTGGGGAGAGGCTGCAGCCATGTTCTTGTGCCCATTCTGGAGGGCATGAGGGCAGAGATGGCGCCCTGTCAGGCCATGCTGAAGCCAGTCTTCACAGCAGTGTCCTCAGGGGACAGACCCTCAAGGAATCCCCTCCTGTCTCAGCACTGGGACAGTGCACTCAGAATTGTCACCCACTTTGCTTTTGTGTGGTGAGGTTCCCTGGGCATGGTTAATGAAGCCCAGTGTCCAGTCTTTGGTGAAAGAGCCCTCACAGAGCACATTCTAGGAACAAGCCTTAACAACTGGGTTAGGAACAAGCCTTAACAACTGGGTTACTGGCTTATTCTGACCTAATTTTTCCTTTGTGCATCATTTCTCACACTGACTTCATTCTGTTGCTCTACACATTTTTCTATGTCTTCTGAACTCCATTTTGAACATATTTATAAAGATCCAGCATTATGATTTAGGGGGAGTGCCCCCAGAAGGCAAGGGGTTCATGAAGAGGCAATGCAGGTTGGCCTGGGAAGGTGGCTGGCAGGCAGGCATCTGTGCCCCTGCTCCCACCCCCCAGCTCTGCCTCCAGAGTCCCACTTGGTCCTCTGCAGGCAGAGGCCACAGTCTCACGACACACCTGGCTTCTTGCCACCCACACCTGCAGCGCCTGTAGCGCACACCTGACCAGCCAGGCCGGGCCGAGGCAGGAGGACAGGCTGCAGGCTGGGCAGGTCTAGCACCAGGGTGACCCCAGGCTGCCTGCCAGGAGGGTGTCACTCCGGGGTCTGGGGAGGAGCAGCTGGCAGAAGGGAAAGCAGACGCAGCAGCCGCCGTTTAATAAAGGGGGTCTCTGGGGAGCCCAGGCAGGCTGGCAGGTGGCTGGGGAGCCCAGGGAAGGAGAAGGGGAGCTTGCTGTCTGAAAGAGCAGCTGAGAGGAAGACAGAAGAGGGCAGAGGGGTGTGCAGAGAGGAAACTCACACCCCTCAGTGGGGCCGAATACCCTGGGAGCTTCCAGGAATAGGAAGGACCCCCACAAAAGCCCCTGGATTGGGTGCCCCCAGGAAAGGCGCTGGGCCTGCATGCCTCATGCATGGCAGTGGGGACAGGTCTGCTCAGAAGAGAGAAAACAAGGGTGCACAGAACTTGTTTCTGGAATCGGCTGCCTCACTTCAGCGAGTGCCCCCAGGCTTCCTGTGTTGGAAGCCCTTCAAAAGGTGTTCGTGCCAGCACAAACACCTGGGGCAGTGAGGTGATGGCTTTGCAGCCGCCTGTGGCCTTAGGTGAAGCTCTTCACCTGGGCGGTGCATGGAGGAGCAGGTGGAGCACGGGCCGGGTGCTCTCCAGATTGATGCCCTGGTGCTGAAAATAGCGCTAATGAATGCAGGCACACACCCTGCCAGGTCTGGACAAGGGGCAGATTCAGAAAGGGGGTGGAGGAGGAGAGGCTGGCCACGCCTCCCCAATAGGAGCTATTTACTGCCTGTCCCAGCGAGATGTCACTTAGCCAGCAGCTGGACCTCGTGTCCTCCAGGCCGTCAGGTCATCCACTCTGCAGAGGACTTGCATTTGTCCCAGGAAGACCTGCCTGGGGTCCAAGGCCTCATTAACAGCCATGTGATGGGAAGCATTTATTCTTTTTAAAAAAGATTTATTTATGTATGCACACAAGAGCTGGGAGCAGGCCAGAGGTGCCAGGGGTGAGAGGATTCAACAGAGACAGCATGGGGAGCAGAACAGGCAGACTGACTGAAACACACTGCTGAGGGGAGCAGCCGGCGAGGCAGGAGAGGTCTGCTGCGCCGTGTGGGTCCCCTCCCTGGCCGGGGATCAAACCCGCACTGCTGTACCGGGGACACTTAGTGCGGCGCTCAATGTGCTGCACCACCAGGGAGGCCCTGAAGTATTTATTCTTTAAAGCAATTTTCCGTTTAAAGAAGTGATTCTGAAATGCCAGAATAGGACATTGTGCTTTATTTATTTGGACTGGGGACCAGTCAAAGCCTGGGCTGATGAGTGGTGAATACTAAGGTGAACTGGATGGAGGGTACAGCAGGAGGGGCTGCTGCCGAGGGAAAGCAGGCTGGACATGGCTCGTGCCCAGGGCTTCAGTGACAGGACCCACCCAGACATCACCCACTGAGCCCTACCACTCCATCCTCCCCAGGAGGGCTCTGGAACACTCTGTTGGGTCCTGCTCACACGTTTCTGTTAAAAACTTCAGAAAAGAACAAAAGGCTTCAACCCTGTGTCTGCAAGTGCAACAGAATGGACCAATACACCATTTATCGGTATACTGTGTGTTAACACTTATTTTTGTCTGGTGTGTTTAGATGCACAGAGAAGTCATCCCATCTCAAAATCAGCTGGCTGGAGGTGGAATTAGCACATACACAGGTGTGTGACACATGCACATGCATGTCAGTTGCCTTCTGTAGTGTGGAATGGGGCTCCTGGGGTGAAGGACATGGAGCAGTCCTTTGTGCTCCTATGCCATGTTACATTTTATGATCCCATTAAAGCAGCTGTCACCTGGGGTCTACAAAACACCTAGAGAGAGACAAGGTTTTATCACTGCCATTCATCGTAGATAAGGAGTCACAAGGCAATGGTGCAACCTTCCACAGTCAACTTCCTGTTCTGGGTCAAGGCGGCTGAGAAGGGATGATGTCTGGACATCTAGCCCCTCTCTTTGGAGATGAGCGACCTCTGCCTTGCACAGTGGAAAGTACTCTAAAGTGATTCTCAAAGACACTTATTATGCCAAAATGTCTGTGTAGCATCTCCCCCTAAGAGCCACCTCCTTGCTTAACACACAACACTGAAGTCCCACCTGTGTGTCCTCCATAGGAGATGGGCCTTGCATGCGCATCTTGTGTCCTCCCCTTTCATCCTCAGCAGATGAAGCTGACGCATGCAGGTGCTGGTTCCCTGTGTGTCCCGCTGATGTACCTCATTGGTGACCCAAGTATGGTGGCTGGGACAGCCTGGACAGTTAACAAACACCCTAAATGCACAGCTGACTGCAGGGTGAGGGGTGTGGGCCTCCCTGGCTGCAGGTGCCAAGGCCAAAGGTGCTGGGTATGGCTTCCCTGAAAAGGTAGGTGGGGGGTCACTCTGTGTCCAGAGGGGCGTGCCTCCTCTGCTCAGGGAAACTCGGATTTGGCTTCAGTGGATGGCTGCAGCAGAAGGAAGCCACTGCAATAAGACTGGACACAAAATTCGGGGACCCTGCCTTTCCAGCACAGGTGGGGTCTTCCTCCAATCAAAAGGAACCCCAGATAATACAAGGTCATGCTGAGCCTCTGATCTACAGCCCTGCACTGTGGCGACCATATGTACAAGGATGACAACATCATTCTCCCAACACCCGACCTGGTGGAGCTTGTTAGAAGCGTGGGTGCCAGGAGCGCTCTTGGCTACATGGCTGAATGTCTTATCCAGGGCAAGATCTAAAATAAAAGAAATAAGTTGAAGTTGAATTAATGAAAATAAGGCTTGCTTAATTTGCAAAAGAAATCAAGTCTAAGGCACCCCTGGTGGGAAGGACCAGTGTGAATGTGGGACCAGTGTCAACCCCTGGAGCCCCTGCAGCTTCGTGTATGGGTGTGTGTGAGCAAGTCCTTGTCCTGGACTCGTGGTGCACCATGAGGCCCATGGGGCTGGGCAGGCAGAGGGCACGCAACCCGTGTGGGTACCCATGGCACACGTTCCATGCTGGAAGGACAGGTCTTGTCTTTGTGTGGGTGCAGGACCTGACCATTTGGGTGTCTGCTGAAGTTCTAGGAGGTGCTGGGGAAAGTCTGAGTGTACAGGGTGGTAAGAGATGAGCAGGAGGGAAGGCTCGGGATGACGGAGGAAGAGAACCAACGAGCTTCCAGGAGTGTTTGAACAAACAAGGAAATTCATTCACTCCACAGATGTTTACAGCTACATGTGCTGGGAACTGTTTGAGGCTTTGGAGAAAGAAAGATCCCACTGCTAACTGCAGTGCTGACACTGGGGCAATGGGTGCCACTCAGACACCTGCTACCACATGAACATCACAACAACTCTGGGCGAGGGGTCGGGGTGGCACTACCGGATGTTCTGCAAGTGAGAAGCCTGGGATGCAGGAGAGGTCAGAGACTTGCTCAAAGCCATGGTTGAATGAATGAGAAGATAGCCTGGGTGATAGTTCTGTGAAAGACACACCCAAAATATACAAGAAAGCTCAAAACACAATAAAAATGAAAATTAACAACCTAATTTAAAAATGGGCACTAGGGCCCTCCCTGGTGGCGCAGAGGGTTAAGCAGTGCACTATGAGGAAACTACAGCCATTGCCACATGAGTTCGATCCCTGCCCCCGGCCAGGGAGGGGACCCACATGGCGCAACAGACCTCTCCTGCCTCGTCTGCTGCTCCCTTCAGCTGTGTGTTTCGGTCAGTCTGCCTGTTCTGCTCCCCACTCTGTCTGGTGAATCCTCTCACCTCCCTGGACTCCTGCCTGTACCCCAGCTCTTGTGTGCATAAATAAATAAAAATATTTCTAAAATGGACACTAGACCTGGATAGACACTTCACAAAGATGCCTGATGGCAAGTGAGACTAGGGAGAGATACTCCACACCAGATGTCACCGAGGAAATGCAAATTAAAACAACCTGGACACATCACTACGCATCTGTAAGAATGACCACTAAGTGCTGAAAGGATGTGGAGCAACAGGGAGTCTCATTGCTGTTGAAAATGTAAACAGATGAGGTCATTTTGTAAGACATCTTGGGATTTTCTTACAAAACTTAAGATACTCTTTCCATCTGAACCAGCAATTATATTCATAGGTATTTACTCAAAACAACTGAAAACTTATAGCCGCTCAAAAATCTCTTTGTGATTGTCATAGCAGTTTCATTTATAATTGTCAAAACTCAGAAACAACCACGATGCCTTTCAGTAGGTGAATGGATAAACTGCAGTCCATCAAGACAGTGGAATATTATATAGCACTAAAAAGAGATGAGCTAGAATTGAAAAGACACGGGACAATCTTATATGAATATGGCTAAATGAAAGAAGTCAGTTCAAAAGGTGATACATCGTATGATTCCAACTCTATCACATCTTGGGAAAAAAGCAAAAGTGGACACTGAAAAAAAGATCAGAGGTTGCAGGGACTGGGATGGGGGGAGAGAGTAGGTGGAACAGAAAGGAATTTTAGGTTAGTAAAACTGCTCTGGAAGACACAATAATGATGACCACTTGTCATCATTTCAAACCCATAAAATGTACACCCAGAGTGGGTGTACATAAGCTCTAGACTCTGGCTGACACACATGTATTCAGGTAGGTTTGTTGTTTATAAGCAAGCACCCCTCGGAGCAAGGCATCCCTAATGGGGAGGCTGTGGTTTCTGTGTGTGAGTGGGTACTGGTGGTAGATGGGAAATCTCTGTGTCTTCTGCGCATTTTTTTTTCTGTGTATGAACTTCAAGCTACTCTTAAAAGTATTTTTAAAAATACATGACTCATACAAATAATAAAGACATGGATGTCAAAGGCAGCAGGTTTGTTGAATTGTTTCCTTATCATTAAATAAAAATCAAAGGTGACACATTGAAGGCAACCAAAAATGAAGATGACAGGAAGAAAGTGGAACCAGAATTTTCAATCCAGCCAAGAGTCTTGGCTCTCAACACCAAAGCCAGTGTTTTCCAAACATCTATGCTATCTCACTCATAAGCCAATGAGGAAGAGCAGTGGGAGAGAGATATTGACTCGTGACACTTGTGGTTTCTGCTCCTTGTGTGCGTGAGCGCTCGAAGTCAGGATGTAATGTGGAGGGCATTGCAGAGCCACCCTACCCTACTCACCACTTTCCCGGGGCATACTCTGGCTGGGTGATTCAGAATAAATTCAGAATACATAACCAAAAGGTTATTTTAGCTACTGAACTGTGTTCTGAAGAGCCAGCCAAGAAACCATATCCCTGGTGTGTGCTGGGGGTGGGCATCAGAGGCCCAGGAGGCCTGGAACATTCCTTCTGAGGGCCAACAAAGGGCTCACAGTCGAAGAGCAGGCAAGTGTTCAAAAACAGGAGACCCACACCATTGTGAGAAAAATGAGCGAACTGTACTGCACAGGCCTGGTGGGATGCAAAGTCCCTGTGGGGGATACCTTGCTCAGATGGCTCCCACAGTTCTGGTTCAGTCCACATGGACCATGTGACAAGTTTCAGCATGATAGGAAACATGCAAGAGTTGCAGTGAAGGGCTGGGGTGCATGGCGGGGAGGGGGGTAAGACAGTGATTTCAGTCTATACCCACCACCCCCCGAGGGATGTTCCGGGTGTCCTTTAGACTGGAGAGGTTCAGGTTCCGACTCAGGGTCCAGGCATGGGGCAGACAGAGACACATACATATGTGTGCATGTACTCGTAACTGGACCCAGTGGCAGAGCATCTCGTCTGGGGAGAAGAGGGCAATGGCAGAAAGGAGGTGAGGGGGGAGGCAGGAGGAGAGCCCTGCTATGACGCAGCTTTCGTGAGGTAGGAACCCAGGTATTCCAAATACCTCTGGTCATGGCATGTTCAATACAGTAAGTTAAATATTTATCCAGTGATATTTTATAGCATATTATTTACTTAGCACAATATTTCTTCCTCAGAGGAAAAAGGGATATCTCATACTTGTTCTGACTGTATTATAATTTGAGAGAGTAATCAATTCTATAACATGTCCACTGGAAAAAAAAATTTTGAGAGATTTTATAGACTATCTTACTCCCTTATAGCATCATTGTGCTTACAAATAGAAAATTTTGGTAAGATGTAATTGTAACAAGATAATATCGTTAACGTAAAAAGTCATTTCCAGGTCTAAAAGTAATCAAATGTAAATCTTAAGGTTCTGAACATCATTTATACATTATTGCACATTATTGTTGCTAGGAATTGCATAGCTTGCATTTAAAGAATACATTGCTGGAAAGCCATGAACCTTTAGAAAGATGACCAAGAGGAGGAGGCATGGTGGTAAAAAAGATAAAAGATGGAAGACATAAAAAGATGAAGGAAGGCCTCATCCTGATACACATTCATTTCAAGTAAACAGCAGGTTCACAAAGTAGCGGGTAGGTTTCCATTTTATCAAATTACATTTTTAAGAGGGCCATCATTAAAGAATATGTTTTCTATCTGTAAGCCTAAAATCCCTTTAAATGGTTGGTTTCTGCTGATGCTGCAAACTTGTGTTTTTCAGGAGTAAATGCTGTTCCTACGGGAAACAGGCAGGTCTCAGGTGCACTCCCATCTTTTTAAAAAATGTGACACTTAAATTAAAATTTCCCCTTAGGAAGCAAAAAAGAGGGCAAAGATGCTGTTTCCTAATTGGGGCCTCTCTTCCTTCCCCCACGGCAGTCTTCACTGGGTTCACTAACATTAAATTGGCCAGGTGGGTCCTTGTCCCAAAACGGCCTCAGAAAGTCCTTTCTGAAAGTCGGCCTGGCCCTGGCCTAGAAAGGGGTCCGATTCAGGATCAGTTCTCTGGACATAGAACCCCACCTGTGCTCTTAACAGCTGCACACCCAAAACAGCACATCCCACCATGACCTCCAAGCTCATCCTCCTTGCCTGTCACCTCACTCCAAAAAAGGGGTCTCAGGTTTTAGCTTCTGGAACCAGAGACCTAACTTTCCTTGAACAGAAATTGTGTTTATCTCAAAGAGCAAATTTCTACTTCTATTTCCTGGAAGCTCACATCCTTATGAGAAGAAAATTCACTTATTTTCCATGCCTACTATACTCACTCTGTGGTTTAGCCAGGATTTCTGCTAGTCAAGAAGGCAAATAAGTACGGAATTTAGCAAAGATTTCCCAGCGTGTTCTTTCTGAACCTAAAGTCTAGGTGCCTTATAGTTTGCATGAAAACAGGGCACTTAGCTAGAATGTGGGTGCGCCCTACTGATAGGGGGAGGGGCGTAGGGTCACTCCACCCTTCCAGGTGTTCCCAGTAGCTGGACTAGCTGGGGAATGTGTGAACTGGGAGAAGCTCAAGACGCAGAGCTGAACTTGCGGGACGAGCGTGAATTTTCACACTGGCCTTGGGTTGTATGTGACGCTAGCCTTAGGTCTCCTTGTATGAATGCCTGTGAATTCTTCCGATAACCCCGAGAAATGAAACCACCAGCACGATCGGGCCGCATATTACAAGCGTGTAATCTTTTTTTAAAGATGAATACGGGGTGGGGGGGGGAGCGTGAGCACAGAGATGGTGGTCATTTTTTTTTTCCTATAATGAGCTGCAAAAACAGGGTACCATTTTGTCATTCGAGTGGGGGAAGGGTGCAAGGCTTGGGCGGTGCAATTACTTGCAGGAGGGCGCCCTAAAGGCTGCAATTCGGGTATTTTCCAGTCCCCGCAGCTGCCTCCTAGGAAGAACGCCGGGCAGGGCTTAAGAACCCACTCAGCTATCAGCTCCCCAACGCCGGCGGGCGTGAAGACGAGGAGAGGATAGGCACTGAAGAGGAAGCGGCGGTTTTCTCTTAATTGCCCCCAAAATATCCACGCCTGGGTAGCAGGGACTAAATAAAGAAACACAAAGAAAAACGCGTTTGGAAGTAATGCCGGCAGGTCGACGGGGCGCAACGGGCACCAAGGACCCCGTTCTAGGGAGCAGCCCAGTCCGATCACAGGGGAACCGTGCCAACCCGTGTTTCGGGATGCACCTGGTTTTGTTTGGTGTGTGCCTTCGGCAAAGGAGGAGCGACCAGAAGGCGGGCTAGCCACTCGCCGGATCTCAGTAGGGCGGCTCTGGAGGGCGCGGGGAAGCGAGGAAGGGGGCGGGGACCTAGAGGCCTAGGGACCGGAGGGAACGAGGATGGGGGGCGGGGGTGCAGAGCGAGCCGGGGCGGAGGGTGGAGGGCAGAGGGCGGGAGGCGGGGGGCGGGCAGCTCGCGGTCCGGGCCCCGGAGTAGAACCCGGCTCGGGAGTGGCCAGCTTGAACGCGACGACCTGGCCCAGCCCAGCCCCACAGACCGTTACTCCGACCTCCGCCTGGGGCGGGGCGCGCGGGGGCCGGGCGCCGCCGAACCCGCCCCCCGCGTCTCCCAGCCCCACAGGGAGGGAGAACAGACGGCGGAAAGGAACGACGCCGAGAGTGCCGCGGGGGAGGGGCGCCAGCCGCCTGGGCTTCCAGGGGCTGGCTCGGCTTTAGAAAACGGGAGAAAGGAAAAGAGAGAAAGGAGCCCACGTGTCCCGAGAAGGAGGTTGTGTTAAAGCGCCACCTTCCGTCGGCGGGGGGCCGGGACGCCCTGGAGGCACCGAGCCCAGGGGGAGGGGGCGACGGCAGAGCAGCTGCGCCCACCAGGCAGCAGGCCGGGCAGCACCCGCGTCTCGGGATGCGCGCGCCTGCGCGGGACTCGAGAGCGAGCGCGCCCCGTCTGCTCCCGTCGACGGGCCTCGGGGACTGGGCACAAAGAGGCGTCAGGCCTCCCCCCACCCGGCGCTCGGCGTCCGCTAACAGCGGCCCGCTTTGCCCGCGGCGCCCCCGCGGGCCACGCCGCTGTGCGCGCCACCCCAGCATCCCGGGGAGGGCGCATCTGTGCACACTCGCGGATTTTTTAAAAATAACACATTTCTAGACAGGCCTCCGCCTCCCCCCTCCACCCCCCCCCCACAGCCACCCTGGAGGCGGGGCAGGGGGCGGAGCCTCGGCGTTAATAAAGGGAGCGGGGCGGGGCCGGGCCCCAGCCATTGGCTAGCCTGGGGAGTGATGTCACCCATCTGACACCCTGATAACTAGTTGGGAGAGAGCCCTCAACTTTTTGCAGAAGGAGCGCGCGCACCCGGGAGTGCTCGGGGTCCGGCGCCAGCGGCGGGAGCCACGAGCCGAGGGGAGAGAGAAAGAGCGAGCGAGGGTCCCGGGCTGCTCCGGCCGCTGCCGCCGCCACCGCCGCCTCTCCGGTCGCGGCCGCAGCTCCCCGCGCGCGGGCGGCCGTCGCCGCCGAAGCCACCGCAGCGGCTGGGTGCAGCCTGGCCGGGGGGGCGGGGGGGCGGGGGGCGCCGCGGCCGCGGGGGGCCGAGGACTTCGCCACGCGCCCGGGAAGGTGGAGGGGCGAGAGGGGGAGGGGGACCTCCGCAAGAGCGCGAGCGGCCCGGGTTGGCGCGCCCAGCCCCGCGGCGGATCATGGTGCAGCAGGCGGAGAGCTTGGAAGCGGAGAGCAACCTGCCCCGGGAAGCGCTGGACACGGAGGAGGGCGAATTCATGGCTTGCAGCCCGGTGGCCCTGGACGAGAGCGACCCGGACTGGTGCAAGACGGCGTCGGGCCACATCAAGCGGCCGATGAACGCGTTCATGGTGTGGTCCAAGATAGAGCGCAGGAAGATCATGGAGCAGTCCCCGGACATGCATAACGCAGAGATCTCTAAGCGGCTGGGCAAGCGGTGGAAAATGCTCAAAGACAGCGAGAAGATCCCGTTCATCCGCGAGGCGGAGCGGCTGCGGCTCAAGCACATGGCCGACTACCCCGACTACAAGTACCGGCCGCGGAAAAAGCCCAAGATGGACCCCTCGGCCAAGCCCAGCGCGGGCCAGAGCCCCGAGAAGAGCGCGGCGGGCGGCGGCGGGGCCGCGGGTGGCGCCAAGCCCGCCAAGGGTTCGGGCAAGAAGTGCGGCAAGCTCAAGGCTCCCGCGGCCCCCGCCGCCCCCGGCGCCAAGGCTGGCGCGGGCCGGGCGGCGCAGCCGGGGGACTTGGGCGGCGCGGGCGACGACTACGCGCTGGGCGGCCTGCGCGGCGGCGGCGGCGCGGGCGGCGGCGGCTCGGGCAAGACGGTCAAGTGCGTGTTCCTGGACGAGGACGACGAGGACGACGAGGACGACGACGAGCTGCCGCTGCGCATCAAGCAGGAGGCGGACGAGGAGGAGGAGGACGCGCCGCACCCGCCGCTCCTGCCGCCGCCCGGGCAGCAGCCGCCGCCGCTCCTGAGACGCTACAACGTCGCCAAGGTGCCCGCCAGCCCCACGCTGAGTAGCGCGGCCGAGTCCCCCGAGGGCGCCAGCCTGTACGACGAGGTGCGCGCGGGCGCGGGCGCCGGCAGCCGCCTCTACTACAGCTTCAAGAACATCACCAAGCAGCAGCCGCCGCCACTGGCGCAGCCCGCGCTGTCGCCCGCGTCCTCGCGCTCCGTGTCCACGTCGTCGTCGGGCGGTGGCAGCAGCAGCAGCAGCAGCAGCAGCAGTAGCAGCAGCAGCAGCAGCAGCAGCAGCAGTAGCGGCGGGGAGGACGCCGACGACCTGATGTTCGATCTGAGCTTGAATTTCTCCCAGAGCGCGCCCGGCGCCGGCGAGCAGCAGCTGGGGGGCGGTGCGGCGGCCGGGAACCTGTCCCTGTCGCTGGTGGATAAGGATTTGGATTCGTTCAGCGAGGGCAGCCTGGGCTCCCACTTTGAGTTCCCCGACTACTGCACCCCCGAGCTGAGCGAGATGATTGCGGGGGACTGGCTCGAGGCGAACTTCTCCGACCTGGTGTTCACGTATTGAGCGGGGCGCCCCGCGCGCTGCGCCTCGCGTGTGGAAGTGGTGGCGTTCGGAGGCAGATGGCGGTGGCTGGGGGTTGGCGGGGCGCGGAGAAGATGCTAATGTTGATAAGATATCTTGACACAAAGAAATGGCGAAAGCTGATGAAAATGTCGGTGGAGTTCAAGTGAAATGAGTAGTTTTGAACCCTTTTTCCTGTCCTTTTTTTGTCCCCCTCCCTGCCTTTATTCGTGTCTCAAGGTAGTTGCACACCTAGTTTGGAGTTGTGATTTCCCCCCCGAATGTGTTTTTGTAATGACTCTTGCCTGAGATTCGTGATGGCAACAAAGGCGGAGGGGCCGGGCGGGGGGAGGGGAGGGGGCCCGCTCCGGAAGGCGCTGTTGGAAGCGTGTCGGTCTTTGAAGTCTGGAAGACGTCTGCAGAGAGGAAGGACCCTTTCGGGCTGCACAACTGTTACACTAGGGAGTTGGTTGGAGATTTTTTTTTTTTTCCTTAAGCGATCTTAAAGGACTGGTGAATTTGTTTTTAAACAAACACAAAAACAAAAAAAGGGACCATCGCAACTTTATTTTATTTTATTTTTTTGGAGGGAGAAAACTGATGTCTTCTATGCATCCGATTCTTAACAATACTGCAGGGAGCTTGAAAAAATACAGACTGTACAAACGCTTAAAAAAAAAAAAACAACTGTGAACTGACTTCAGATCAGCGTTTACTTTTCAGATCAAATTGTTTATGGTTTTACAAATGTGATTTCTACTTGCCAACTTTTTTTTTGTAACTTGTTCCCTTATACCTCCTTGATTGAATACCAGACAGCCTAGACCTCAGTACAAAAGGTATTGAAACATTTTTGATACATAACAGACCTCAGTCTTTTTTAAAAATTAATATATTTTCAGGCGTATTTTTGTACAGTGAAAAGGGGACATTCTTGCTGTGTTTTTTCAGTGAGACTTTCAGCACTTCTTCCCTTTTAATTTCCTTTTGCCTCTGTTTTTTAGCATGCGAGTATGTTGGTACGTTAACGTCCTGGTTTCAGAAGGGTTAAAATTTTTAAGTAATCCTTGCATCTAAAGGCCTTGTGGTTTAAAAAAAAAGCAAACTTTTTTTTTGTACAGCTATAGTAGAGATTTGTTCAATATTTGTAGGTAAAGATTTATTGAAAATGGTGATTTAGACCTCAGAGCTGTTATCTTAGTTGAAAGACTGTATGTACTGTATTATAGTAGGACTCGATGTATCAGACGCTGTGATATGTGGATGGGCCCCAGATGGAAGGTTTGAAACTGGATTCTCGATTTTTAGCAAAATCAAAAAGGAAAAAAAGGCACATAGTTTAAAGTTTCTCATTTTGTGCAATATAATCTAAATAAAGTACAGACCATCTGCAGATTTTGTAGCAAATGGTGGCCAAGCAGACTGGATGCGCTGTTGCCTTCATTGCCTGGGTATTTTGTGTGCTTGCTGCAAGTCTGGGTCGACGATTGGAAATAAACCAGCTGGAACTCGCATCGCCCATGGTCTCAATGGAGGCGAGCGGGAGGGCTAGTTGTGCAGCGCATTGGTGACGAGGCTGTTGTGTGCGCGGGTGGGGGGCGGCGGAAGAGAACCCCCATTTGGAGAGGTTAGCCTGGGAATTGCTCGGTCGCCGGGCTGATTTCTTTTTTATCTTCCATGGGTGGCTAGTTATGAAAACCTCGGAGGAGGACGCTTTCTGCCTCTCCCCCCCAACCCCCCATTTCCTTTCTCACCTCCTCCTTCATTCCCGCCCTCCTCTCTCCACCCCTCCAGGCGGGCAGGCGGCGCGGAGAGGCCCGGGATTGCGCTGGGCTGGGGCGGCCTGGGGGCCCCGGCGCTGCTCCGCGATTTGTGTTCTGCGCTCTCGGGGGTTGTGCGTCGCGGTGACCGCCGCTCTGGCTCCCGGAGCTCCCGGGACGCCCGGATCTCCACCGCTATCCCTTAGAGAGTGGGGACGGCCGTTTCCAGTTTTGAATTTTTTTTTTTGGACGCAGTTTCTCGCGCGTTTGCAAAGGTAGATGTTGGTTTGGAGCGCGGCCGCGGTTGTGACCTCCAGCGGCGATGCCTGCGGGGGCGAGGTGGTCGGTGTCTGTCTCTTCTCATTCCCGGGGTCCCGGAGCCACCCGGATGGGCGTTGGAGGACACGCGGCGGGAGCTGGCTAAGGAGGGCGCAGCGGGTTGGCCGAGGGGGGGGGGGGCAGGAGGAGCTCTGCAGGGCCACTGCGACCCGAGCCGCGGTCCCCCGGATGTCCCTGAGGACCGGGCTGCGGAGGCGGGGTGGAAGGCGGAGGCACCTGGGCGGCGGCCCGGGACCCCGGGGACAAAGCTCCGCCACCCCGGGACCCCCGCGCCTGACTTCTCTCCCGGCCGCCTAATGCGCCTGGGCGCACCCCGCCCGGGCCTCGGAGTGCGGGTGCCCCGAGGCCCTAGCGGTGGGGAGGTAGCTGTAGGGCCGCGGGCGGGGTTGGGGGGCCGGGGAGAGAAGAAAACAAAGCCAGGAAAGAAACCCCCGGCGGCCCCTGCGCCCTCTTCAGCCCCCGCGGCTCCCGGAAAGGGCCTCCAGGTAGGCCGCTCGGGAGAGAGTGGTAACCCGGCCCCCCGATTGCTCTCCTCCAGCTGCCTTCTTAGATTTCGAGCACCACCTCATTCGCGCGCCGGTACCTATGCCGGGCCATCCACCCTCTTCTCCCCATCCTCATTTTCCCAGACCCGGCCTGAGCCTCCAACCCTCGCGGCAGCTGGGCTGGCCAGCGACCCTGGCTCCGGCCCCCCTGCCGTGCCTTCCGGTCCCCCTTTCCCAGGGGGCAGTGCCGTGGGAGGCGGGAGGCCGCGAGGTGAGGCGCGGGGCTGGGAGGTGCGCTGCGGGCAGGGGAAATCGGTGCAGAACCGCCGCGATTCTTTCCTGCATCCGCCGAGCTGACTTCCGAGGGCCGGCCTCCATTTTTACTGACATTTGGGGAGACCAAATGGAAGCTGCCAGGAGGCACTGGGCCGAGGGTCCAGCGCAGGCCAGCCTCCCCCGCCATCCTTGGCGCCCGCGCCCTGCCGCGGCTTCCCGGGACCCCCCCACTAGCCCCCGCGCCGGGTAGGGAGGGGTCGTCTCGGGCTCCTGCGGCGGACAGCAGCTTCTCCGCGTGGCTCTTCCCTCCCGAGGAACGGTCAGATCTCGGTAGTGACATTTGGGGAGCTGGTGGTCATAACGAGGCCCCCAAGGTAGAACTGGATTTCTGGAGTTGTTTACCTTTTTATTTTTTTCCAAATGATAAACTAATTCGGTCCTGAGTCGGACCCTTACTCTAAGTCACGAGTAATTGAGCCAGCGGTTTACAATTGAAGCTTCTCCGAGCTGGTGATGTTACCTGGCTGCCTTCGCTGTGGTCCCAGATCTTGTGGAAATCACAAACCCATTTACATAAAACGGAGTCTGTATTTTGAAAATCTGGGGAGTTTGCATGTATTCTATGTCTTAATCATAGATGAATCTTGGAGATTTCTGTGGTGAGATAGGAACTGGACGTTAAGTAAATTAGTAACGTAATAAATTGGCCTCAGAATGGAAGCAAATAATCGTGATTAAGGGAAAAAAAGCTTTGTAGCCTAAGTTCTTGATAGTAAAAGAATAGATGGTCCGCGATCTAAATTAAGAACCTGTTAGAACTCAGGACAGGCGCTTCAATGCGCTTTTCACACTATTTAAGGCTGTTTTGATGAATGCGTTGTGAAGACCATTCTTAATGAATTCTTTATTGAATGTCTAAGCATAATATAATAACACACGATATTCTTGCCACTGGATAGTCTTCAATAAAAGTCTAATTGCATTTTTTTGGTCTCTTAAGCAAGTCTTATTTTAACTAAGCATTGACAGAATGTCTTAAAATGGCAATGTGGGGGTGGGGGGTGGGCGCTGAGGCAGTCTCCCCTGCTGTTTATAACTAGGTCCCAGACTGATGAGGACATTTTGGTAAGAGTTCCAGCTTGAAGAACTTGAACCAGCATTCTCTTCTCGATTCTTTAAACTCAAAAAAATAATGCTGATCAAGGCAGTGGACTCAGACTGCACTAGGCCAGCATTGCCTGCGCCAGGAAGGGCCATAGTCACAGGGCAAGTTATTTGTAGATTCTCCTTTAGCTAGAAAAAAAAAAAATCCTTACAACCCTTTTGGGCAAGATGCTCCTTTCTCATGTTAATGGAGGGGAGTGTTTTAAATATGCATGCGCTGAGCAGTCGGAAGATTCGGTTGTTCCCCCCACCTCCCGGAAAGGAAAAAGTCGACAGGCAAGACTTGCTTTCTTCTTCTCTGGGACTTGAAACCCTGATCATTGGAGACTGGTGCAGAACAAGAAATTCATATTGCTTTTTCACTTCGGAATTTGAATGACCTTTGCCCGAGGATTCTGAGAAATAAAGCAGATAAGTTGCTCTATCTTAAAGTAGTCATTCAATATAAATATATTATATCAATCTTAGCTTTTTTATTCTGATATGATTAATAATATGTATATTCTTACTTTTTCTTCTAATGGGCGTATGTCTCCTTGTGAACACTTTTGGAGAGGATTTCTTGAACTCTCCCATTTATAGAATCTTTATACTCTTTTACTGCGTGGGTCCCTGCTTTTAACAGATTTCTGAGGCAAATATATTTGTGCTTTTTTCTTACTTGGGATGACCAGCAAAAATAGTTTACTGAGTTGTCGATTTTATCAGTAGATAAGAAACTTTCTTTACTGCAGTTTCAGGGAAGATTTTTTCAGGATATTTCTCAGTTACTCTAAGGGTCAAGTTTTATAAAATCACCACGAGGAATGTCACTTTCAGACACCCTTTGTATAGCCTAGGCCCGGAGGGTTACCTAGCCTGAGCCTTACTGTGCCCTAACAGGGACCTCCAGTTCCCAAAGTAACTGTCTCCATGTGACAGCGTGCGCGCTTTTCTGGGCTTCTCTTCTTTATTCTTTCTCACTGTTCGCTTCTTGGATTTCTCCCACCACCTGCCCTTTCATTTGCTGACCTGGCAGATCCCCATCTGGGGTGACCCTCATTATTTTTTCCTCCTTTTCTGTGGCGTCCACGTTTTCAATCCCAATAAAGATGAAATGGCATTTATCCAACTGTGAACTCTTCCATTTTCCTTGCTCCTGGCTTTTTTCTCAAAACCCCGGCATACCTTCATTTTTCGCATCCTAGTTATTTCTTTTGATGCTGCCTATGTCAGTTAGCTGCCTGATTAGTTCTATCTATTCCATGTGGATGCAGTGGGTTTATAAGAGAATTTCACAAACAAGTAGTTTTTTAGTGAACTTAACAGAATTTTAAAGGAGACCTATTTTTATACTCAATGAAAGCACAAAAGTGCGGAAAGTATAAAATGGCTTACAAAGGGAAACATACGTTCATAATGTTCCATGTATAAAAGTAATAATTTTATTGGGTAGAGATACTCTTAAAAGATTCAATACCTCTGCCAGTGCACAGAAAGGACTCGTGACGATGACTGGGGACCTTCTGTTGTCTGTAGGTGCAGAAACCTCTAGAGAAAACAAACCTCCAGAAGCAATAGTGAGATGTGGTTTCTCCGGAGCCCCAGTAAGCACCCTGAGGTGCAAATGGAGGCTCACTTCTCATTGTTTGATCAAACTTCTTTTAAGCAGTCACATCCACTTGGGCTTTCTCTGCTGTGAAAATGACAAAGCCATAGGACAAAAAGTTGGAAAATGTGTGAAAAATCTGTACTCTAGGGCCCTTGAGTGATTTGGGTGACCTGTTGTTTCTTCGATGTACCACCTTCCCTCTTCAAAAAAAAAGAAACTGGAGATGATAACCATATGCCATAGAAAGAATTTTGATCAAATAGATTGGACACAGGGCCCTCTCACATTTTTCTCCATCCAGTTTACGTTCAGGAGCCCGACGCCTTGCCCTGTGTGGTGGGGAGCCACGTCCCGGGCCCTCTCCACTCATTTCCCATTTTGTCTGCTTTTCCTCTTGTACATATGTTGTGGGGTTAAGAGTCTTTTGCATTTGTTCTGTGACGCCCACTCCTGATGGGCTGTTTCAGAGGCGGCCCACTGGCCCGCGCGCGGTTCTGGGCTGGAACTCCAAGTAGGGGTGGCGCCCCTTTGTGCTTCCTGGGGTGTCCCAGGACCCACCTGATGTTGGTGTCTATCCTGGCGGTGCATGTCTGTCCCAGGGCCGCGTGAACTTACTGTCACAGCCACTCCGGGTTTGGGGGCAGAACAGCTGAAATCCCTTTTGTTTAGAAGTCTGAGTGGTTTGTGGGGGGGGGACTGTTTTTTAGGGTTTGCATGCCAGCGCAGGGCCTAATGCTGGGAGAGGGAGAGGGGGATGGTGAGCGAGGGGTGCGCTGGGAGGGGAGTGTTTGATAGCACTGGGGGAAAGAAAATGCATGGCGAAGTTTCGTCTTCTGTGGCCTACCTAGCATGCGGTGTGTTGTAGACAGTGTGACATTGCTGTATCAAAGTTGTAAAATTAAGCATTATTTATTGAAAACTATGTATTTTTTTGTAAAAACCTGATTCCATAGAGAATATCAGTGGCTTGTGCTTGTGCTTCAGTCGGACCAGCTTCCTGACCCCCACCCCCCCTTGGTATGCAGTGTTGATGCTCAGGGTTGAAACTTAGTACACCCCAATGTCTACTTACAAGACCTTCACAGAGGAATCCGTTTGTTCAAAAGACTCTAATAAAAGTGTGTGATCGATCTGCACTTGTGGTTTTTATGTGACTTCTTTCCAGTTTTGCATAACTACTGTTTAATTCTCAAAATGGTGTCCTTAGAGCCCATATGGTAGGACAGACTTGCAAGGTGCTGGGACAACCTGCAGCAAAGGTGGCCCCAGGAAGTCAGCCTGTCTGAGCCGCCCCAATAGGGACAAACGTGGTTGGAAACTCGAGATTTTTAATTGGTTGAGAGAAAAACATGGACAGGGTAGAGGGCAGGCTCACCTGTCCTGTAGGAGGTGTTGGAACCAGCAGGTGAAGGGAAATACCAGGGCCGAGGCTGCTGTGGAATTCAACGCCAGCAAACAACATTCTCTGTGTCTTTTTTCCTTTTTTTTAAACAATTTACAGTGGAAATGTACTTTGACATAGAAATCATTCTGTATCGAGATTCTTGATATACAATGCTTTTATGGAAGCCTGTAAGTGAGCCTTGGAATTACCGGATTTTTTAAAAGATGTGTTTACATGGTGAGTGTTTGTTGCATATTAAATTTGGTTTTGTAGAAACTTCTGTGTGGTATTGTAGCGATTTCCAACACAAGCACTTCTAGGCCTGTGTCTCACCACTGTCACCACAGGCCCAAGAAATCAGAATCCTGGTGCCAGCGCTGCCCACTCACTGGATAATGTGCCAGTGTGTACTAGTTCCCGGACACTTCTCAGTGTCTTCTACCTCTAAGGGGCTCTGTTTGACTTGTAGCTTGAGGGGAACCCCAAACGAACCCTGCGTACGTTTCACTTCGAGGAAAAGCTCCCTGGCAATTAGCACGAGCGGATCCCCAGCCCTGATCTGTTTCGGGGTTCTCATAGAGAGTCCTGGTTTACTTTGTGACTTGTCTTTCACTGATGTGGGCTTTTGGGAAATAGAAAGGTTTTTTTAATTCAGCGGTTCAATTTGCAGAAGAAAAGTCTCTGGTTAACCTCCCAATAGTAGAGTGTTTAAGAAAACATATAACACGTGGAAACTTTACTGCTCAAACAGTACATAGGAGCAGAAGGAGGGGGCACATCTTTACTCCCCTCGACAAGCAGCACGTGGAAACGTGCCCTGTGCCCGGTGCCTGGGCCAAGCTGAACAAGCGTGTTCTACCGCCAAGATACGCTGGTTCCTGAAGTAGATGCTCCAGGATGTGTGCGGTTGGGGAGTTTGAAATCACTGGTGACGGATGCTGGTGAAGCCCTTAGGACCTTGTCAGATCTGGCATGAGTTAGTGGGAGCAGCAAGAGCACAGCTGCCTGTGACGAGAGGCCCCCGTCTGTAGCACTCAGCGTCATCTGGGAGCAAACAGACGGCTGATTATCAGAGGCGGCCCAGCGTAGATCCAAGTAGAATTAGGAGAAGACCGACGCTTCTGTGAAATAATCACAATGTGTGTTTTGCTCAAGGAGGCACCCTTGGGTGCCTGGTCTTTGCTTCTGCACGCTGCGTTCTGTGGACTTTGACTGTTCCCACCCCAGCTGTACTCCACAGCTGCCGCCCACCCAGTGCCTCTGGTGGGGCCGATTTGACCAGCTGGCCAGCTGTGGGTAGCTCAGGGTCACAGGCCACCTCTGCGTCTGGAGGCCTTTGGTCTTGCTCTCATGAGTTAAGTAGGACTAACCGTCAGACGCTGCCCTCCCAGGCTTCCATGGAGAAACAGAATCGGCAGGTTGCTGCTTAACCCCACCCAGGACTGGCGTTGAGAGGTCACCCGACAAACTGAAATGAGGAAGAGAAACGAAATGAAGCTGGAAGACTGGTGGAGGAAGCAGAGGTGGTGGGAAGGTGGGCGTGGTCCTGGGAAGAAGGAAGCCAACGTCAGGAGGCTGGTCCCTGGTGGCTTTGAGACCCGGTCACTGGGGTTTGCTTGAGCTAATGGAGTGGCCGTTGGCAGCCCAGCTAGTGGTCACTTAACTGTTCTTCTCTAACAAAAACTTGCTTTGGGTCGAATGGCAATGGGACCAGTCCCACACCGCCTCCCCTCAACCCTTTGCGGAGGTGGCCGTGACCTGGCCAGGGAGATGCTAGGAAAAGCTGCTCATTGAGACCTCTGGACCCTGGGAAGCATGTCCTCGGCCTCTGACTTCCTCCACTGGCTCCTCCTTCCATCTGGGATCTAGATGTGACCACTAGAGCTGCAGGTTGCTGGTGAAACCGAGGGAACCGGAACTGGAACTCCATGCTCAGCTACTACCTCAACCAACCAGCGCTCAGAGTTCCCCTGAGAGCAGACCCGAAACGTAGCACTCTGGTTTCCTTGGAGTCACGTCAGTGGATCTATGTTTCTTCTAAACCAAAGAGGAGCCCTAAGACACAGTTCGAAGCCAGAGCCAGGGGTCTGTGCTCAGCGCTAGCACAGGGAGGAGCGCTTCACACACGTGAAGTCCAGGGGGTGGAGAAGATGGCCGAGAGCACGGGCCCCAGGCCCACACAGCACTTGACCTGCCCCTCCCACGGTAGGGCTGTCGGTAGGGATATTTGTATCAGAGGCTTATTGAGAAGTGCAGGGCATTTGTCGAGCTTTTCGACTTGCAGACTCTGCAGGGCTCCTACGTCAGCGTCTCTCGAGCGTGACGCCTGTCTAGCCGACAGTGGCTCCTTCGGACATCTCTGCCCGTCCCCTCTCACTGCCGGTCAGAGCACACGTCTTTACTCAGTAGGTGGCTTCATCCAGTGAAAAGTTTCTCTTCCTATTTTGTCTCTTATGGCGAAAATATTGTCTTCTAACGCATGGATTGTCAAACACAACATTTAGAGGAGTAAATAGTGAACCTACAGAAGAGAGATGACCAGGAAAACACACAAACAAAAAACTTAAAACCTGGGATGCCTGGTGCGTCGATAAACAGCCCTTCTCAGGCAATCCTCTCCGTCTCCTGTGTCAAAGCAAAGCACTGTTTCTAACAGTGACACCAGGTCACCCCCAAGCTTGAACTGTAATCATTGTGGCCCAGTCACCAAGGTAAGAAACTATGAAATCTTAAACATTCTACTCAACTTAATTTGAGGTCAAGCCAGAAAGTTCTGGAACAATCGGCCACTTTTGCCTAAATTGTTTTCACTTGTGTTTTATAAATGAAATAAATAAGTATTTGGAGGCTAAGCTCTAAGAGGAGACAGCACCAGCAAGGGCCCTCGCTTTGGGGGCCCATGATGGAGTCAAAGAGGGAGAAGACAGCGCTGTGGCTGGACAGGCAGACCCCTTAGCAGCCGTGGCCCCAGGCACACTGTCAGGTCCAGCCAGGGCCCCCCTGAGCCCTGGGGAGAGGCAAGGGAGGCATGAAGTTCTTGGGGACTTGGCCTTTCCAAATTAGTGCATCCAGAAAGTCAATTGTGGGTGAAGCCTGCCCAGTGGGTGATGCCCCTGAAAGCTGTGGCCAGAGCCCCAGGGTAGGGGGAGCAGCTAACCAAGTGGGGGTGCCCCCAGAGGTGAGAGGATAGAGACAGGGAGGTGTGTGCCAGTGGGTTGTGTCCAGAGCCTGGATGGCCCTGTCTTGGACCATCTGTAGTCAGAGCTCTAGTTGAAGGGCTGGCCCTGCCCACAAGCCTGGAGGAGGCAGCCACCCTGCCTCCTGGGCTGTACCCCTGCTGGGCAGAGACTGAGTGTGAGGGCCTTGGCTTACATGGAGAGGCCCGGAACCGCAGCTCTCAGCCAGCTATCTGGAAGTGGGCAGGGACCACCCTGGTGGGAAGGCAGTCCCAGCCTCCTGATGCGCTGAACCACTGACTGAGAAGAGAGAGCTGTCCTAGAAAGCTCGGGGTGGTGTGAGGGTGGTCAGGGGTCACCCCAAGAGGCAAAGCCTGGCACCAGGTCTGGTTTAGGGCAGAAGGGCCAATGCAGCCAGCAAGCGTGAGATGGCGCTGGCCTGGCTTCCCAGTGCTCTCTGTCCCTGCAGAAGGTGGAGCAGGGCTCGTGGTGGGGTGCCGGGAGAGGCCTGTGCGGCCAGCTGCAGCCCTCACTCCCTGAAGGGACAAACACCACTCAAGAAGATGCCACTACCAGCAGGTGAAGGAGACATTTGTATGGGAACTAACACCCCCAAACTTCTGGTCATTATTGTCTCTTACTTGGCAGATCAGGTAGATTTGGGGTGAAGGCCGGTTCTCAGTTTCCACCCAGGGGGTACATGGAAAGGCAAAAGAGGAACGGTCAGAGATGAGGCTTCCTAGGGCGTGACTTCTACCACGATGTCATCTCCAGCCTGCAGCACGCCAGCCGCTGTGGTCAGGCCCTGGTGAGTGTCCTGGCACACTCACCTCCTAACTCCAGAACAGAGGCCTGAGCTCCGTCACCACGCATGACTTTCGGACACACGCGCCTGCGCTCTGTGTGTAGCGGAAGGATGTGGGTAGGCGCGGAGAGCAGCTCTGGTGACAGCGCTGGGACTTATTCGTACCAGTTTTGAGGGATGTGGCCAGGAGCCTGCCATGGGGTGGAGTCAGCTGCATTCCTTCCCCCCCAACTCGCCACCCCCCCCCCACCCCTGGCTTCTCTGCACCTCTGTTTTCTTGCATAAAATGGCATCTGAACTTGTACACATTCAAATAACTCGTCTCTGTTCACACAGAGTGTGAATTTGGGGGCACTGCCATGTGAACTGGTTCCAGAGGCAGCGGCCCTAGAGCAGGATAGAGGGCGAGAGCCCGTGGCTTGGGGAAAATGAAAGGAAACCCCAGCTCTGGGACATCCAGACTTGGGGTGGGTGGTGGGGTGGGTGTGGCAGATAGCGTGGCCAGCCCAGCTGCAGAGCTCAGGCCTGACAGGGAAGGGCCATGTGAGTCCTGGCACCGCCTGGAAGGAGAGGGACAAGGGACCGGGTGGGTGCCCCAAACTGGGTACCATTAACACTCCTGAAGCCCCAAGCTTGCTGTCTCTGTACTTTGGCCACCACCTGAGGGGGTCGGAGGGTGGGCGGGAAACTTGGGCCACTGAGTCCTTGGTTTGCTTCTGGCATGGGATGCTTGTGTTTTGAGCGGGTCCCGAGGTTTTAAACCTGTCTGCCTCCCTGGTCGCTCCACCAGCAGCCCTAGCATCTGTATTTCATATATGCAGTCAGAGTTGGTAGACACCAAACCACACTAAGTCCACTCGTGTAATAACATGGGGAGCGGGGAGGTGGGAAGCTGATAAAAGGAAGAAAAATGATAAACCCTCGTGGCCTGCAAAGAAGGCGCCATTGTGAATACTGAACACGGCTCAGCCCTCTCCATCCATTTTCTCATCTGAAAAGTGGGGTAACAGCTCCAGCAGGTACCCGCTGCCCCGAGGCTGATGCCATATGCCTGGTGATGACATCAGTGTTTCCAAATAACAGGCAAGTGCCTACGTCACTCAGGCTTTGCTGTTTGAATTTTACCCACCTGTGAACTAAGGACCGTGGTTCTCAGCGTGCGGCTGTGTTCTGTGGTTGGCTTACACCTGCACAGCTTTTGGAGGCTGCTCACTTAAATCTGCTGGTGTTGAAACTGGCCTCGGTTGATCTCAATGCCTGCACGTGGGCACGAGAGGAGAGAGACGCACAGGAGAGAGATGAGGGGATCCGGGCTGGGACAGACACTGAGATCCTTTACCATACAAGATAAAACAGAAGATGGAGATGTTCTACACCAGATAGTAAAGAATAAACACAAAGGACACTTTCCAAGTAATTGCAGGGAGCAGATAAAAAAGTTTACTAGCCCCGAGTAATGGGAAGGGAGATATAACTTCCTGCATGCAGCAGACCATCAGAGGAGGACTCCTCAGACTGGAATGTCAACACCGACTTGCACAAGACAGGAAGGAAGGAGAGGTGGTACTGCGTGTCAGGATGACTTATGTGAAGAGGTTCCCCGTGATCTGGGGAGGGTGTTCTATGTGCCGCTGATGGGAGGAGGCCTTGGAAGCGCAGTGCAGTGGCAGGGGAGGCTGCCACCCTTGGTTCAGCACAGACCTGGGCAGGGATCAAGGCTGAAGAACCGAAGGGCAAATGGTTTAGGCTCAAGTCCAAGGTTGGTGGGAAATTTAATAAAGCAGAAAGCATGCCAGACATTGGCCAGGCACAAACCACAGTTCACCCTTGCTGCACAGAAACCCAGAGGGACCTCTAGCGCCATCCACGGACTTGCTTGTGGGGTGGACACCAACAGAACCCAGGCCAATAGAAGTTGCTCCATCACCCCAAAGACTAGGAATGGCAGGACACTCAAAATAATGACAGAGAGGCCGTGGGGCCTCTTGAGACCACATAACACAGCCATGTCTTTACTGAACAAATCAGTGGTGACAGCACTGTGGGCTGGATGAGGGTGGGCTAGGATGGCCTTGAGGTTCTGGTCTCCTGGTTTGTTTGGGATGAGGCATTACCAAGAGCATAGGGTTTACAAGACTGACTCCCAGATGGCCCAGGAAAAGCGCAACAACTTGTATCTGGCTTCTGAACCGTTGGTGACCCTGAGGCTGGCCTGCACTCCAGCCCTGGACCAGGTGTTTCAAGAGCCTCAGGTCGGCAGCTAGAAGCCATCTGGTCATCCAGGCAGTCGTGGGCTAGCGTGGCCAGGGCAGTCACTGCAGTAACTATATACCTTCTCTACGTGCCAAGCACATTCTATAGGTTACAGACCCCTCACGGACACACAAAGGTGACCCAGTAAGCCACCTCACACCTAGCCTGGCCTCTGCAGCACTAGGTTACCCCTGAGGACTCCCCCATTTATGTGAAACTGTCCTTACTTGATGGTACAGAGGAAGCGTGTCCTCCGCCCCCAGCCACGCAGACTGGGGCAGCTTGACAGGCCCTCTCTGCTGTGCGTGTCCTCGCCCCTTGGTTCCCAGCGAGCACCTGTGGAATGAATGCATGAGCGGAGGAGAACTAGTCTCTCCTCTCAATTTCCTGCTCAGAAACCTCTGGAGAGAGGCGAGTTGGGTCCTCACTGAGAGGCGCTGCTGGGCCTGACTTCCTGGGACTGCATGTCCCCAGGCCCATGGTGCTGAGGCTGATGGGACTGGCTATGGCCTGCTGTATTATGGGAAATGCCAAGCAAGACGTTTTAGAAGAAGTGTGGGGTGATCCCAGATGAGACCCTGAAATGGCTCATGCGCGTCAGCTCAACTGGACTAAGGGTTCCCACGGAGCGGCTCGAGCCTGGTCCCTGGGCCGGTCCGTGAAGGGGTTTGCAGAGTATTGCACATTGGACTCTGCAGCCCAGGTGAAGCTCGCCCTCTTCAGAGTCCAGCCCGCCAAGCCCGAGGCATCTGGGACAGCAGAGGGGGATCCCTGCTCTCGGACTTGGGATTTCTGGGATCCTGGGCCTTTGCCTAGGGGACTAAAGCCTTCCTGGTTTCCAGCTTGAAGCGAGGAGCTCGTGACTTCCTGTGCCTCGGTGACCAGATGAGCCAGTTCTTCATCCACCCCCAACCCTGTTTCTCTGAAAAGCCCTGAGCAACACAGACCCCCCATTCCTGTTCCCAAACCCTAAATGCCCAGAATGACTTCTCTCCTACTTCCAACAAATTCCTTTCTTCACCGCTGCAAACGACATGCCACACATTACTAGAGAGAGAATCAGCAAATCACTTAAATTATTAAACAAAAAAATGGTGATTTTTTAAAGATAGTTTAAGCTTGCTTTTTTTTTTTCCCTCCAGAGAAGTAAGACTTCAAAGAGGCTAAGAAGAAACAATTACAGCTCTATTTCAGTGACAGATTGTGCTTCTATTAGCTTTCTTTGTTGGTTATTTTTTTTTAGTTTGTAAAGGCCTCTAATAATCTTTAGGATGAAAGATACCATGTAATGAGTCTTATTATTATATTTAATGAATTTTATAGTTAATATTTTAAAAACAAAACATACAAAACCATTTATTTTATTTCATAGATGGAGAAATATTAACATATTTACATAGCCATAAATTTTCTGTGCCGTAGATAGAAAATTAGTATTGAATACATAATGCTGGGAAATAACGAGGCAAGAAAACACGATGGTTTACAACAGAAAAATAAAAATATTCTGGCCGCCCCCATCATTCTAGTTGAGCTTCTCTAATTATTCCACCAAGTAAGTCACGAGAGGCGGTGGACACAGGCACTGAGCGATGGCTGACGCCCGCGCGGCTCTTGCTGCCTTTGAAGTCGTGGTTTCCCATTAGCAAGATTCAAAAAATGCTAATAAAATATTTACTAGCTATTACTTTTCTTGACCTATTTGTGGAGTTCACTAATGGACTCGGGCTTCCTGAGCAGAAGGATGTATATTGCTTTAGCATCCAGACTGGGCCCACTGTGTGGGGGGCGGCACTATTTTCTGAAATGTAAGCTCCTGGCCTTTCAAGGTCACACTTGGTGCTGAGTCTTCTGCAGAGTCATGAAGCACAGCCCCCCGACCGCCAGGGTGCTCAGGCACACGGGATTAGAAACTGAGAGTAGGTAGGAAACAACAGAATCTTCTGGAAGGCTGAAGAACCGACTTTGGAAACAGAACTAAGGAAAGCCAAGCAGCAACCGACCCCTGCCCTAAGGCTCTCCAGGATTCCCTGGTTGCTTTCAGAAACACCTGCTTTCACAGCTGGGGCCTCTGCATGGACTCTCCAAAGGGCTTCCATGGTTGTGACCAAAAGTGCCTCTTTGCTGCCTCCACGGACATTTCTCCTGGATCCTGAACCCATGCTCAGATCAGGCACTTTGCACTGGCTGGGAACGGTGCCGGGTCTTTCATAGCTTTTCCAGTGAGAGGCGACCATTTAGAGGCCAGAGAGCTGCCTAAGGGTGTAGAGGACTTGGATGCTGGGGATAGAAAAAGACAGAAGAGCCTCAGAGAGCACAGAGCTCCCCACACTGCCCAGCCCTTCCTGCCCCTTTACTCTGGGTAAGCTGAGAGGCCTTGCAGCCCTTGCTGCAAGCCCTTGCTTGCAAAGCCTAACTAGCACCAGAAATCACCCATGAAACTAATTATTTGATGTGGCATTAAAGGAGGGAAATGGAATTAAACAACATTGATATCTTTTATACACATTATAGGGATGTCTGGAATATAGGACACCATCAAACAGAAAATCAGAGACACCCACTTCCACACTCTCGGTGTCATTAAAAAGGGGTTTTTGTCCTGGTGTGTGTACACACAAGTGCACACCCAGAATGTGTGCACGGACAGGCGAGCTTCTCCAGAATTTGCAGCTTTGTTTCCCTTTTTTCCTCACCTGATGTCCGAGTACCCAAGTCGTAGGCAGTTGTATGTTTTCTTGAGGATGATTTCATGAGATTAACCCAGCAGGCTGACTCGTGGTTCAGTCAAACTCCTCCCCCTGCTGCTGGTGTTGGCACCTCCCCAGAGATGTCTTTTTAATGCGTCTCCTCCTGCGAGCATCTGCAGGGGTGACCTGATGAGGCGAGCCTTGGGCCTGCACCCCGCATTGTGCTCCCTGCTCAGCCAGCAGCGCTTGCTGCAGCTGCCCACTTGCTGTTCACGGTGACTTCACTTTGTGAACCAAATCAGGAGGAAAAACGACAAGGTGAAGGAAAATGCTCGCTCATTTGGGGAGGCGGGTGTTCATTAGGGCACCTCAAACACCATATTCAGGTGTCAGTGATGATGAGACTGTCCCAGAGGGATGCAGATGTACCTGGGCCTGGAGGGTCCCCTAAGTGGAATCCACCCCCAAGGCTCTCACAACGTGCATAAGCTCTACTTCTGCTCAACATGCAGCCCCCACAAAGACTTCTGTGGAGCGTGGTGCGGGGACAGCCACCATGTGGTCTGCAGCCACCATCCACATCCCTGGCTCCTGGCCTTGGGCCCTGGCACTGGTCTTCGGCTGCTCTGTTGGGGTCAATCCTTCATGCACATCAGCCCATGGATCATCGCTGACCTCTCTCTACAGACTGGGACACCTGTGCACATTGTAGCCAAAGACGTGTGTTTTCAGCACTTCTGGAAAGCAGTGTGCTGATAAACCACAACGGAGCCCAGCTCGAGGGAGGCGGGTGGCTGTTGGTGATGTGTTGCGATAGCTCCTCGGCCAGGCTGTCAGTTCTGTTGCTTGGACCACCAGAGCCCACTGTGGAGAGGATCTGGGGGTCTCTCCTCCTGGAGCCTCTGCCACGTCTAAATGAATGCTGCAAGCCGGCCTCTTCAACAAGGCCCCAAGGGCTGCTCCAGAGCGTCACTATACAGCCTCTAGTCTTGGGAAGAGGCTGATGATGTCAAGCTTGCCTGCGTCCTCCAGCCAACACTTATGATTGTGGCCCTCCATGTAGCAGGCCCTGGGTGCTGGGAAGCAGCAGTGAGTAAAGCAAAGGTTATCTCCATGCAAAGAGGAGACTAAAGGAACACTTGTGATTGTAACAGAGTGATCTCCAGGAAAAGGGGAAGTTCCAGAATCCCTGTCCCACCCTAAGTGGGGTGGAGCTGAGCAAGGATAAGAAGATGCTAGAGAGAGGAAATAAAAGGACAGAAGAAGGGAGGAAGAAGGAAGCAGGATGGAGAGCAGTAAAGAGACCCGGAGGGGGCATGTGGAGCAGAGGGACATGTAAAGAAACTGCGCTTGCATTTTGGTCTTGGACTGGTTGGAACAGATGTGGGTGAGAGACCCGTGGGGAGGTGAACAATGGCAGCTTTCATCTTGATTTTGATTTTGCTCTTTTCCTCCCAGATTTGTCCCACTCTTTCTGACCCTTTTCTATGGGTCTCCACTGAAAGGTCCTTTAGACTTGTGGCAGGCTTTTGGGCCTTGCTTTGGGCCACTCCTTTTTGGCTGGACTTTTACCCTCAAGGAGATGGGTAACTTTGGATGCTTGACTTAGTAAGTATATTCTTTGTCTTTTCTGTATTGTTCCCTAATTGTATTAAAGTTCCTTTCCATTATAGGCCTTATATGTTTGTCTTGATGCTGCAGATGGCAGAACCCATTTAGAGAAGGTAGGTTTAGGGGTTCTGGGGTGCCCCTCTCCCTGCCCTGTAACATGTGGACCTCTATGAAAGAAGGAAAGAAGGTTACAAGAAAGCCTGTTGTGGGGATGAGCCTGCACCTGGGGCAGAGGATGCTTAGGGAAGGCCCCCTGCCAAGGTGAGCTGGCTGGGATGTGAGTCTCAGCCATGAAACTGACAAAAGTGCCCAAGGAGGAATGAGACAGCAGAAGCGTTGAGTTGGACGCACAATAGCAGGGATGGGGAAGAGTGAGCACAGCTCCCCTACAAATCACAGGTCAGGAGGTAGGATGTGATCCTTACAGGAGATTGACCAAAGTGGCACTGAGGATGGAGGCAGAAAAAGTGGGCACTGGAATCTAGTGAGGACCTTTCAGAGGCTGCCTCAGTGTGCTCAGCGCAATAGCTGTGTCCTTGGCCTGTACGTGTATCTTCTCCCTGTGTCTCCTCAGGGCGGCAGGAACAAGAGCTCTCTTCCTCCCTCTTCCTGAGCCCACTGCCTTCCCTGTGCAGAGCTTCACCTGGCCGCCCACCTCTGCCTGCGCTCCCTGTAGCTGGTCCAAGGCACTGCAGGTATGTCATGGCAGGGAACACGGTGCTCCTTTACGGAGCCGCCTCTAACAACTCCAGAAGAGTCTGTGTTCACTCTCCACAGACTTCCTGTGGGGCCGCGCTGGGGAATTCCTGTCTCAAGGATAAGTGAGCAGGACAGAAGCGGCTAGTGACTAGCTTGTGCCAGTTCAGCTGGAGAGTGAGGTCTGAGTGGGGCTCATCTGGCCCAAGGCCCTTGGGTCTGCATCCCCCGGGCTGGCACCCTGCCCATTAAACACCTGGGAGATACCTTGAATCTGTGTTTACACGAGATGGTTCCATAAGGTCAACACTGAGAAAAGCCTGAAACTCACGCCACCATTGGTCACCACGTGCTGCCTGGCGGGTGTGAGTTCCCTGCTGAAGGGGGCTTCCCCACCCCATGTGCCATCCCTTGCACTGCCTGGGGCTCATGAGTACCTCTTCTGCTCTCTTCTTAGGGCACAAGGCAGGGGCCCAAGCCTGAGGGCTCTTGGCACCATAGGGGCCCCCATTGGGGTTCCCAGGATCACTTGTGCCCCCCTAGAGTCCAGCAGAGCCCAGCACTGGCCTGCTGACCTCCAGTTCATCCTGCTGCCCCCACAGAGTGTTACAGGGTAACCCTAATATAAAATGGGTTTCTCTGACTGGGTCCCTTACCTGTGTGCTTGAAAGGCTTTTATAACAAGCCCTAACTGCGGGCATACGCGACAGAGGTTAACAAAGGGTTTTATTTTACAAAAGAATGGGAAATAAAGTAATAATAACACAAGGAGAAGAGAGGGATACTGATCTGTAAATATCTTACCAGATCCTCTGAGCTGGAACCCAATGGCTCGTTGAGAGCTGGCTTTGAATCAAGGGAGATGGCTCCCCAGGAAGAGAGAGCCCAAGGCTCACCTCTGGTTTTATAGCCAACCTGGCTGCTTAACTCCACCCTCAGGTCTCTGTGATCCACTCTTCGATAATTATTCTATTGGATTTGTGGTTTTGGAATATTGGTGGTCTGGAGTGGGGGCTGGAGTCCATAAACTTATTTGTGTAATTTTTTCAGGACTCCCTTTCCCCCTAACAAGAGGAGTGTGCTGGCCCTCGCGGGTCCCTTCGCTGACGTGCTTATGCAAGTGTGTGTGGACCCGAGCTCCGGTTCCGGTTCCGCTGTTGGAGCTGCTTCTCAGAGGCCGTAGCTTTGTTCGTTAATCTCAGGACCAGGAGAACTAGCGCCAGGCCCCGCAGACATATGTCGTGCTGAGTTAGCAAGTGTCTCCCAGTTACGCCCCTGCGCCCTGTCTTCCTAAACTGGATGGGGTCGCAGGCATGAGTGGTTAGCATGTGGCCCCAGCTATTGTTTTTCAAAAGAGTTACTGTTTATCCAGTGCGTGCAATGCAGGACTGGGCTTGGCGTGTGTGAGCGTGTGTGGGGGGAGGGCGGGGCGGGGTGAGAGTGTGTGCCTGAGAGCGTGTGGGCCTGTGCAGTGTGTTACAGGGGAGTTTTCCCGACTCCTCCTCTCCACCTCCCCACTGGCTGTGTGGTCCTAGCTTGGATCCTTATCTGATATGATCAGGGAGGCCTTGATGAAGAGCTGAGGCCCTGGGCCTGGGAAGATAAATCTGGGCTTAAGTTCTCTACTTAGCTCGAGGTCAAGTTACTCAAACTCTCTCCTCTGTTTCCTCATCTGTGAAAGGAGAATCCCAGTTTCCATCTCAATAGAAAAGTTCTGGAAAGAGTCAAAGGTGGTAGATACCAAGAGTTTTGCCCAGTACTGCCACCTGGCAAGGTTTTCCCAAGCATGGGTTTTTCTCACCACTCACCCTGAGACTTTTGAACTTGAACAAAATAATGTAGGTGATGCTTAAAAAGAAGAGGGGGGCCTCCTTGGTTGCACAGAGGGTTGAATGCCACTCCGTGAAGCATCTGCAGTGCAGCAGTGCCAGTCCAATCCCTGGCCAGGGAGGGGACCCACATGGTGCAGCAGACCTCTCCTGCCTCGCCCGCTGCTCCCCTCAGCAGCGTATTTCAGTGGATCTGCCTGTTCTTCTCCCCGCTCTGTCTCTGGTGAATCCTCTCACCTCCCATGCCTCTGGCCTGTACCCCAGTTCTCATATGCATAAATAATTAAATCTTAAAAAAAACAAAAGAAAAAAAAATGGGATTCAGAGATATATGAAGGCATCTTACTGTCCCAGCCCCGGTTTTGCTCCATCTTAGCCTACTTATGCTCCATCAGACTGGCCACAGGGACTTCTTTTCCAGGCTAAAATTGGAGTGACCAAAGGAACTGTCAGCTGACAAAATGATAAAGGGCATCCAGTGATTCGTGGAGAAAATAAATCTCTGGCTATGTTTTCACCCTCCCGCCCCTCCTGTTTTTACAATGTTTTCTATGTGGATGATATTTTGACATCTGGCAAACCTCTCTTCTCCCCAGGAGCCTTCAGTCTTGGTTTTCTTTATAGTATGGTTGCTCCAGAAGCATCCAGAGAAACCCCACTTTAGTAGCAGGGAACAAGCTGTCAGGGGCTGCAGAAGTGGATGGCGGCAACTCGGGGAGGTAACAAATCATTACGACTCTAAGGGACAGTGGGGCTGGAGTCTCCAAGCCAAGAGCAAAGCCATACGCAGTCTCTCTGGGCAGAGCTGGGTGCAGTTTCACAGTGGTGGACTTGAGGCCCCTGTGGGTCAGCTGCCTGCCTTTGCCCGGGTCCTCTCCTGAGGGCCAGAGAAGAGTGGAACGACACCATCTGAGAACAAGAAAATCTCTTTTCACAGATGAGGAAACAGAGGAGAGAGTTTGGGTAACTTGACCTGGAGCTAAGTAGAGAACTTAAGCCCAGATTTATCTTCCCAGGCCCAGGGCCTCAGCTCTTCATCAAGGCCTCCCTGATCATATCAGATAAGGATCCAAGCTAGGACCACACAGCCAGCCGGGGAGGTGGAGAGGAAGAGTCGGGAAAACTCCCCTGTAACACACTGCACAGGTGGAAAGGACTTTATGGAAGAGAAAGTAAAGAGGCGTTCTCCCCACCTTGTTTTGTGGGTTCTGGCAGAGCTTGGTTCAAACAGCCCTCAAGAGCCTTGGGCATTTTCTACACACCTTTTGGGCATTGGAAACTTGAAAACTGGGTGGGAAGCATTTGAATCTTCCCCAAGGCCCCCTGGGAGGCCCAAGCCCTCCTTGCTTTGTCATGGTTTTCAGAATTAGCAGGAAGTTCGCATAAGAAAGCTAGGGTGTGGGGCAAGGGCTGGGCCTGACTTCCTCCACACTAGCCTGCTGAAGGCTGAAGAATCCCTGTCCCAGCACATATTAGCAACTTCCCAGGGTCTCCAGGAGCCTGTGGTGTCATGCAAATGTTTGCCCATTGCATTTTTGCCATTCTTATTGCAAACAAGCAATGAAAACCTGTGGCCTGACAGCAACTGACTTTGGGAAATGCAGCCTTGGAGCCCTTTGCCTGGTACTTTCACTGTCCCACAGCAGGGACACAAGGGTCACGAGGCCACTGAAAACATGGTAGCTTTTTCTAGGCCTTCCAATACCACAAAAACAAAAATGATAGTATTACGTAGAACTGAAGATCTAGTATAATCTGCATTGCTCTGCCCTCATAGCAGTGCCACTCATCAATTGCAGCAAGTGAAAAAGACAAATAAGGATAAAGAACAGAATTAGAATAGCAAACAACTGGCAGTCTGCTGCTCAGCTAGGTGAAGCCAAGGCTGGACCCTTCTGTATTTAAACAAACCCAGTCACTAGATTGTGGCCACATTTTTCAGTATTTCAAATCCAGCATTTTAAATGGCCTCGGAACTCACCTTGTATCACAAGTCACCTCCCTGTGCCTGGGGTCCGCTTGGCTCCAAAGTCATTCATCTCCCCGAATCCTATAAAGACCTCTGGCAAATGAGAGTGGCACGTGACTTTGCCACTTGTGGGGCTTTCCCGTGGACAGTTTGAGCCCCAGTCCCAGTTCTGCCCCACAGCTGACCTTGTATTCCCCACCTGCTGTACCCCTTCTGTCACTTCTTCCAGCTAGGCCCCCTCCTCCCCTCAAACCCCAGGGCGGGTGTGCCCAGAATTGCTTTCCTGGGGAGGGCAGCAGCTTAGCCCTGGAGGGTAGCACAGCCCCAGAGCCACAAGCGTGGACCTCACCATGCTCTAGCTCACTCCCCTGTGCTTGTGAATCCCGTTCCCCTGGATAAAGGGACAAGGGTTTTCCTACCTCTCTGGGTCACTGACAGGCAAGAGGAAGATCAGCAGAACATCTTGTTAGGGGGAAAGGTCCTCCTGAATGGATTACACAAATAGGTTATGAACTTCGACTCCCATTCCAGACCTACAAGATCCAAGAACTATAAATCCCATAAGGTCATTATCGAAGAGCAGATCACTGGGAACTGAGGGTCGAGTTAAGCAGCCAGACTGAGTATAAAAGCAGACATGTGGGCCGTGGGGGCCCTTTTCCTTGGGAGCCAGCTCTCAGCACACTGTTGGGTTCCAGCTCTGAGGAACTGGTAGGACATTTATGGATCTGTATCCCTCTCTTCTCCTTGTGTTATTCGCTATTTCCCCTTCTCTTGTAAATAAAACCCTGTATAACCTTTGTGGTGTGTGCCTGCAGTTGGGGCATTATAAGTGCCGTTCGAGCGTGCGGGTGAGGACCCAGTCAGGCAAACCCATTTTATATTAGGGTTGCCCTGTAATTATCTGACCAATTGAGAGTTCTCAGCAGGCATGGAGCTGTTCTCATCGGCTCCTCCTGTGTACCTGTGCCCACGTGCGTGCACCTGTGTATGCATCAGCACACACACATGTGCCTGCATGTGTGACTCTATGTGTGGACACCTCTGGGTGCCTCTGTGCATAGTCCCGGCGGGTGCTATGCACACATGTGTGTACACACATGCACAAAGGCATTCTCGATGCCCTAAGCTGACTGTCCCTCTGGGACTTCATAGCTAGAGGGACATTTCCAGCTCTAATAGCAAGTAAGGCTTGCACCCCCTGCTCCTCTGCACTATTCCACAGTAACCTTGAGCCCTGAGGTCAGTGTCCAGGTCAGCAAGAGTCCTCTCCTCCAGAGGTCGGGCCAGAATGCTTTCCACAACAGGACAGTCAATAGATGTCAAGTAAGTCTTGTCCACACCAAGGAAAGTGCTTATCAGCAAGTGTTTCCATCCACCAGGCTAGTTCTGCAGAGGAGCAGGCCCTGGGGGGCTGGGACATGGGGGACAGGCACTCGTGTCCGCTGGCACACTGGTCCCCTAAGTTACCAGCAGGGCGTGGCTCTTGCGAGGGTGGGGGCAGGTGCTGAGCTGGGGTCTGAGCCCAGAGTCGGAAGAATCTGCTGAACGTGGCCATGCTTTTTTGCTTTCCTTCCTGCGTTCAGCCATCAGGAGCTGCAGGGACCAGGCAGACCCTGCACGGAGACGCTGAGGGAGGGAAAGAAGGTGGAAGTTCCCGCTCAGGAGCTGCCAAAACCCAGACTGAATCAGTGTTGGATCCTTTATTCTGCTTGCTCAGTGGGCATAGTGTTGAATACACAAGTTGATCCCTGCAACAATTTTCTTCTTTATCCACAGAAATGGGCACGTTGAAGGAGCGATTGCCAGGGGCCGGGATGGGGTTTCTTTGGGGGGAGATGAAAGGGTCCTGGAATGAATGCAGGTGCGAACACAACTTGGAAAGCACCGAGCTGTTAACAGGGGTGGTGCGGACCACTGAGGGCGCCGCACCCCTATCCTGGGGATGCGCTACCGCACTGACTCCTGCCTCAAGGTATTTTGAGAACTATTCCAACATAATTTACTACTCAGTGTTTAAGAAAAAAACACTAAGACTTTGTATTAGTAAAATAACTCCAGAAAATCTGTTTAGGAACTTACTTATCCAAGCAAAGAAGCAATTATGAAAGTCTGGGTCCCTGTAAGTGGCCAGGAATGTTTCACACATTGCAATACAAAGCACAAAGAATTTTCATCTGGACTCTCAAAGTCCTCCTCCTCAAAGTTGCCTCTTCCTTGGGAGCTCCCAGCAGGCAGCTGGACACTGAGGGCAGGGCTCTGGGAGGCTTGAGCGCACTGCCTCCTTCCATAGCAAGGCCCCCGAGGCCAGTGCGGAGCCTCCAAGAGCTGGAGTGGGGTGCATGTGCCACATCTAGCTGGAGTGGAGGCGTCAGTCTGAGCAAAAGAAAGCTTGCCAAGACTGTCTGCCCCATGGGTCACATGCTGCTGCTTTCGAGGGTTGACAGCAGCCCCCAGAGCACCCTTGACGTTATAGCCCCTGGTCGTTGGCGAATATTGCCAAACGAACAAGGCCTCACACTTGCCAGACGTGGAGACTGGAGACCACCTGCAGGGCTGGCCGTTGAAGTCTATGGCTGGACTCCACCATGCTTGTTGCCAGGGTGGCAAGAATTGCACTGACAGGTCCTCCTTGGTGGTGCAAGGGGTTAAGTCTCAGCACTATGAAGCTCTCTGCAGCCACTGCAGCATGAGTTCGATCCCTGGTCACAGAGTTGACCCACATGGCACAGCAGACTTTTTCTTGCCTGCTGCTCCCCTCAGCAGTGCATTTCAGTCCATCGTCCTGTTCTGCTCCCCACTCTGTCTCTGGTGACTCCTCTCATGCCCCTGACACACACACCTCTGGCATGTACCCCAGCTCTTATATGCATAAAGAAATAAATCTTAAAAAAAAAGAAATCACACTGACATTGCTGTGGAGGTGTCGAGAGGCGATGAGCCAGCCCCAAAACACATCCTGCTCGGGGACTGGCAGGTGGATGGGCTCCCCTTCACTGGGAGAGCTGTGGAGGCAGCTGGCCGCCGCCCTGCCCTTGCTCTTCTCGGGCAACTCGCAGTCTGACTACCGTTGTCTTTGCAAGGACCTTGTCCCGGGCCAGAGAAGGCAGCTCCTGCCTCCAGTGCAGACACCCGGCCGGCTCCTGCCGCTGCAGGCTTCCAGGGTGGCCCACGCAGTGCCCCCACAACCACCCCAGGATGTCCCCGTTCTCCCCCCAGTGGCCCAGGCCATCAGCCTATCATCCACCTACTTCACAGGACCTGATAACCAGAGGGTAAGGGCCAGTACCTGCCTGGTGAAAGACTTCAGAGCCCCCTACCGCCCCCGGTCCGCATTCTGCTGAGGCCGGAGCCTCCCCTCTTTTGCGGTGAGCATCTGGCTTGTCCACAGGCAGAGCCCCCCCTGGGCTGACGCTGTCCGCAGCTCACATGCCGAGTTTGAGACTTTGCCTTTTATTTTTCTACAGACTGGTGGACATCTGCGTGTACGTCCTCCCAGCTTGTGTCAGTTGTTTGTCTAGTTCTTCCTGTGTCCACAAATATCCACCCCATCCCTCCACCCTGCCCACGCCAGGGGTCAGTGGCTCCCCTTCCTCCTCCTGGAGCATCCTATGCGTGACTTGACCTTCCCTCATCATGCTCCATCACGTGGCCAGCTCTTCCTCTCCTCCCCAGGGCAGTGACCCTCCATCCCCTCAGAGTGATGAGTGCTGGCCCTTTCCTGGTGCTCAGACTGCAGGTGACCCCTCCTGGACAGTGGCCTTCTGGACAGGGAGCCGCCCAGACTCACTGGATGGACGGTCGAGACACACAGGTGAGCCTCCCGTGCCCCCTCTGGGCCACAGGGGGACACTGGGGTTGCAGAGAAAACTGTGCTACCTGGAAAGGACATGCTGGCCCCACAGACAGTGGCCCCAGACAGGACCCCCACATGGTAAGGAGAAGAGGTTGAGGGGAAGGCAGTGGTGGAGGAGCTGCACCCGAGCTGAGTGGCAGCCTGTGCATCAGGCCTCCTGCCCTGGGCAGTGATTACCAGCACAGTGACTGCTCAGGGCAGTGACCATTTGGCATAGTGGCCACCTAGTGCAGTGACCACCTACTGCCCTGACTGAAGGAGTAGACACAAAATATCTGCTCAGATGGACGAATGTGTATAGAAGACTGATTTCTTTAGAGAGCTCCAGAAGCAGCTAAAATGCAGGCAGCGGGGGGATGGGGTGGAGAGCCTGGAATCCTCTTTGTGGTCCAGTTATAGCCCACTACCCGGTGCCAGCATCAGGGGCCTCCAGGAGAAACAGAGAAGCGCTCGTCTGTGCTCTGTGTGAGAGACATTTAAAGCAGTTTCCTGGCCCCAGGGCCAGGCGGCTGACCCAGCTGACCCGGCCGACCCAGAAGCTCAGTTTGGTTTCAATGAGTCAGCTCTGGACACCCCAAGGCGAGCAGCCCCACTGAGGAAGCTGCCAGCTAGGCGCATGGCCAGCTCGGTGAGCCAGGTCTGCCCGCACGTGGCACTGGGCGCCCCGATACCCCAGGGGCACCCCCTGCTTCCTGGGAGTGAGGTGGGTGTAGAGATGACATCCCCTTGGCAGGTGCCCCCAGCTGGTCCTGTGGCCCAGGAGGCGGGGCCTGGAAAACAGGCCTGTGGTATGGTGCTGGTCCGGGGACAGGAGGGCCCCACAAACACAGGCTTTCCTGTAAGCCCCACCTTCTGGCTGCACGAGCCAGAACAGGGTGGGGATTCTCCTCCCCTCACGAGGCTGTCTTCCGAGCGGAGCCTCTGGGTGGCGGTGTGCCTGGGGTGGCGGCGTGCCTGGGAGCCGCCGCCCGAGGGACCTGTGCTCTGTCTGCCCTGCATCTCTCAGGTGCCAGACTTGAGGAGATGCGCTTCCTTTCTACCGCTGTCAGTAGACATCACTGTCTAGTTTGACGGCCCCGTTTCTTTTTCTAAAAGCCTTTTTCTGCTTAATTTCTCAAATATGGACAAATACCCTTGAATGTCCCACCGCATTCCTGAGGACAGGACTAGTGACGAGCATCCTCGGGGGACCTTGCACCACGTGGGGCCCACTGGCTGTCTGTTCAGTGACAGCCGGGGGACGGCACACAGGCCGCCCCAGGCAAAGGTCTGGCTGACCTCCCTCATGCTCTGTGTGAGAGAGCGTGGACGGCCATGCTGGCCACGGGGCTTTAATACCTGCAGAGACAAGAAAATGGGGTTTGGGCTGGAGGCCTCCCCTTTCCATCCTGGTGGTTCCTGCTGAGCCCACCACAGCTCTGGCACCTGCTCCATCTCTTCCTTGCTCTGATTCTCTGTTCTGATTCTCTCTTCCTACCTCGGGAGCTTTAGAGTCTGGATGGAGCTCTCCTGAGCTGGTGCTGGAGAGAGCAAACTGACAAAACAGGAAAAATAACTAGAGTCTGGCCGCCTGGGTGGGGCGGGGGAGGGGCAGGGAACAGCGGGGCTTGTGCAAACGCTAGGTGTGAGCTCCCTCCCACCAGTTATATAATTTTATAAACGAATGGCAAATCATAAAATTTGATTTTAAAACCCAACAGTTCCTGGCCCAGGAGACTTGGTGAGGCTGGGCAGGTAGGGGGGACTCCTCACTCCTGCCCCACAACCTAGAGCACCCACAAAACCCTGACCACATCCAGACAGTGGTTAAGACCAGCAGGTGGCTCCTGACTGCCTGTGGGGACAGATCTCTCCAAAACAGCTTCTGCGGGGGCCACCTCTCCAGCCCAGCCCCTCTTCCGAGTCCTTGAGGATCTCCTGAGAAACGGGATGCAGCTTGAGGGAAAGAGCATCGGGACAAGGAGGCTGCAGGGGGCGGGTATAAGGGGCACTGCTCCAGCCGACAGAAGCACCAGCTGCAGAGAGATTTGGAGTCATTCAAAGCCGTGGGAAGGAGAGGGCCGTGGGGAAGTCAGGACGTGGGTCTCCCTCGGTGCTCCCCTCCACCGTCCTGGGCAGAGTGCATTCAGAGGAAGCCCAAGCGTCTGCCTGGGGGTCTCCCATGGGGTCCGGGGTTTCCGTGACTACAACAGGAGGAGGGGAGCCTCAAAGCAGGTTGCCTGAGGTGGCAGTGGGACAGGTGGTCTCAGAAGGCAGGGGAGAGGGTGGCCCCATGACTAGCAGTAGCCCTGGGCAGAAGATGGGTGGCAGCGTCTGCAGGTCTGGCAGACCTGGGCCACCTCCACAGGCCCGTGTGGTCTCTTCCTCATTGCACTGTGTGGGGCCCTTGCTCTGTGCTGAGGAGGAGGGAGGGTGTGGCTGGGTCACCTGCTGGGGCCACACGGACACAGTCTGGGTCTTCCATGGACGAGCCTCTGACCGACAACGAGGTGTTTGTCAGCGAGGAGGTTGGCTGGACACAAGCTGCCTTGGCAACGATGGGACAGGTGTCCTTGGAGGTGGGGGAAAGCTGCAGTTCCTTTTTTGTGATTATTCGGGTGAACTTGCCCTAGACCTGGCTCGTGGGCAGGGATCTCCCTCAGTGTGATTCTCTACCTCTGGGTGGTTTTATAACCTTCCATGGAGCCTGGAACTGATTCATCTTGTTATAGGGCAGGGAGAGGAACACCTCAGAGCCCCCAAACCTGCCCTCTCTGAATGGGTTTTGCCATCTGTCGCATTTAGATAAACATATAAGACTTTTAATGGAAAGGAACTTTAATACAATTAGGGTACAATACAGAAAGGATAAAGAATATAGTTACTATAAGTTAGGCATCCAAAGTTACCCATCTCCTTGAGGGTAAAAGTCCAGCCAAATAGGATTGGCCCAAAGCAAGGCCCAAAAGCCTGCCACACGTCCAAAGGACCTTTCAGT